>PUFA01000103.1:600000-915000 GCA_003508835.1 Eonycteris spelaea | reverse complement strand
TCCCATGAATGCCAGCACCAGGTCCTCAGCTCGGAGAGTGCAACAGAGGACACCTTGTGCCTGTGGACCGAAGGCAGCAGAGGCCCAGGCAGGCTGCTTGCCAAGCTCCCTGAGCTGGTCTGCACACACTCAGTTCTGGAACCTGGCTCTTGGGAACCAGGCTACCCCTGCCGCAGCCCCTGTTCCTGAACTTCACTCAGGACTAGAGCTGAGCACCTGTGTTGCGGGGACAGAGAAGGGAACTGGGTTATTGCACCTTGCTGGCCTGGCTCAGATCTGAGAACCCATCCCCAAGGGCCCAGCCTGCAACCTTGCTCTCGACCTGCTCTCTCACTTCCCTTTCTCAGTGGGTCAGCACCTGCCGAGTGCCCCACACCCTCGCTCCCACCCCTGCCAGGCACACCCTCTTCCTTTCCCCAGAGGCCTCCTTCTGGGCTATTTCTTCATGGCTAAAGCAAGACTCATGGCCGCTTAACTTCCAGTGGGTGCAACATTGCAAGCCTGCCAGCTGCCCAGAAGGAGTGAGGGCCAGGGCATCTGTGAGCAGCCCCAGTGACCTTCACATTTGGAACAAGGTTTCCTGCCACAGCGAAGCATCCTGAAGGCTGGAGACACACTTGTTCCATATCCCCCAAACCTAACGCATGTAGTGGATGCTGGGGTCATTGTAGAGCAGGCGACATGGGCCAAAACAAAAGACAGAAGCCCTGACAGCTTTGATCTGCACTGCCCTTTCTCCTGTCATGACGATGACGATGACAGTGGTGACAATAAATGACAATACCACTGAGCAAAGCGCTTACATTGTCACAGCTGACACGACAACTCAGGCAGGAGTCTGGGACACAGGGTCAGTGACTTGTTCAAGGTCACACAGCTAGGGAAAGAAGCCACAGTTGGACTCAAATGACTGTAAGCAGAGTTCAAGCTCTTGTGCAATTTGCTGGACCCCTGAGCTGGAAGCCAGAGCTAAGGGTTCTGGTGGCTCCCCTGTGTGACCTGGTGTGAGTGCCATCTCCCCTCAGCCTCAGGCTCCTACTGTGTATAATGAGGACTTGAACTCCTTGGGTCTGTGTTCCCTTTTTCAGTGACATGTCCTAGTTCTAAGGAAATTTTAGGTCACTCCCCCAACCCCATGGAAGCATCGTGAGGATTCAGGCTCAAGCGAAAGTTAGCGGCAGGACTCCTGCCTTCAGAGACCTTACGGTCCAGTGGGGGACAGAAACAGTCACCTAACTAGGTTTGGGTTCTAGTTAACACTCGGCAATGGAGCCATGGTGAGGGGCGTTGCAGGGGCTCTGGGAGGGCGCTGAGGGGTTGTCAGGCCTGCAGGGAAGGAGGTTTGGCTGTGTGGATGGGTTAGGGGTTAGGAGTGGGCTGGCAACACAGGATGAAGAGACTACAGGGCTTGTGACGGCCTGTGAGGACCCGGCCAGCTGGCATGCAGGAAGCAATGACCTTCTAGCACCGTCCCTCTCTAAGCCCCATCTTGTGAGCCAACGTCTTTAATTTACTGAGGGACTGATTTTAAATCATCTTCTCTCTCTCCCTGCCCACCTTCCCTCCTCCACTGCCTATATTTCCCCATTCATAAATTTTGTTTAAATGACAGTTTAGAAAATGAGCAAATCTTTGGTGACACTTTTATCACCTCCAGAATACTTTTAATAAGAGGTTTCGGGAGATTGCATTCTGGGAGAGGGGGAGGAAGGGACAAGACAGTGGCTCAGCTACCCAGGCAGAACCACTTGCCATCTGTGCCAGCCCTGTAGCTCGAATGCTGCCTCCTCTCCACCCCACTCCCTGCTTCTGGGGACAGGCCCTGCCTAAGGCTCTAGCCTCATCCTGACAATCCACTCACCTGTGGCCTGGGGCACGGCCTTTCGCTCCACCCTCTCCTTGGTCCTCTCATCTGTAAATCTTGCCTGGATGCAAGGGGGTAATTAGTGTAGATCTATTAATAATGGTTAAAGTAATTAGCTCCAGACATTTTGTACCACACCTAGTTAGTCAGACTGGCACATCAGGCCCAAGAATATTTCTCAAACTAAAAACAGAGCTAGCTGAACTGGATTTGGAAGCCTAGATCCACTTACACATTGATCAACCGGAAGTGTCTGTGTATCACCCTGTGTTAGACGTCGGGGGAGCTGGAAGTTCCTTCCCCCCAGCATCTAAAACACAGTGCCACCTCCAGGAGTTTTCTGCTAGGCTGAAGAAGCAAGAAAAACTGCCCAGAACGAGGATGTGGCAGAAAGAAGGCCTTAGAGGGTCAAAAATGTGGTGGGGCAAGTAGAGGGGCCTCCAAGGCTTCTACAGAGAGAACTGATCCCCAGAAAGGAAAGTCTGATTATGTGGGGTCGTTTGGGAAGAGGGAGGCCAGGAAGGGGTTGTCACAGTTCAAGCCTGGACAGGAACCAAGAATGAGGCCTGGGATGAGGGATCTTCAAAGGAAAATAAATAGGATTTGGGGGTTAGCTGAACACAGGACACGGGAGCAGCAGGGTCTAGGAGAATGCAGGTACCACACAGAAGGGCAACCCTGGGAGACCGTTGCTGGGGGCCAATGATCAGGTGACTTGTAAAATGCTTCTGTCCATTTAAATATATAGAAGAAAAACAAGTTTTTTTTCTTTAAGAAACACATTGCTGAGGGCAATCAAAATATAATTTGCTTCTAACTAAATTAAGGTTTTTTAAAAAAGAGAAAGTATTATAAATCAACTGAATGAAAATGTGACTTGGGTGCTCAGAGATCCTGGGATTTACTGGGCACTTATAAAACCTGATGCTTTTAAAGAGCCTAGCTTTGTAAAAAGTATCTATCTAGTCCTTCACCTTTATTATGGGGAGGGAACTATTATGCCAAAGGGCAAAAAAGAAACATTTAAGGCATAGAAAATAATTAGAGGTTATTGAGCACTAACTAAGTGCTAGGTATCATTCCAAGTACTTTGCATTTGTTTAATCCCAGAAAAATTCTAGAAGGTAGGTGTCATTATTATCAACTTTATTTTATAGATAAGGAAGCAAAAGCACAGAGAGACAAAAGCACAGAGAGGTAGGATAACTCTCCCAAGGCCGCACAGTAAGTACCAACTCGGAAATTGAACCTGGGAGCCTGGCTCCAATATCCATGAGCTCAGATAACCCCAGACTGCAGTGTCTTATCTATTTCGGACCCTGTAGAGGAGTCATGAGGACAATAGGAAAGCGGAGAGTTTCTGAAGGGTTCTCTGAGGGCTGAACTGTCTGAGGACAGGGACGGTCTGGAGAGGAACAGACAGGAAGGAAGCCTGTGCTGTTGATTTCAGGTTATGCTAAGATGTGGGAGATGTGTTACCCTTCTCCAGGGGCTGTGGGAGGGCCAGAGGGTACACTGGGCTCACAAGCCTTTCCTGGACTGGATGCAGAACTGGTGCAAGGAAACAGATCTGTAGAGGAAAGATCAAATTCCGTGTAAACTGGGACTGGAGAGAGTTAAAGAAAATGAGTGATAGTTCTTGTTCTCTATATCTTTTTCTTTCCATTTTGCTCTAAGTGTATTTGAACAGGCCTACATGTTGGAGGGAAAAGGACATGGGAGTGATAAGCTGTAGCTTTGTTACATGGTGTCTGTGGGATGGTGGGCGAGCCACTGACCTCGCTGAACCCGTCTCCTGGCTGCAAAATGCAGCAAGTCGTATCTCAGAGCGGGGAGCTGAGCACCGAGTGTGCAGCTCCTGACCCAGATTTGACCTTCTGTATTCTGTAATTGGTGGCTATTACTATTATTATGGCTACAACTATAGATCATTAATTTATAGTTTAAAAAATGCTTCACCTGTTTCACTTTGCACTATTTTACTGAAGAATTAAATTTTTATGGGAAATTTTCCTAAGTGGCTGAATTCAGTGCCTTCCCTGCTTCCTTCAAGCATGCACACCACATAGACAATGACAAGGCACTACTCCTGTCTGGTGGCACCCACCCGCCAGAGTCGCTTTTCTTTATTTCCTCCAATCTACAGGACTTTCCCTTCACCTTTGCAGAAGAGGAAGCTGAGTCTCAGAGAGGTTAGATGGCTTGCCTGAGGGCACACAGCTGGGAAACACTGAGTGAGGATTCAAAGCCAGGTATGTCTGTCACTAAAGCCCATGCCTCCTCCCCAAGGGCAGGTCCAGGGCTTAGACAATTCTCAGGGGTGGCACTGACTGCACATGATGGAGTGACCAGTTAAAGGCCGTCCTGGGGGACTATGAGCTCTCTGGGGCTAGTTTCCCTCTGGGGCTGAGTGGCTCCACGATATCCCAAAGAAGCACCCACCAGGAGGATGCTGCCTCTAAGCGTCAAGTGTCCCCACCTGGCAAGAGAAGATAATTCCCCCTCCGGAATCCCCATGGGGCTTGACTCCCTGGCTCCCATCCTGGGCTCATCTGCCTGATGTTCAAGGAACCAGGTGTGATGCAGGGAACAGAGCTACAATAATCCCTGACACTTGTTCAGGGCTGTGTATTTTGCAGAGAGCCCTTTCACATACGCCACCTCTGAGCTAAGAGGAGGTAGTGGCCCTACAGATAAGAGCATAGGCTCTGGGCATAATGACATGGGCTGAGGTCCCCATTCAACCCTTTATGTGTTGTGTGACCTTGGGCAAGTCACACAGCCTCCTTAAGCCTTAGTTTTCTTACTTGAGAAATGGGGAAAAATACCTACTACATGAAGTTTTTCTGAGGATTAATGGAAATTATACATATATATGTGATTATATTATGTATTTGTGTATCAAATATCATTTAATTCTCATAGTAGCCCATAAGTAAATAATAAATACTGATACATAGCAATGGTTTAATAAATTAATATTAACTAAACACAGCCACCACTCAAAGGTGGATGGTAAGAACTATTGTTAAGCCATTTCTTTCATCATATTTTGTTTTATTTTACACCTTGTCCACTCACACACCTCATCACAAGCTCCCTGAGGCCAGCGCTGCCATCCAAAGCTTTTGGCAACATGTCTGATACATAGCAGGGGCTCAATAAACGTTGCTGTTGAATCAATGATCTTGCTTAATCCTTACAACTTCCCTTTGAAGTGAGAGATATTATCACTCTCATTTTACAGATGAAAAAAACAAAGTTTCGGAGAGGTGAACAAGGTGACACAGCTCATAAGTAGTGGAATTCGGGTTCAAACTCGGCTTCTTGACTCGCAGATCTGCACTGTGAGCTGTAGACGATCCTGCCAGAGAGAACTGTTTTCTCTCCACGGACAGAAGGCTGGGACCAGGGCTCCCGGCTCGCAGCCCTGAGCCCTCCCTGTCACTTCAGAGAGGGTGGTGGGGCGGTCCCCAGCCTCACAGTTTCCTGAGGAGCACCAATTGGCAATTGCCCAAGAGGTGATGGGATAACAGCGTGTGGACCAGGGCAACCACCGCGCCGACTGCGCATGTGTGCCAGGTGGTAAGATTTAAAGCAGACAGGGGACACCACTCTCCAGCCTCCACCTCCTCAGCGCCCACCCGCAACAATGCTCGCCCAGCCTGAGGTGCGAGGAGGGCCAGCAGAACATTCCTCAGACCCTGGCCTCCTTTCTGCCTCTTCTTTCCCTTTGCAACCCCCTCTTCCGAGGTCCTCATCACCCCCTTGCTCTTCCTCAAGGGATCCAAAGGCCTCTTTGGAGGCAGTAGCTGTGAGAGGATATAGAGGCCTCCTAGTTTCCTGACCTAAGCAACATAGCTTCTGCCTGATGATAAATATACAGACTGAGGTTAAGAGAGGCCCAGAGCCCTGGAGCTCCGAATTTAAATTCTAGCTCCTTCTCCCACAACTCTGGTGAATGATCGCAGCTCCCTGAGGCTAGAAAGAATACCAGGTTCTCAGCAGGGAGTCGGGGCTTCTTGGAGAGTTAACAGTGTTAGCCAGAGATGACTAGACCAGCTTCCCTTTCCCAGGGACTTGCTGACAGCCTCTCTGAGCCCTTGAGAAATGGGCTCCTTCAGCCACCTGTGAGGAAACCCGGTGTCCAGAATAGGCCTCCACAAGCTGCTGCTGAGGGCTCCTCTCTGTAGGGCCTCAGAGTCACGGCTTTCCTGCAGGCTGCAAGGACGGGAGACTGGCTGGCCTGAGACTTGCTAGTCACAGTCTCTGTGTCCCCCACCGGCACCCCAGCTCTCTGCAGGCCCAGCTGTCCCTCCCCTGAGAAAGGGGCCACCCCAGCCAGGCCAACTCCCTTCTGGGGAGGAAAAGGCCCCTTGAGGGGGTTTCCCTGAGGACACAGAAATAGTGTGCTGTCTCTTACCTGCTTTATGTCTTACCATCTGGGACGCATGTTGATGGGCACAAAGTACCTTTTGAAGGTTTCTAGTTCAATAAAGGAAACCCCATCACTGCTGTAAGTTGAGTGTACAATTCCTATTGCTTATAGCTCCCTAACTCTGCTCTCCCTACATGCTGGGGTCCTCACTGCCCCCTCCCCTTGCCCAAATACCAGAGCCTAGCCCCTCCTGACCAGCCTTATCCTACTGTTGCTGCAAGACTCTCCCTGCCTCCCCTCTTCTCCCAATTTCCACTGTTGAAATAAAATATCCATCATGCTTCCTTTGCCTAATAAGCCTCAGTCTCTATTTTGCTGGGTGGTTAACCAGTTAGAAAACCGTGCACTCCCATCACCACGGGAGGGGTGACTGGAGCAGCCCTGTGCAGGTGGAAGGTGTTTTTTTACTTCTGTTTGCCACCTCCCATCTTTTATGCAATGAAAAATGACCGTGCGATTCCATTAAGTCCTTGTGCAGCAGCAATCATTCTAGAAAAACTGATTGTGACTCTGTTAATGACTGCTTGGTCAGATGTTAATGTACCAGTGGATAGTTTACACTGTCCTGTTTGCTGCAGCCAGAGCAGGGAAGGATTCCAGGGAGGGCAGGTGGGGCATGGAGCCAAGGTGGGTGAGGCACAGCTACCAGGAGGGCAGGCGATGGGTACAAGGAGGGTGGGATATGCTTGTGATGGGTGGGGCATGGGTGCAAAGGAGGGCAGACATAGTTTCGTTAAAACAGTAGTAGTTTCTTCTCCTTTCTTATGTAACCCTCTCTGTCTTGTGAGTCCTGCCCCTGAGTAACAAGTGGGCACCTTGCTTCTTGTCCCCGTCCCCGCCCAGAGAGGCTGTGTGCAGTCAGGAGAGAGCAGGAAATCTAGTCAAAGATCAAGAGTTGCTTCTGGACTGTCTGTGACTGTGACTTTGGGCTTCTCTAAGCAACTTTTGGCATCCATGAAATGAACACAGTCACAGACCCTGCCTCATCAGGGCACTTTGAGGCCAAAGGCCGACCCCAGAGGTTGCATACCCATTACCCATCCCTCTGCTCCTTCCTTGACAGCAGAGCCCAGGTGGGGGCATCAGGTTGCACAGGGCAGTATGGGACCCTCTCCAGCCCAGGGAGCAGAGAGTACTTAGTCTAAGCCAACCTGCCAGTGGTGGGTAAGGAGGGGCCCTGTGATGTAGAACTGACAAGAATGCTGAGACTCTGCCACGGCTTCTGGAAAAGCTGTCTGTTGCTCATAAAAAGCTACACCAAAAAGAGATTTCTTGCTTCCCTCCTCTGGACTCTGCCTGCTGAGCAGTGGCAGGACACCGCTGACGGCTTGGAGCTGCAGCAGTCATCTTGCAGGCATGAAGGGGCATGCCTGAGGACCAAAGCCAACTCCCTGAGGATGGCAGAAAGAAAAACTGAGAGCCTGGGTCCTTGATGGCATCATCGAGTGGCTAAATTAACCGAAGCCGGAACTGCCCGCCTCACTCTTTCCCAACCTCCTCTTAAAAAGGATAATATACCTTCATCATTGTGTAGCCAGTCTGAGGCGGGTCCTGGTTATGTGCAGCCAAAAGTATCATTGTGTACTATATGCAACAGGAGTTCTTCATCAGTGCAAAAGTTCTGACCAAATGTAAGCATGGCTGTTATTCTTTTAAGGATCCTAATTTGAACCTAACTTGTGTTGACCATTAGAGTCCAGACACGCCAGTGAGGAGCTGGTGGAGCAAATGGGATACACATTTATAGATGAGCATGGTGACTCCTAGAAGAATCTCACCCTAAGGAAGCAGAAGCCTCACCCAACGATCAAGTTTTTGCTTTGGAAGGAAGTAAGCACTCTGAATGTGCTGGGGCCTGTCACTGATTTCTCAGCTCAGTTCCAATGGACCCATGGGGTGAATAGGAAGAAACACTTATAAGTAACACCTGAATGACCCTGGTGCTCTAGCAGTTCTGCTTTGTCCTCCATCAGAACAGTCCTCTCCTCCCTCTACACAAATAGCCCAGTGGTGCTGCTCTGGGTAGTCAGGTCCAGCAGCTGTGCCCAGGAGAAGGGAGAGTCCTGCTCAGCAAACACAGTGGTGCTTATCAGAATCTGGAAGACAAGAAAGTGCTTGGGAGATGTCATGGCAGACCAGGGAGGGCACAGATTGACAGAGGAGCAGTCGTTCCCCAAGGAACAGAGCCTGAGACTCAGAGTTGGGTGCAGACACTTTATTTGGGAGGGAATCCCCAGGAGCAAGAGTGAGAGAGTGAGACAGAAGGGGGAAACTAGTGCCAAGGAGTGTTATGGAGGACCCTGCTGTGAGGGTTGGGGCTCAGTTTACTGAGTCCTCTGAGCAGCGTCAAGAAGACCCTCAGAGTCTTCTGCCCTGGACACAGGGGGCTGGAACTTTCCATGATCTGGCTTCCCCAGATCATGGAGAGTCTGAGCACTGAATGTCACCTCAGCTTGGCTGAACTCAAAGGTATATGACGTGACCAGGCGTACATGACATGGGCACCAGGAGGGTATAGTACTTACGCAATGGGGCTTGGTCATAAGCACATATGGTGTTCCTGGGGATGCACAGAAATGCATAGGAACTTCATGGAGGCCTGGGGTTTTGTCTTAGCAGGTGAGGGTAAGAACTAGTAAGTCAGGCTTATGATTATCATTCTTCATGAGTCCAGAGGTGTGAGCCTGGGCTGCCACTTCCCTCCTTCCCCCTGGCCTCGGAGGTCTCTGACTAGAATGACTGCAGAAGGAGACAGCAGTTCTGAAGCCCGGGACAGAACTGGCCACTCAGAACCTTTCGGGTAGAGTGACTTTCTCTCTCTCTCTCTCTCTCTCTCTCTCTCTCTCTCTCTCTCTCTTTCTTTTTATTTCTTTTTTTATGGTACAGATTAGAAATTGTTGTGATATTTTTCTTAATTGACTCTTCTAATTGCAAATCAATGGAATTAATTTTCCCCCTGGCTCAGTTGTTTTGTTTGTTATGAAGTGATTGGGGGCCCTGAAGGACTCTCTACATCAGGAAAACTCTAGATGAAGTGAAATCAAACACATTTCAAACCATTCCTTGTAGGTGGCAGGAGGGGCAGGGACTAGAGACGGAGAAGTAGCTGGTTCCTCTCCCTTCTCCTTACTCTCCAGCATTAGCCTTGCAAGTAGAGGAAAATAGTAGATCGAAAGGGCTGGCTGTCATGCTGTGCCCTTCAGCTCCCGGGGCTGTCTCCTGCTGGAGAGTTTGACCCAGAGTAGAAACAGCTATCTTTTCAGGATTTCTCTCAGCAGCAGTAAGGTAGCCTGGAAATTCATTCATCTAGTCAGCACATCACAAATATTTCCTGAGCACCTATGTTATACTCTCTGGATGGAGACTGGGGATTCAATGGTGAACAAGAGAGCTATGACCTCTGTCCTCATCAAGGTACTGACATTGAAGGACTGAATCAATCAGTATTCAGCTGCTAAGAACTGAATCCACTCTGGCTATTATGCAGAAAGGACTTAATGCAGGATGTTAATGGCCTTTAGAACTGCTGGGAGGTCTGGAGAAATGGACATTAGGCTGAGTCCCAGGAGTGACTCTTAACCAGGCCACTGAGCACACTCCATTTGAGCCACATAGGGTAACTGCATCACGGTTGCTTGTTCTAGAAACATGCTGCCTCTGTGACAAAATGAAAGCCTATGTTAGTCTCTCTTCCCTCTTGGTTCAGTTCTGAATTCAAGGTCACGAAGAACCCCAATCAATGTGGAACCCTAGCTGCAAGGGAGTCTGGCACACAGGCTTCTCAGTTCTCCAGGAGGTCCCCCTTGGAGGAGGAGGTGGGAATGGATTGTGAATGAGTTATACCCATACTTTCAACACAGAGACTGATTGCACAATTTGTTAATCAAACACCTTGTTGTAAGCGCTTTGCAGAAAAAGCAGGGGGAATTGTCAGAAGAAACTTTACTAACTCTTGGCAAGAACCAAAGAAAAACTGACTATAAAAGTAAACATTGGGACCATACATGGGCCCTCTGGTGACAACAGCCTCCACACCCAAAGGCATGACTACCACGTCCACTAAGACTTGGCTGTGCTCCTTCCCCTTCCCAGTCCTCAGGCCCACGTTGCAGTCAGCATCTTATACAAGACACCCAAGTGAGATTCTGGTGATGGCTATTTCTCTTCATACCAAAGGTCCAAAACCCTTGTTTAAATGGTCTAGGTGTCCTAGGGCCACATATTTGATCTGAGCTCCCTGGATGGGCAGTGTGGTGGGCACCATGGATGATTCAACCTCTTGGTTCAGGGCACCAGCATTGCTTGCCTTTAAAGGGCTCCTCCATACTGGCCCTTTCTGGTGTGAAACCACCTTTGTGCTCAGGGGAATGACTCAGGTTGCTGTATAACCACATGATCACTACAACTTATCTCATTTTTTATTGAACTTTGGTTTAAAGGCCAACCATCATTAGATTTTTTCCCCCTAGCTTTAATGAGATATAATTGACAGATTAAAATTGTATATATTTAAGGTACACAAAGTAATGTTTTGATATATGCATACATTGTGAAATAATTACTAAGACCAAGTCAGTTAACATATCCATCACCTCACACAGTTACCATTTGTGTGTGCATGTGTGTATGTGTGTTGAAAATACTTGACACAAACTCTCAGAAAATTTCAAGTATACAATACATTATTATTAACTATAGTCACTATTCTTTATGTTAGGTCTTCAGAACTGAATCATCTTATAATTGAAAGTTTGTACCTTTTGATCAATATCTCTCCTTTTTTTCTCAGCTCCCAGTCTCTGGTAATCTCCATTTTACTGTTACTATAAATTTTACTTATTTTTGATCCCATCTACAACTGAAATCACTTGATATTTGTCTTTCTGTGTCTGGCTTATTTTACTTAGCATAATGTCCTCTAGGTCCATTCATGTTATTGTAAGTGGAAGGATTTCCTTATTTTTTTAAGGGCTGAATAGTATTCTATTGTCTATATATGACACACTTTCTTTATCCATTTATCTGGATGGATTTCAGACTGTTTCTATTTCTTGACTACTGAATAATGGGGCAATGAACATGCAAGTGCAGATATCTCTGCCAGATAGTGATTTTATTTCCTTTAGATATATACCCTGAAGTGGATTGCTGATTATATGACAGTTCTATTTTTAATTTTTGAGCAGCTTCCATACTGTTTTCCTTACTGGTTACACCATTTTACATTCCTACCAACAATGCACAAAGGTTCCCTTTTGTTCACATCATCACCAACACTTATCTTTTGACTGTTTAATAATAACCAGTCTAACAGCTGTGAGGTTATATCTCGTTGTGGCCTTGACTTGCATTTCCCTGATGATTCGTGATGTCAAGCATGTTTTCATGTATTTCTTGGCCATCTGTACATATTCTTTGGGAAAATGTCTGTTCAAGTCCTTTGCCTATTTTTAAATCAAATTGTTTTTGTTTTTGTTCTTTCGCTATTGAGTTCTTTGAGTTCCTTATATATTTTGGATATTAGCTCTTTATCAGAAACATGGTTCCCAAACATTTTCTCCCATTTGATAGGTTGTCTTTTCCTTTTGCTGATTGTTTCCTTTGTAAACTTTTTAGTTTGATGTAATCCCAGTTGCTTATTTTAACTTCTGTTGCCTGTGCTTTTGGTGTCAAATTCAAAAAATTATTACCAAGACCAATGTCAAAAAGCTTTTCTTCTAGGTGTTTCATGGTTTCAGATCTTATGTTGAAGTCTTTGATCCATTTTGAGTTGATTTTTGTGTACGATGGTAGATAAGGGCCCAATTTCATTCCAATGTTCTCAACATCATTTATTAAAGAGACTGTCTTTCTCCATTGAGTATTCTTGATACCTTGTTGAAAATTTCTTAACCATATATCCCTGGGTTTATTTCTGGGCTCTCTACTCAGTTCTATTGATTTTTATGTTTCTTTTTATTCCGGGATCATACTGTTTTGAAAACAACAGCTTTGTAATATCATTTAAAAATCAAAAAGTGTGATGCCTCCAGCTTTGTCCCCTTTGCTCACAATTGCTTTAGCTCAACATTAGGTCTTCACTTGATTAAAATTCTGTTGCCCAGGTCCTGCCCCAAACCTACTGAATCTGAATCTCTAAAGGGCATAACCAGAAATATGTGTTAAGCTCACTCTCCTGGTGCCAAGAATCGAGGGCTACTGCTCTGAGCATACCAGTTAGGAGGAGGATGTGCAGGGCATGGAAAGCACATGGGACTTGGTGTTACTGCCAAGCTGTATCCCTTACTCTTGTTCAGTCTTCTGATTCTAGTCGTCCTGCTATGAGACTCAGTTTCCAGATCTGAAAATTGGGAGTAATAATATCATTGTTTCCTGCATTTGTTGTGGTTGTGAAATAACATATTCAAAGCCTCTGTCAACTGGAAGGTGCTGTTTAAACACCTATGTAGCCTGTGGATCCTCAGTGAATATGACATTTAGAAGGCGGAGTTCAAAGATCCCCAGCAATTAAAAAAAATCATTCTTTACTCAAATTTCTCAAAGGACATTAAAAGAGATTGAAATACACAGTCCACAGAGACACTTATTAACTTACCTTTTCTCTCCTATCCATTTCCTTCACGTATCGCTGGGCCCAGTAGTTCCCCCAAAGACCCCAGATCTCCCTCTTCCCTCAGGCCAGGGGCCTTCATTTCTCCTCTCCCACTTCCCTCTCCCTCAGCACTTATAAGTCAAGTTAGCCCCCTCCCTCCCCCAAAAAGCTACCCTGTCCAGGAGAAGGGAGAAAGGGGTACCTGAGTGAAGAATGAAGGGTGTTTCTTTGGAGGATTAGGTGGGGTTGAGGGAGGTTGGAGAACATGCTCACTTTACTACATTTCCCCCTTAATTTTATTGAGAAATAGTCAACATACATCACTGTACAAGTTTAAAGCATATAGCATAGTGGTTTGATTTTCATATATTGTGAAATGATTAACACAATAGTTTCAGCTAACATCTTTTCACATAGATACAATAAAAAGAAAAAAAAAGAAGAAATGGAAAAAATTTCTCCTTGTGATGAGAACTCTTAGAATATACTCTTAATAACTTTCCTGTATATCATACAGCAGTGTCAGCTATAGTCCTCATATTGAGTACATTTTTTGGTTTGTTACATCAGTGAGTACGCGTATAGCAGTACCAGCAAAGGTAATAATTTTCAGTGTTCACATGTGATCAGTGTTCAGTGTGGGGGCATCTATTCTCCCAAAAGGGAACGGAAGCCAGTCTCCCACTCCCTTCTTCCGTTCTTCCCTTTCTCTGTTTAGCTGTCTCTTTCTCTTTACTTATAAAACTGGTTCATTCTTTTATCTTACAATCATTTATTTTATCTGTAATAGCGAACTAGTTTTCTTCTTAATTATAGAAGTGAATAAATGCTTGTGTGAACATTTTCAAATAGGGTTGGTGAGCTCAAGATCAAAAAGCAAAGGAGTCCTTCTGAGTGTCCGTTTTCTTGCCTAGAACGTGGAGAAAATCACACTCCGGGAAGGGCTGGAAGAGAAGATGTCACTGCACTGGCTCCTTACGCCCTGCTCAGGGGCGGGTGGCGGGCGTCCAGAACAGTTTCTCATTCAAGTAAGGGAGTAGAAGACACTGGAGAGGGGAGGATGGACTGCTGCTCAGTGGGGTGAATGTGCATATGTTTGCACGTGTAAAAATGTGGCTGAGGATGCAGGTGTCAAGACCAGCCCCAACCTTGGCCAGGTGGTGAGGTGTCCTTCTGACCCCACCCCTGGTTTATAGCATTCCTCCTCTGGCCTGGTTCTGCCCCTTTACTCCTTCCCCAAGACCAGATGGCTCAGAGCCCCCAGATGGAACCCCACTGTGGCCTGCTGTCTCAGGGCTGGCAGAACTGAACAGGTGTCACAGCTGGACCTGCTGGGCTCCTAGCAGAGGCAGGAGAGAGGCTGGGGGAAGGTGAGAGGGAGGGGAAGGAGGAGGCTGGATACTGAAAGGCCTGGCTGGGGCTGAGGCTGTACAAAAGTCTTCCACTAGACACAGCCCCAAACACGAGACATAGGGGCTTGAAGAGCTTAGGGTGGTTCCAGATCTTTTGCGTTCCCTATACTGCATAGACTTTATTCATTCATTAATTGTTCAATTCATCACTTATTTGGCAAATTCTTATTGAGCCCCTTCTATGTATCCAGGCATTGTTCTAGGCACTGGGGATAGAGCAGCAGATGAAGAAACAAAACCCCTGTTGTGGAGCTCATTCTGGTGGGGGAGTCAGGCAACAAACAAGATAAACCAGGATGGATCACATGCTAGTGTGTGATGTGTGCTATGGAGAGAATAAAGCAGAGAAAGGGAATATGAGTAACAGGGTTGACATTTTTGAAAGAATGACCAAAAGAAGCCCCTCTGATAGGCTGACTTTAAGAAAAGCCCTGAATTATGCCAAGATGGAGCCCGTGAATGTGTGGAGAAGGAACATTCTAGACAAAGGGGAAAGTGCAAGGGCCCTGAGGCAAGAGCGTGTCTGAGGAACTGCAAGGAACACAGTGGCTAAGCAGAGTGAGCGAGGCGGAGAACAGTAGGAGCAGAGGCTGAGGAGCAGCAGGAGCCATATCCCACAGGGCCTTGTTGGACACAGTGAAGACTCGGGAATCACTGGAATCACTGGAGAGTTGAGCAGAGACGTGCCATGATCACACTTATGTTTTAACAGGACCACACAGCTCCCAGGGAGGACCCGGAATGTAGGGCCAAGGGTGCGACGAGAAGAACAGAGGGAGGATCATGTGGGCGAGAAGGGTCAATGGCTGGTTCCAGGACTGTAGCTACAGGAGGAGTGGGAGGCGGTCGGATTCTGGGTGCCGTTTGAAGGCAGAGTTGGCTGCATTTGCTGAGAGATTGGCCATGGGGATTTCGGGCAAGAATTCTGCTCACGGCCAGGTTGGCTGCAGGTCTGTGGTTCCAGTGGTCGGCACATAGAACGGGCCCCAGCCTGCCGGGGGAGAAAGTTGGCAGGAGCTAGCACCTCTCCAGGGGTTCCTGTGCTCCAGACCGTCCCTGCTGGACTCGCTCTCACCTAGCCAACTGAGTCAGTGGGGCAGCCCAAGGGAAGGCCACAGCTTGGTGAGAACCTGGAGCAGAGAACACCCCGGAGTCAGACCAGCCGCAGGGGGCTGAGACAGCTCTATGGTGACCTTGTCCTGTCTACAAGTGCCCGCACTGAGCAGGGCTGGCAAATGTGGGGGCTGGGTTTCCGTGTTGTGTCTCCTGCTTCCCACTCTCAAAGTTCTCTCTCTCTCCACTGGTCAGCACTGAGGAAATAGCTTCCGGGGCCCTCTCTTTGGAACAAGGAGGCATTAGGCAATGTCTGCAAATGTTTTTGGTTATCACAATGGGTGGGAGATTGGGGTGCCCCTGGCATCCAGTGGCAGAGGCTACAGAGATGCCGCTAAACATCTTGCAATGCACAGGGCAGCTCCCGTGTCAAAGAATCATCTGAAATACCTGTCCCAACATGTCAACAGTACTGAGGCTGAGAAAACCTGGTTAAGAGGAACCTTAATTCACTAACCTTCCCAAATATGCCAGGCTGCAAAAAAAAAAAAAAAAAAAAAAAAAAAAAAAGGCCACAATTTTCTCCTATCTCTGTATGGATACCCCTTCATCTCATCAAGAGGTAGAGTTTATTTCTCCACTCCTTGCTTTTTGACTAACTGAATGCAATGGAAGTGGTATATGGGATTTCTGAGCCAGGGACTCAAGAGATCCTGCAGTTTCCACTCTCACTCACTTAGAGTCCAAGGCAACGACAAGGACCAGCCATTACTTCAGGAGCATCTTAAATCATCCAGCCCAGACAGCAGCCAGATGAGTGTAACTGCGTGACTGACCCCAGAGCAGATCAGTAGAAGACCCATCCAGAATAGCCCCACCTAAATTGCTTTCCACAGAATAGTAAGGATGCATTATTGGTTGTGTGAAGCCAACCAATAATGGGACTGTTTGTTTTACAGCAATAGATAACTGAGAGTAGATATATTTTAAAGGGGATTTCCAGGGACCACAGGTTAATCCATTTCAGTCAATGGAAACAATTGAAAATCAGATTTGGGGCAGCATCTGAATCCTCCTTCGTGTGGTCAAATCCCTCTAGGTGATTGGCACGGGTATGGTCCGTAATTAAGGCTGAATCCAATGTGCATACAGAAGGTAATCACCCTACCTTACTGGCCACAGGTCAGGTGGGAAAGCAGCTAACTGACAAAGGCCAGATTGATGGTAAACTGCTGTGTGGAGGAGGTGGCTTCAAAGTGGGACAGCCTTGGAATGCCGGCTCCACTCCCTGCCAGCTGTGTGACTTTGAGCAGGTCACTCTCCTTTCCTCTCTGAACCTCTGCTTTCTCCTTTAGAAAGGGATGATCACACCTCTCTCAGGTTTACTGGAAGTATTAAATCAGATTAGCGGAGGCAATGTATGTGAAGGACTTAGCATTGAACCTGGCACAGAGGAGGTACAATAATAGCTTTGTTGACTGATAAAACAGGCCCACTATTTGAATAAGGTCTAGCTGACAGAGTAAAGGGTATAAAGGGACCATCTAGTCTGTGTGTCCTCTGAAGTAGAGGAGGGTCTCCCAAACTTAAAGAAAAAAAGGATTAGGAGCTGTAGGAACTAGGTTACTGTTAGATGTTTCCAGAATAGGTGTCCCAGGTGAGAAGGAAAGCAGGTTTAAATCACACTGGCATTGATAGCAAAAGCCAGGCAAACAGTTGGTCTTAATATTATTCCTGTGTGAGCGAGCATGTGGTGTGGGTTTTAATTTAAAGCAAGCATTTAGTGAGTTGATAAACAGGAGCACACACCTCCTGCCCTCCCAAGCCCGAGCCCCAGAAGAACAATTATCCTGGAGAGAAGATGAAAGAAACATATGGAAATGAATTCTACTAATGTGGAGAGCACAGACAGCACCTGCTTTCTCGGGGTGGGCTTGGATGGGGCTCAGGCTGAGATTGTGTACGTGCCAGCAGGTAACGGAGGTCAGCCGAAGCCTCCCTCCCTGGCTTACTCCACTGGTTCAATTCGGCATGATGGCATGGAGGTGGGCCAAGAACTTTCTAATTTTCCCTTGCTATGTGGTCTGAGGCACACCCTCCACTCGTGTGGTCCCTGCAGCCTTTTACACGACTGTCCACCAGTGTTCTGGTTGTGTGCTTCTTTGCCTTCCCCTGAAGGCTGGACACATAGGAAGCCAATCAATATCTCTCTAAGGTCCCAGACCCAACTGGGAAGGCAGTTGTTAAGATTCTAAATTACAATTCATGGCAATCCCTTTCCAACTTGTCAGGCAGAAGAGGGGCTTCATTGATTTATGAGACTGACCTATGGAAATAGCAAGGCAGTGGTTTCCCAGGTACCCGAGCTCTGTCACTAACAGGACCCTCTTTGACTCACGTCAATGTTAGTCTCTGAGATTGGTTTTCTCTACAAGACCAAACGCCCTGACTACCCATAGCTCCAACCCATAGATTTCCTTCCAGCTTTAGTCTCAGATGAAAAATCCCTGGAAAGGGCCCCGTTGGCTCAGCTTGAGTCACATGTCTTGTGCTGCCCTGTGGCCAGGGTGGGTGCTCTGGTTGGCGATCTGCTCCATAGCCTCACTGGTCGGTAGGTTAGTGGGAGGGACAGCTCTCTAAAGAAGTGAGGATGTTGTTGCTGAAAATAGGGAATGCTGGGCAGACAACATAGGAGCTATGCTATGAGGCTGACAGAGTTGGAATGGGTCTTTCTGACTTATTTCTACTTTTTTCCTTAAAGGCCACCAGGAAGCACATATGCACCCATGAGCAGGTTATCTATGCCAACAGAAATATAGCGAACTCCTCTAGACAACACTGGTGCCCGATTGCTGCTGAAGTCCATCTTGGTTGTTTACGATCTTTGATGATCGAACTTGAAGGAATAAATTAATCTTTACATAATGAATGCAGTTGGTTTTTATTTTAAACTAGTTCAAGACAAATATTCTAGTTCTGAGGACAAAACATGGGGCAGGGTCTTTTCCTCTAAGGGATCCCTTACATAGAAAACACATACTTAGCAGATAAAAGATACATAGAACAGGCTTTCTTATTGTGTCACCTAGGACCTGGTCCAGCTGCATATAACAACTGAATAATGGCTCCTTAAACACACAGGAGTTCTCTCTCACCAAAAAGAAGTCTGCAGATATATGCTGGGTGATGATGCTCCCATACTTTCACACATCTCCTAAACAGAGCCATGGCCAGCTTTTGTTCCAGACCATGTATTTAAGGATGTTTTATAGTGAATAGACTTGGAAAATAAATATAGTAATATTCTTTATGTTAAAGGGTAGATTTCTTTGTTGTCCAGTAAAGATAATGTCTTGCTCAAGGCGAAAGTTGGGCATGTTTGCTAGTGATTTTATTATATAGGCTTAGAGGTTCCCAAGCTTGGGGTTCCTCAGCTATGACATAAACCTACTGCCTTTGCAGCATCTACCTGGACTGCTCTGTATCGCCCTGTGGGCCTGGGGGACAAGCAGAACTAACACGAATTGACATGAAAAAGAATCTTATGCTGCTTGGTGTATTATGAATGATAAAGTCCTTTATGACCCAAGAGTCTAGTGTTTTCTACTAGTATCCATGAAACTGTGACAGGCTAACTTAGTGTATATGTAGGGTAAAATTTCAGATCCTTCACAGTTCTTAATAGTATACATTAAAATCTAGGTCACACTCTTTTTATCTTTCTGCTCCACCATCCTCAAGGTCACTTCATGGTCTAAGACGGCTGTTGGACCTCCAGTCCGCACATCTGTATATTCCATTTTGTAAAAAAGAGGAAAGGGGGAAGAAAAGCCACTGCCTCCCAACCCTCCTGGAATTCCTACACAACGCTCATAGGCTATCACTTAATCACATGGTCTTACCTAGTTGCAAGGGAGGCTGGGAAATGTCTCTAAACTGTGTGCAGTGCTGCCTCCAGCAGGGCTTTGTTTCTAAGGAAGAAGGAAAATGGACGTGCTGTGTAGCAACTAGCAATCTCTTTCCAGGGGCCCATTTCCTGCCTGCTAAAGCTAGTGTGATGGTGGGGACAGGAAGGAGTTCCCCATAAGGATGGTGCACACTGAGGATGGAGGAGAAGGGTGTACTAGATGAAATACCCCCTCTACCACTCACTCCAAGGGGCTTGAAAGATGGCGTGTGGGATGGACATGTGGATTACTAATCACAAAGCAGTGTATAGAATAGTGATCAGAGCTAGATAGAAATGATCCAGCCCAGGGAGCCATGAGAAAACTAACAGGCGGTAGTTACATTAATTGGGGGATCAGGATGAGCTTCTTGGAGGAGGTGATACTTGACCTGAGTCTGGAAGGAGGAGCAGAAGTTCACCAGACATGGGTTGGGAGTAGATAAAAAACAGATGATCAGTAAATTTTAATTTTAGATAAATAAATAATTTTAGGATAAGTATATCCCATGTGGTATTTGAAACATACTTATAAAAATTATTTATTTATCTGAAATTCAAATCTAACTAGCATCCTGTATTTTTATCTGCTAAATCTGTTAACTCTATGGGGCGGGGGGGGGGGGGGATGAATGCAGTCCAGCCCCAGTGAGCTGACATAGAAGAGCCCAGGGGATGGGGAGCTGGATGCGGCTTAGCAGGCTGCAGTGAGTGAGGAGATGTGTGAGGGAGTGGTATGTTGGGGTGGATGCGGTAAGGCTGGAGAAGGAAGCCAGGCAGGTCACTGTCCAGCTAATAGGAATATCTATTATGTAACATTTATTGGAGCAATTACTACCTACATGCTAGGAAGTCCGCCAAGCACTTTGGTGTTGATTCATTTAATCCTC
Organism: Eonycteris spelaea; assembly: GCA_003508835.1. Taxonomy (NCBI): domain Eukaryota; kingdom Metazoa; phylum Chordata; class Mammalia; order Chiroptera; family Pteropodidae; genus Eonycteris; species Eonycteris spelaea. Next base: position 894,805 of record PUFA01000103.1, on the reverse strand, counting down.
ATCCCATCTAGTGGGGAAGAATTATATTACTCCCACTTTACAGATGAAAAAAATCTAGAGGTCAAGTAACAGCCAGGAAGTGATGGAGTAGGGATTCGAACACAGCTGTATATCCAGTTGGACTCGTGGAATTTTTCCATGGCATTTGCTGGGCGTGATGTCATTCCCTGCAGCTTCCCATGACCCTGCCTTCCTCTTACTAGGGCATTGTGGACAATCACATAGCTAGCTGCCTTAACAGGAGAAAGTGAGTGGAGGCCCAAGTAATTGAAGCTCCTTAAAAACATGACCCTGGGACTCTCAGAGAAGAGTTTTCCACACCTGGCACCTCGGAGCCCTTAAGGGTATTGAGGAGGGGCCTCTGAATGGAGGAGGGAGGTGAGGGGAAGAGAGGAAGACAGAGAAGGAAGGGGGATAAGGAGACCCTTGCAAAGGAGAGGCTGAAAGTGGGGTGGGCTTCAACTAGACCACCTCTACTTTTATCCACTGTATATACTGGGCATCTGCGTGAGACTGCATTTGAATAAAAAAATGGCTCAGCTGCTTTCAACATTGCACTGGTAGCCCAACTGCCTCCTTTACCAGTAGAGGAAACTGGTGCCCAGGAGGAGTGCCGGTGGGGGTGACCTCCATCAGGGCAGTGAGGTCTCTAGTGCATCGCTGGGTGAAGCTTCAGGATCACCTCTCACCCCCACCCCTCCTGCACCCCCAGGACTCCAGGAGTGTGGGCCCAGGAGGCCACAGTCCTGGCGCCTGCAGCAGACAAAGGTTTTCAGCTCAATGCTGCAAAGTGGTGGTCAAGGGCTCCCTGGAGGACCTGCCAGTTGCAGTCAGGGCTGCAGGGAGCAGGCCCAGGCCCTTGGCTTGCTCACAGGGTCTTTGGGTAGCCAGAGGTGCCTGTGTGGGGGCCCAGGTCTTCTTGCCCAGAACATTCTCCCCAACCCTCGGCCCTCTCTGCCCACTTTTCCTGACCCTACCAGGCAGTGGTCTGGTCGGTGAGCCTTGATTTGGCCCCCAGCTGTGGCTGGTAGGACCTGAGAGTTTATAGAGCTCAGCCTGGGTGGCCATGCCAGGGACCCAGGGACCAGGAGAGCCCCATTCATACCTGCTCCATGCCACCCCTTTGGTGGCGGCTGGGTTGGGGCTGCCCATTGTTGTCTGGGAAATGTTTAGGAATCAGCCATTTAATGAGAACAAAAGGAATTAATTGGTGGTTTAGGCCTAATGAGACCGCTGTGCAAATTAACAGTCCTCATCAGCAGAAACAAACAGAGCCCTTAAATGAATTGCCGAAGAGCATTAAACTGAATAAGCTTTTGCCGGGATGATAAATAGTGGGTCAGAGGAGACCATCTGGCCCCTTCTCGCAGCTTCCTTCCAGAGAGGGGGAGCGGCAGGGAGGGGCCCGCCGGGGGCAGAGAGCCAGCGCACACACCCACACTCACTGTATACTCTCAGACACACACTCACTGTCATGCTAGCACACACTCACACTCACTGTCACATGCTACCTCACATGCTGCTCTGTCCCATGTTCACACACACTCACTGTCACAAAGCACACACTCACACACATGCACTTACACACATCCACCCACACTCACAGGCATTCATTCACATGCATTGGCACACTCACAGTTGCATTTGCGCACATTCACACAGTCACACAGACACATTCACGTATGTTATTCGCATGCACATTTGTATTCACAGGCACATGTTGGCACTCCCATGTATATATTTGCAGACACATGCACTCACACTTGCACACACACACACTCCCACACACTAGCCTGCAGCCCATCTGGGCAGGAGGTGCGGGTGACTAAGGCGGCACTTGTCTCTGAGGAGCTGGACAAGGCTGCACGCAGGGCGCACGCATTGGGCATCCTCTGCCTAATCCACAGGTGCCCTGAGGTGTTAACTCTCATCCAAAGAACTGTCCTCCCTCTGGAGGGCACTCGGGCACCTCATAGATGCCCAACCCCTGCCTCCCACATGCCTCCCTCTCTCAGCCCTCTCTAGAGTGGAAAGGCTTGGGCACAGCAGTGACTCAGAGGAGGGTCACAGACCCTCCAGGGAATTCTGATGCAAATCAGCCACATGCCTAAGATTCTTTCTAGAGCTGATATTCTGGATGCCTTGCCCCACTTGATTTTTTTTTCTTTTAAATTTATCTGTCTTCTATAATATTCTTTATTCACTCTGAACAGACAGTGGCTGCATTTGTTCATCATTGAACATTCCTCACTGGAGGAGCTTAGTACACTTTGTTGGTTGAATGAATAAAACCAAATTATTTCAAATAAAAACATGATAATCACCTCAAGCTAAGGGTCTAGTGAAGCTGGGTGAAAATCCCAGTGTTGCAGTCTGTGTGTGGATGGTTCACCCTAGACCCTCAGAAGGTCTTGCATCACCTGCTGGGGGTCATCTCCTTCTGTGAGGTGTCCAGGTTTGAATCTTTTAGTGTCATTTGAGCATTCCCCAAGGAAATTCTGCCCTGAGGCACCCCTGATGGGGTTGCTGCCCTTTCTTACATTCCTGGTCATGCAAGGCCATCGCACAGGCTGCAGGAGTCATCTTGCTAAGGCACAGAATGTATTGGGCACAGAAACTTCATATGACCCAGGATGCAGTAGGCACTCAATATTTCTTAATAAGATAATTAACTTACTCGTCCACGGCTTGTTCATCTGATAAATATTTTTCAGTCTAGCCCTGTGCTGGGTATTGTGCCACACAGTAGTAAGGATTTAAATGGGTCAAGTTTCTACTCTCAAGGAAATGACGTGTGTCGAGTGAGAGGAGAGACAAGAAACATGCTAAGTACGTGGAGAAATTGGTCAGGTTCAGAGCTAAAAGAAATAATGGGAGGACCCATTTTAGGGAGGTGGTCAGGGAAGGCCTTCCTGTGGAGGTGATGTCTACATGACGCCTGAAGAATGAGAGGTCTGCCATGCAGACTGTGGGCAGAAGGGCGTTCGTGGAGAGGCAGACAGCATGTGCAAAGGCCCTGAGGTCTGCGTATGGCCAGAGCCAGGTGGGTGAGGAAAGTGGTGCAAGGCAGGCTTAGCAACTTGGGCTGGCCCACATGTGCAGCACAAGGAAGAGTTTGAATGAACCAAAGAACATCAACTGTTAGAGTTTAAGGCATAACCAATGAGAGAAAACTGTAAGGGTCCTCACGGAAAATTTTAGCTGCCCTCAACCAGCTAATGGTTACAAGAGCACCTCCTGGTTACAGCTCTATGCCTAACACTGTGGGAAAAAAGAATGATATGGAAAATGTGGTCCTTGCCCTCTGGCCGGTCAGCTGCTTTGACATGGACACCTAGCACCTACTGAGTGTGGCCTGGATCCAGCCCAGCCGACAACTACAGAGGCGAGGTGAGGCTTCTGGGCCTCTTGGCCTCTGGCAGCCCCAGACATTCAGGAAGAGGCAAGACAGAGGCTTGACATGGTCAAGAAAACTTCCCAGGGGAGATGGAACATAAACTGTGTTTGCGCAAATGGGCAACGATTGCAGGTACCAGTGTCTTTCTGCTAGACACTGTATGAATCCCCAGTCTCCTCAACCCAAGGTTCAGGTCATCAGCCCATAGATGAGGAAACCGAGGTGCAGATGAGGAAACTGAGAAGGAGGTAGAGTCACCGAGCAATGTAGGGGGGTTTGACCCCAGCCCCACCTGGCTGCTTCCATTCCCACGAAGACGTAATTGAAAGAGTGCCTAGGTCTGGGCAGCAGGGCCATGTCACGACTTTCACGGGCCCCATTTCTCCATTAAAAAATTATTTAAAACTATATTTTATGACTGTGTTGGTATTAAGGTGGATATATTTATTTCCTTCTAATTTTAAAAGGATCTCTAACATTCTCGTAGAGTTGCAAATGCATCGTGGGGCCAGGACACTGTGCCCACTGTGCCTAATGGACAAGCAGCCCACTACCCGCCGCACAAGTGCTTGCAGCTCCCCCAGATCCCGTGGCCACCTCTCCAAACTCCGGAACTCACACCCCACCCCCAAATGCCCAGACTGTACCCCGCACAGAGAGAGATGCCAGGAGGAAAGCTTTAACTCGAGGGTCTCTGCAGTTGAATGGTGAGAACAGCTGGACAAATAAATTGCTGCCTGGGAAAGTATGTCTGTGCTGGTGCAGGGACAAGAGCTCACTTGTCTTTTTTTCTTGGAACCAGAGCTTAAATTCACCAGGGTGATAAACGGTTTGGCCTCCACGATTAAGGCCACCTCCATAACTCACGGCGCCAAAGAGGCCCCAGAAGCATCAGTCTCATGTTTGTTGTTTTTTTTCAAAGTACGCAAGGGTTATTCTTAAAAGATTGGGGGGGCGGGGTGAGACGGCCCAGCCATGCTGCTGTGCCCTGGGGAGTGAGGGCCAGCAATGGTGGAATTGCACGTCAGTGTCCCCCTGGTAGAACCCTCACACTCGCCAGGTAGGGCCCCACTTCCTGCTGTCCCAGACAGCGCCCTAAAGCACTGCCCTATGAGGCTGCCACCCTACCTCCAAGGCCTTCATTGGTTCCCCCTTAGCTGAAGAAGGAAAAGCACATGCCTCAGTTTGGCATCCAGAGCTCTCCAGGGTCAGGCCTCAGTTTACCTTTCTATGACACTTTCCTACAAACCTTCTCTTCTAGCCCTAAAACACGTTTTGCATCTCCAGATCTTGTTGATCCTGGCTGTTTTCCCCTCCTGGAATGCCTTTCCTTCTCCAGGGCGTCCTCCAAGTAGTTTTGTTTATTCGAATTACTTTTTCCTTTCTTTCTCCCCGTGAACTGTGTTTGGATCTCTGTTGTAACCCTTAGTACAATCTGTTTGTAGCTACCTATGCGTGCTTCCATCTCCTCCTAGTGTAGGAACCCCTAAATAATGAGAACCTGATTTATTCACTTTCCTCTCATACAGGCTTAACATGGTACTTTGCACACCAGAAATGCCCACTGTTTGCGAATCAAATTTAATTTCCAATGGAGAACTGCCTTGGTTTAGTTAGGTAGTCTAGGGGCACACAGCTATATTCCAATTCAAGACCTTTGCTTAGAGGCAGACCCACTTTCCCCATTTCTAATTAGACAAAGCCTTGACCTTGACTTATGTCCCTTTTTGGCCTGGGACAAACTCAGGACACCAGGTTTGACAAATGCATCAGTCCAAGAATCCATAAATATTGATTCATTGTTTGCAGAGTAATTTAAATGTCATTTATAAGCCCAAGGCAGATAAAGATCTGTATCAACAATAAAACTGGATACAAGCTACCAAGCCCTGGGGAAGCAGCTTTGGGTTAAGACGGAAATGGAAAGCACAGGCCTTGGGGAGGGAGGGCATTAAAGGGGGAGACTGATCAATGGTCCTGGGGGACTTGGCTGCCAGTGATGCTTGGGTCAGGATGTGCTTGCTCATTACCATGTCTGCTGTTTGTGGATGGAGGCAGTCCCCATCCTTCCATGTATCCTTCCACATATCCTTCCACGTATCCATCCATCCATCCATCCATCCAGCCAGCCAGCCAGCCAGCCAGCCAGCCATCCACCCACCCACCCACTTACCTATATATTGTGGACTTCTGTTTCTCAGCTACTCAGAGGGAGATAGAGCTGGGTAAATATGTATACATGCCCAAGAGACAGGCACTGACATATTCACATAGAAACAGTGATAAAGAGAGGTAGGGAGAGAGAGATGGAGAAACAGAGGCTCATGGAGAAGGAAATACACAGAGAGACAGAGAGAGATGAAAAGAAAACAGATATACCCCACAGTGGGAGGGCACTGGCATAAGTGAGCAGGGTTTGGGTACAATTGTGCATTGAGGTGGGGGGGTGGGTGGGAATTTGGGCCCTGGTTTGAAACAGGGGACCTTGACTCTAACTCCAAAAATTGCTGTAACCTAGTGGTTAAGATCCCACCTTAGGAATTCGATTGCAATGATGATGGAGTTCAAGTCTCAGCTTCCTCACATTAGTGGTTTATAATGTTGGAATGTTTAATTAAATCCGAGCCTCAGTTTCTCTATCTGTAAAATGGAGATCCTCATATCACACACAAGGGTAGGTGCACATATGCCTCACAGGTTTGGGGGAGTATATGTGTATTAAAGGCTGAGCACACAGTGAGCACTCCATAAACGCTGGGCTTTATCATTCTAAGTCAGAGTCTTCCCTTAAGCTATGACACGGCCTTGAGCAAATTGATTTTCTCTCTCTGTGCCCTGGTTTCCCCATGTCTGAAGTGAGGAGGGGGCGTTTCAAGGATTCCCAAGTTCCTACCTTCCTTTGCCACCTTCTCTCTCCACGACTCTCCGTCTGCGATTCTTCGTGGCTGCCCCCCGGTGAATGGTTTCTCCTCTTGGCAGAGGTGCCCCCCTCTGCCTTGATTTCATTTAGCCACAGCCAGACTCAGTGAATGAATTGCTTCTTTCCTCTTGGTTGACACCAGGAAGCAGCCAGCCTGACAGCTCCCCAGGAGGAATCGATCGGAGGATGTCTGCTTTTGAAGTGCACGGGAGGACTGCTTTGGGACTTGGAACCTGACCCGCCATCGTTCCGGGTCAGGGCTGCTGGTCAGGAGCTGCTGCCCCACGCCTTGGTCTTGCGCCACTGTCAGGGCTGGCGGAGGGCTGGCGGGTCCGTGTGCTGTCAGGTGTCCCTACCGTCTACAGGAGGCCCCTGGGAACCCTGAGTCCAGACTTCTCCTAAGGCAGTGCGCCCCTCCCGCCTTTTCCTAGGCTTCTTGATAAGTATCCCATGACCTTCGAGGTTCAGCCTGGATACTTCTGTGACTGGGGCTCATTACCTTTCCACTTTTGAACAGTCTTCAAGATAGAGAGCTGTTTAGCCTGTTGCCACTGACAGACTGTACCAGTGATGTACCCACTCACACACAAAACCTTACTTTGGCACAAAATGTGTTAAGAAGGTGATAAAGCAGTAAAGAAGATTTTGAGTTCTCTGTTGTTAAGAAATAGGTAAGTAGAAGAAATAAACCCAGAGTTAGCATTACTTTGTCCTCAAAGCATTCCCAACTCTATGCTGCAGTGACATTGTGTCCTTGCATGCACTACAGGATCACGAGCACTTAGTAGGCCTGTTTTCCCCAGTAGGCAGTTATCTGGGGGAGGTGGGAAGTGTGCCTTGTTCTATTGTCTTTGTAGGTAACTAACAACTGTTTGCTTATCAAATATATATTGCACTGTATAATTTTAATACATACACCCCTTAGTTGACTGTTTAAAATTTATCTTAATTTTTTCACAGTAATACATACATACACTGTTCCGAAAGCTAACTGACATTACAAGGCTTCCAGCTGAAGAAAGCCGCCCCCTGTTCCAGTCTTCCTCAACCTGCTTCCTTGAGACCATCGTTTTAACTCTTTGTGTTTTTCATCTCCATATTTTTAAATAACATGGTTACATCTCTATTTTCTGATTTAAAAAATTTTAAATGTTATCTAATTGCCTTTGCGTGATAGAATTTAACGTTCTGACACACACACATGCACACACATGTGCACATTTTCTTCTCCCACTTTCCCAATATTATTCTATCACGAGTTTTGGAAATGCATCAATATTCAGTGTTTGTGCTAAATAACTGTTTGAATGCTGTTCACCGCTGAGGCAGGTAGTGTCTTATGATTACATTTCCTTTCTTTTACAACTTTAATTTTTCTTCCCATTAAAAATAACCTCCTATTTTGTTATGTGCTTAGTTTTGTATATTCCTATTGTTAATTCATCTCTAATTCTCCAAAAGAATTGTAAAGCTCCTAAATCTGGTGAAACACATCAGACGGTTTTATTCTGTCCATGGAGACATCCCTTCTGGAGCTCTTTGGCTTCTGCTCCGATCTGGACCGGGGTTCCCGAGCCGTCCGTGTAGCTACCATCCTGTGGCTCCCTCCGGCATCATCCCAGTGCATTTTATTTGTTTATTTGGGGGCCTCTCTCCTCTGCTGGCTCTCCCAGTTCTTGGACACCACCTTTCTTCTCTTTTGCTTTGCTCCTTTACTGTGGTTAAGCACAACTTCCAATCGGGTCTATAATTCTCAGTCTCTTCCAGCACCTCTGCCTTTAGGAGAGTCTGGTGTGTTTGATCCCTGAGACTTTCTAGGGTTCCCGCGTATAAAGCAGCCTGCTTCTCCTAGCTTAGCTTTCTTCTCTTCAGTACTTAGAGAGAGAAAAGCTAAAATCTAAGTTATTTCATCAGTTTTTTATTTGTTTTTTATCTTCCAAAGTTTTCTTGAAACGTCATGTTTGCTATCTCCTCTTTCATTCTTCCCATTTTTGTGTACTACCCTTTAAAAACCTCTTCACTATAATTTTAATAAGGTTTTTGAGAGGAAGCAGAGATGAGCTGGAAATCCAAGTGATTTATTTTCGGAATGTTAAATGAGATAATTACTGATTCCTTAGGTTGTATATTTTCTCTGAATGAAGGAAAAACGTCACAGCCTTAATTTAAAATTCAGGAACCAATAAGTAGCTTTTTTTCTGCCAAGTACTTTTTGGCTAAGTTTTCTCCGAAATCCACATTTGGGATGGGGAAGCATTAGGGACCACAACTCTCCATGGCCAACTATCAGATGCAGATTAGTAAACTAACTATCAGCTATCTATTGCCACAGTAGTACTGTACTATACACAATCACAAAACCTCAGAGGCGTACAATGACTGCCCATTGCTCTCAGGCATGGTGCCAGTCGCAGGGAGGCCAGGAGGCTCTGCTGTTTTGGGTTGTGTTCTCTCACATGTCTGGGACTGGCTGGCTGTCAGCTGACCCAGGATGGTCTCATCTTTGGTAACATGTTCCTCATATCTCTATTTTCCAGCAGGCTAGCTTTGGCATCTGCTTATGCCAGTGACAGAGGCATAGGCTTCTTGAGGCTCTGACTTGAAGAAGACAACCTGTTACTCCTGCCACATTATACTGGCCAAACCAAGTCATAAAGCTAGCCCAGACTTAAGGATAGAGTTTCATCTCCAGCTCTTCGGTGACAGGAACTACAAAGTCACCTGACAATGGCTATAGACGTGTGTGTGTGTGTGTGTGTGTGTGTGTGTGTGTGTGTGTGATCTACTATACCAACTCACATCAGGAATTCTCAGGATGAAGTCTCTGCCGTTACAATGTAATAGGTTGCTTGACCTCATCATCTGGATTCTCATGAACTCTTGCCTGTACTTGGTACCACTGAACTAGTATAACACGTGATAAAATCCTGCTGGGACAGGATAAGCTGACGGCTCTGACCTTCACCCTGTATGCTGATCCTGGATGGTTTTATAAAGGGGATTCCTGAGGATTTTTTAAAATTCAGACTATTGACTGGGTTAAAAGGGCACCCCCTACCCCCGCCGGGTCCTTCCCAGAGTGGAGTTTCTCAGGCTTTTCTCATCAGGTCTCCACACTCCTGAGCCAGACCCTGCTGTTTTTATCTGGACTCAACCCTAGGGCTCCAGAACTCTGCTAGAAGAGGACAGGCATGTATCTGACCACAAGAATAGTGAATTATCCCTCTTCCTCTTATCTCCTTGAATTCTTACTCAGCACTTTAACCCAAAGGAATGATTATGGTGGTGAATACATCAGGCTGGGCTTGTGCTGACATTTTTGGTCTCTATACCCCACTGCCCTGTCCTATCTTCAACAGAACATTGGGACAGGTTTTTCTTCTTTTAGACCAATTGGGGCTGAATGATGTGTGAAATGGAACCAGAGTCTGTTGCCTTGACCCCAACAGTGAAGCGAGGATGACAAGGAGCATCCCTCGTAAGGGTGGTCCAAAGGTGAGAGAAGTGATGATCATCGTGAGCCCTTGAGAAGTCCTACCCTCTATTTTATTTCAATAGCTGTCAACTGACCCAATCACTAGGCTGCTCCCTGGCTGCTCTCTAAAGAGGCCAGCTTGAATCCATTTCTCTCTTATCCTTCGTTTTCTGGTGTCTGGCTCAGGCTATCCCATTCAACTTCTGCTTCTTAGGGCTGAACTCCAGCCTGACATGCCTGTCCAGGGTCTTAGCTGCCCCTGGCCCCCTCCCTTGCATTGGCAGAGCCAACCTCACAGCTGGGAGGGGAAGCGCCCTGCTCGTTCTCAGAGGGTCACCGTGCACTGTCCTGGGCAGGCTTGACTACCTGTTCCATGTTCTGTTCCAGCTTGACCCCAGGATGAGTCCTTGGAAAATTTCCTTTTCTTGAAGTTTCTCCTAGTTCAGGGATGAAAGACCTGAAAGTTATGCTTCTCTCATACAAGTGCATTTGTTAAGGAAGATGTGGACTCAGAAAGGGCAGTTGTTCTTTGAAAACAGAGAGGAAGAGGTTTAGCAGTGTCTCGGTGGCCACAGCTGTGCCAGATCTGGGGGAGGAAATGCCATCATGCTCACCGCAGAACCCACAGGTCTGAAAGGAGCTACAGCTCTGGGCTCAAGAGACCCCAAGCAAGCACCTCCTCCTTTGGGCTTGGCTTTCTTCTCCCAGGAGAGGAGAGTCAGGGCCAAATCGTCATATCTTAACCCAGACCCCGAAATGCCTGTGGCCTTTGCTAAAGACCCAAGGGTGAAAAGAGAAGGTTTGGTGCTGGTCTGAGGGCCAAAACGTGAGGGAGGCACAGCATGGCAGAGGGCCAGTGGGTGGTAGACAGGACATGCCGGAGCCTATACTCCTCCAGAGGCCACCCAGTCTAAGTGTTGTGAAGGTATCTTCCAATCTCAATCGTGTTAACTTTTACTATGGTACAAAATACTAATAATAGCTATGATGTATTTATCACTGATAGATGCCAAGCAGTATGCTAAGCACATTGTACATGTTGCGTCCTTTTATTTTCATGCCTTTCCTATGAAGGAGTGATTAATATTCCCATTTTTACAGGTGAGTAAACAGGATAGGTAAATCGCCTACTGTCACACCCTAATTAGTATTGCCAGCAGAGCTAGGCATTAAACCTAGGACATGTTTGTGTCCAGGGACTTTAATCCTAGTGGGATTTCCAATGAGTCAGCCTCTGGGCCAGGAAGCCCAGATAAGGGAAAACCCACCCACAACCCTGAAGATTGTCATTCAAGACCTGTTCTAAACCCCATAACAAGTTAGCAATAGAGAGCTATGGGAATTCCAAACAGGGCTTGGGGGCAATCCAAAGAGACTTTCTGGAGGAGAGGACATTTAAAGTGGACCTTGAAAGAAAAGGATTTCTATAGTGGAGAGGGGATTCTAGGCAGATGGCCTGACTCTTTGGAATGCCAGGTGGGAAGGTAGCAGAAGGCAGGTGTGATTCGGCCACATATGTTTCATGGCATAATCTTTTGGAACATGGTGAAAAGAGGAGGCTGGTGGGAGACAGTCTGGAAAGCTAGACTGAGGCCATGGTGATGACAGCATTGAATGCCAGGGTAAGGAGCTCAGGACAAGGCAACAGAAAGGGGACAGGAGACTTGATAACAAGTTTCCAACTTGATTCTGTGCTATAGAAAAAGTTGAAAAATGAACAGATACTGACAATACCCAACCACAGGTAGTTCAACAAGGACCGAGAAAGCCTAAAAATATTGTGAAGATTTTTGTTTTGTTTTTGTGAAGGAGCTTCATGTCCTTAACCCAGAGAGATCTGAGCAAACCTCCACAAGCCAGGTTGTAAAGATAAATGACCAACTGCTTTCTATCTTGCTCAGACTTTCTACTTGCAAAACCTCACCAAACTACATCGAGAAAACATTCAGATTCTCAGCCTATGCAGAGCAGCTTAAAATGTTTATTCATGAATGAAGAGTCAGGTGCTCCAGGGTTCCTGGGTGGAGGGAAACAGCTCATCTTAAAATGACTCAGCCTTGGCCTCCGCTGGCCACATGACCCCTTCTTTTTCAGTAATAGCTATTGACACTGCTAATTTGCTTAGTGTCACCTGCAATGCCCTCGTTCCGATGCCACCACGACCTCAGCTTGAGCTTCAGAATCAGGTCTGCAGCTGGCCATTGGCTCAGCCGCTCAGCCTGGGTGGTGATTGGGGAGGGGAGGCTGCTGACCTAGATGGGGCCTCGTGCTCCAGTCCTGCCTTCATCTTCACACTCTCATTGCGTGACCTTGGCAAGTCTCTCTCTCTGTCGATGCAGCTGTCTCCTCACCACAACCCGCTTGAGGGCCTGCACTGGGTCAGTACTTCTGGAAATAGCCATTCTCTTTCCCTCTTCGAAGGCCTCATCATATCTGAGCACCCTTACTATTAGTCAGTGACTATGTCCTTTGAGTCGGCTCACTTCTTAAAACATACCAATTGATATCAATTTACCATTTTTGTTAATGATGCATCATTTGCTGTAAATGAACAGTAAAGTTAGCGATTAGAAGAGCAAATGTTCACTTTCGTACTATCTAAGATCAGTGTTCGTGTCACCCAGGGCATGAGTACCCCGCACTGGGGAACCCTCATCTGGAGCTCAGGCAGCTTATCAAATATCATGAGCACTGGAAACCCCCGGGGAACTTACTAACGTGAAGATTTTGATTCTGGAGGTCTGGGGCATGGCCTGAGACCCTGTATGTCTAATAAGCTCGCAGGAGGCACTGATGCTGCTACCTCAGACACCTCACTTTGAGGAACAAGGGTTTACAGGGTTTTCCAGCCCTCATGCTCTGGGGTGGGGCAAGAAAGCTGACAGAAACAGCCAACGACTCCTCTGGAAAACATTTGAAGTGAAATGCCGAGACCCACATCCAAACTTAGAGACATAGTCTTAAAAAAAAAAAGGAAAATGCAGAGAGCTGTTATTTCTTCTTTTCTCCAGACATAATTTATTTCATCTTTATGTACTTAGAACTTTTGTTGTCTCTGCTCACAGCCTCAGGAATTAAACAACTGTGACTCTCCTCACAGCAATCCCCACCCCCGCCCCAAAAACACTTAATTCAAAGACTTGAGCATAAAAAAACCATTCCAACCTTGGCCTTGATCATAAATCATGTGGGCCCTGCTGTGGCCTGGGCCAGGCTCTTGCTGAGAGACAGAGCCAAGAGCTCTGGTAAGCTGGACTGTTTGGGGCTTTCCCTCCTCTGACCTCCTACCACACTCACACAGAATCACACACCATCCACTGACTCACTGTGGCTCCATGTGTTCATGTTGTGTTTTCCCAGATTGCTCTAGCTATAGACAGTGGTGGGGGGGGGGCGGGGAGTGACTGAGGTGACTGGATAGGGGAGGGAGTGAGGCTACTTCTTAGGAATCCACACAGAACTGAAAACACTGGAGGCCCCTGATCAAGTGTTTCTGAGTTCAGGACAGGTAGAGCTGACTTTATGAGAGGTATGAAAGGGGCTGTTCATGGTGACTCTGTGCTCACCTTTGTGCTCCTTTTCTAAAGCAAAAAATAGGCTCCTGTTATATGCAAAGCCATTGCCAACCCCCCCCCGACCCATCCCCCCTCCCCGAGCCATTCTCAGAGTCCAGATGTCCTCCTCCCTATTCAGCTATTGGCAATCCTCGGCCTCCCTGATAGAATTCAGTGCAATCCACGTTGTGCATCTACTGTGCCTGAGATGCTCTGAGGGAGGAGAGTAAAGTCAGGTACTGAGGGAGATCAGGGGAATTACTGGAGGAGCATGAAGGTTCTGTGTTGAGCAGAGGCTTGACCCAGGGCCGAAGGGTAGTGTTTTCTCTGAGCATGGAGAAGGAATTGGAAAGACCTCTCCCCTGCTTCACACTTCCCTCTGATACTGCATTATCTTCCTACCAGTCTCTAGCCTCCTGATCTCATTTAGCCTGTCCCAGACTGCATAGAGATGAGATGCAGTACAGATTCCTTCCATCCTGAAAACCACAAAAAAGGGTTGCCTTTTTTTTATTCCTAAGGTTGTGAACAGAGGTGTCAAGAGTTCACATACAGAGGAGCCCTAATCTTTAGGGGCAAAGAAGAATACAATCTTCTCCCAAACGAGGTCATTCTCTTAACAACCTTCCATGGCTCCCGATTGCTTACAGAATGAAGTCTAAAGGTCTTAAAACCTGTAGAGATTGATTCAGAATTTGAATCTGTCTCTGTCTGATTTTAGACTCTCAAGTGTGTTACTGTTCCCATGGGTGAGGCTCCTGTATCTGTGAGGACCAAAAATGTATGGGTGCTTCTGTACTTGGCCTGTGGAATGGCTATGTCAGAAGAGTAGTTCACTCATGAGTCCAGAGGCCTGCAGCATCTGGGAATTTGCATCCTGCTTCAGGGAGGCAGGAAAGATAGGAAGGGGGCAGGAGGGGAATCACAAGACCCTGTTGCTGGCTGTTTAATGACGGAGACTGTCAATCTTCACAGAGCTTTCAATCGTGAAGATGACTTCCATACTGAGTCCCTAGACCATGCTGAGTACTTAGTTCTCCAACAACCCAGTGAAGTGAGTTTTACTAGTTCCAGTGTTCAGAGAAGGAGCTGAATAATTGAACAAAGACTTGCATAGGGTTCAAGTTTCTGTGCTTGATACCAGGACCTGCTACCTGTCTTATATGAGGCTTAGAAGAACCCTGGCAGGTAGACATCATTAATCCCATTTTAAAGATGCTGAAAATGGACCTTAGAGAGGTTAAGTGACTTTGTCCAGTAGATGAGTGGCTGAGCCATACCAAATGCCATTCTCTACACTCTGGCCAGGATTTTGCCCTTGTACTTTGTCAGTAATTCTTCAGGAGTCTATGATTTATATGTTTCCAATGGGATTGCCCTTATAATTGAAACAAGACTGGACTGGGCATTGACAGGCCAAGGTATCAGGCTGATTCTATCACTGCTTGGATATGTGACAGTGACAAGCTAGTGTTCTGTGGCTGTGGTCATCTTCAAAGTTTCTGCCAGCACGAAAATTCTGCTCTTTCTTTACATTAAAAATATAATACATATCTGCTTAAACAAGAAAACTAAATCATTATCTTCTTGCTTTTGCTAGAGGCAGCAGATATTAGTACTTTGGTGTGTTTCCTTCCAAATCTCTCTCTCTCTCTCTCTCTCTCTCTCTCTCTCTCTCTCTCTCTCTCTCTCTCTCTCAATGTCTCTCTAAATAAGCATATGTAAGTATATTTATCAGCTTACAATTTATTTTCTCACTTAAAATATATTTTAGTGATCTTTCTGTGCTATCAGACACAGATGTAGTTTATTCGTTTTAAACAATGTGTAGTCGACATACTTCTGCCTCAGTAGATCTTTCTTCTCCTTCTCAAAAGACAACTTTTGTAGTATGAATAAGCATAATTCACTGGAGTATTCACATTATTTCTAGTTTTTGAATAAATAAAGCTGACATAAATATCTCTGTACATATATCTTAAGTCATGTGTGGACATAGTTTTCTAATGTGAATTCTTAGAAGTCGAAGTGCCAGATCAGAGAACATACACATTTTAAAAATTTCTAAGTGTGGCCAAAATTACTCTCCAAAGAACCAATTGGCATTCTTCTTTACAGTGTTGGAGAATAGCCTGAGGATGTTTGCTTTTACCCCAGTTGGGCCTGGTAGCAGGTGCAGGTATGCTGATGCTCCTATCGCAGATAGGACAACAGAATTTCAAACAGACAAGTAATTCTCAGTGTCACATGGGATATAGGTTCCGTGCTAAGATCAAAACCCTGTGCCCCAGACCCTGAGTCTAAATACTCTACAGCCCTGAGGTGGTGGCTGTGGTAGAAAAGTCAGAACTCCTGAGTTCAAATTCCTGCCATACAATGTGCCACTTCTGTGATTCTGGCTAACATACATAATTGCCCCGACCTCAGTTTTTTTTTTTTCTCTATGAAATAGAGATGCAACATGATCAAGGATAGACTGTTGTGAAGATTAAATGAGAATGTATGTAAGGGTCTGGCCCCTGGAAAAGTGGACTCTGACATCTCTCTTCTGGGCAGTTGGGACTGGGAATTCTATTGCACTCTAGAACTCTTCTGCATTCATTCAAGAAGGAAACTAAGCTTTATTACCCAGCCATGTACAACTCAAAGACTTGATACTGAATATTAATGAAAAACCTTGCAATCCAGAAGGTTTTCATTCATTTAGAGGTGAAAAAAAATAGTTCTTTTCTGAAGCAGCAAGAACCAGAAGTATGGCCCTGAATGTTAGAGGAATAACTCAAAGAGACTTTTAATTGTTTCTGATACAATTATGGAAGTGATTTCAGCAGAGGCTAAGTGGGCTCTCGGCTTAAAAGAGCTCTGGGGCAAACTCATTCTTGGGGTTTACCAGAGAGTCACCTAATTATCTGTAGCCTTATAGTGCCTAAGGGGGGCAAGATAATGGGAGAAATGGCAGATTGTTTTTAAAAAGCAGCCACAATCATTTCCCTCCCTGTGTCTGGGCTTTTGGAGAGTCCCTTCCCACTCTGGCTCAGAGCTTGTCCATGTGATTTGCCTTGGACAATGAAACCTTAGCAAATGTAACAGAGATATGAAAAGAATTCAAGCATTGGAGCTTGCCTTCTTCTGTAAGCTTGGAGCACGGAGTCCACAATGCAAATAAGCCCAAACTCACATGCTAGAGAGACTGCAGAATAGGTAACTGAGATGACCCAGCCAACAGCTTGTCAATCAGCAGACATTTGAGTGAGACCATTCTAGATCATCTAGCTTCAGCCAAACTACCAGCTGACCACCAATCAATCAAAAGGGTCTAGGCAACCCACAAAATTATGAGAAATTATTAATGTTTTACTTAGCCATTACGTTTTGAGATTGTTCACTGTAACAGCCAAAAGTAACTGATAAGTATATGTATTGAACGGATATCTGGATGAACCAACAGTATACTAGGGTTAGGAGAAATAGCCTTGCTCTAGCGGGGGGAAAAATCAGCACCACGGACAGAGGCACAAGATGGCTGTGTATTTGAGCCAAGCTATGCATATGCCAAGCCCTGGGGTGAGACAAGAACAGTGGCATGGGGGTAGTGGTGGTGGAGGGGGACAGAAGTATAAAATAACATGATACTGTTATGGGTGCTAATGAGTCTTTCCAGGTAGCTATTAATTCAGGAAACTCCTCAGTCTCAGACAAACCACATATTTGCTCACCCTATGAGGACACGTGAAATGCTATACTCCAATTGTCAGAGCCTGGCCCAAATTGTTTCTCTCACCTACTATGTGATGTCAAGCAGTGTCAAGGAGCATGTGCAGGACTGATCCAATGCCCCAAGAGAGCCCTCGGTTCCAGACAAACCAAAACTGTTGGTCAGTGGCTTGATTCCTCAAGTTCAGGCAACTGGAGGGCTGGGAGTAGAAGGTAAGGGAGGCAGAGAACTGAACTGATGGCTGCCTGGCCACGACTCACTAAATGATTTTTCACTAAATTTTCTAACCACCTTCTCTACCCCTTGTACACAGCCTAGTTTACCATTATTTCCCTGGGGAAAAGTAAGGCTTTGTGTCAAGGGAATCTTAAGTCTGTAATTTCATAATAACAATAATCCCTTGTTTTTGAACAGTGCTTAGACGTTCATAAATCCTTTCATAGTCACATATTATATAATCTAGCCTGATCCTCATAACCTTTTCTGAGAAAAGCAGAGGATACAGGTGCATTCCCATTATCCAGTCATTTTCTCCCCTTTTATTCTCTGTATGAGCCAAAATAAGGAAAGGCAGCCAAAAGAGCAGACTTCAGAGAGTCCAGAATTCTGAATTCCCTGTGTCCTGAGACTCTCTAACTAGGGGAGTGCCTTTAGGATTCAACATCCAGGGACATGAAATGGATTCTCTCACCCTTATGATAAAATGAGAGATAATGACTCCAGTCTTTAAATTCTTTCAAACTCTGAATTTTTAGGAATTTATGAAGGCTAGGGACACTCAAGTCTTTTGTTCATTATATGGGATGAGGTTTGAGGAGTCTCCTTAGATCGCTGGCTATTTTTCTTGTATTTGTGCTTATGGAGCCCCTCAAAGTGAGTGGCATGGTTAGTAATTTCCATTTGCTACACGTTCAAGAAAATCTGGATCCTATGGACTGGATGGAGGAGCTGCCCAGGTGATTTACAGGTTCATGTGACCCACCCATGGGAAGGGCATGGACATCAAGTCTTTGGGGTTGATTGCATCCCAGGCCTCAGCCTCAGATGCCTCTAGACCTCTCTCCCCATCTCTGATTTGCCTCCCTCTGCACACCAGCTTCCATTTCTCAGGCCAACATTCTCCATAATCCTGGAGTCATGTATTTTTGACTTTACTTCCAGAAAGGAAGGGGCCCTTCACTTAATTCATTTTAAAAATCATTATAGAGGAAGCCTCTGATTGGTTTGTCTGGTGACATGCCCACTCCTGTAGCCGGGCATATGGGGATGCTGTGATGGGATGCTTTCTTCAGAACTACATGACTCAAGTAACAGTTCCCAAAAGATGGGGAGTCATTATCAAAAGAGGAGGGAGATGGAGAGCAGATAAAACAGATGGCACTCACTATAGGGTTTTCTTCTCCACTCTGGGGGTGAGGAGCAGATGCAGAGAGCTTGACCATGTGGTCTGAAGTTTGATGACCAGGAAGATGGAGATAGGATTTGAACCTGGACAGTCTGACTTTCTACTGTAGCTTTCTACCTATGTTCTATTCTCATATGGTGGCAGGGGAATGGACCACATGACTTATTTGGGACTCCCTTGAGACTGTGGCAGGCATAGGGGAGATATCTGTGTCTCAGGGTGTTCTTTGTAAGGTGGTGCTGTGCTCATGGGATAGTTCTGGGCTAGGGATCAAGAGGCATATGCATTAGTTTATCTCTCCACTGACTTGCTGTGTGACCTTGAGAAAGTCACTTTCCTTTTCTGGGCTTCAGCATCTTCTCTGCCAAATAGAGATGATCATCTCTGAGTCCCTCCCACAGGCATTGAGGGAACTAATGAGATAATTCTGTGAATGAGTTTTCAAAATCTGAAAAGCCCACACAGATGTGAGGATTATTCTTATGATCCTGGGCCCCACAGGATTAGCTTAAATTTATGGCAACAGGAGGGATGGGCTAACATAAATATCCAGATGTCTAGCAGCCTTGCTCAAATAATGCAATACAAACTGCTTTGCAGGGTGGCCCCTTGGTTGATTTATTTATGGTTGGCGACTCATGCTGGGCTCCTGACTCTTCCTTGAACTCTCTCACCTCTCTCTCAGCTGCCCTGGGTCAGGGGCCATGGGCTCCTTTTATGACACGGTGCAAACCTGGCCACATGGTTCTGGTTTCCTCTTCTCTTATTTCTCCCTCAGGCCAAGAAATGAGGACACTGAACCACTTCTTGGGATCACTGCATCTTGCATATTTATTTTTTGTTTCCTGGGGGAGGAAGCACAGTCTGTTGGAAAAAGGAAGGATCGGAGGCTGCCATCTAATTTCATAGGAAGCCGGTGGGGAGAATCCCATGAAAAGAGGGATCTACTGGCAGAACTCTTGGAGACCCCTGGGCAAAATGAAACTAAACAACTTTATTTTTATACTGCAGGACCTCTCAGGGCTTTTAATCTACTAATAAGTTTTGCTCACCATTAAGAAGGGAATATAGCAGCACATTTCTCTCTCTCTCTCTCTCTCTCTCTCTCTCTCTCTCTCTCTCTCTCTCTCTTGCAGGACCTTTTTCTTCTGAGAGAGCCTTTTTGGAATTGGTGTCATGCTGAATAAACCTTGGGAAAGAGTGATTCAGTGTCATCCCTTAGTTTTACAGATGGGGACAGGGAGGCCCAGATAATGCAAGTCAGGTGGAGCAGATCTACTCCCTGTCCCCTGTCACCTGTTCCAGAGCTCTTTCCCCAGCACCAACCCCCTCACATTGACACCAAGAAAGTCTCTGCCTACGAGAGACTAGGTTGTTTTATAATTTGGAGATGCCATTGGACCCTTGGAAAGCAGAGAATTGCACTTTCTTGGTAAAATACCCCAAATTAAAAGGGAATGTGTGTGTGAGTATGATTGGGAATACTGAGTGTGAGGAGAACCTTTGGCTTTCATCTTCACCAATGACCAGACAATAGGAAGCGAAGTAAGAAGATCGCAAAGTAGAAAATGAGGTGCTGCTCATGGGCCAGAGGTTACAAATGGCTGTTCATTCGACAGCTCTTTGGTGAAAGCCTGGCATGCCCTCCAGGAAACATGGCCCACGTAGCACGTGTCCAAAGTGTGTTCTGTGGCACTGGTGGGGAGGGTGCAGTGGTTCACAGTCAGGAGTGTGATGATGATCACAGCTACTATTATTGAGATGGGCCCCAGGGGCTGTTCTAGCAGCTTTGCACATATTTACTCATCTATTTCTCACTTCAGCTCTGTGATGTAGGTGCTGTTACTATCATTGCAATATTTCAGAGGAGGAAAACAAAGCAAGGAAAGGTTAAGCAGGTTGTCTACCAACATAGGGCTCCCAAGTGGTAGAGCCAGAATGGATTTCTCCCCAGCAGTCTGACCGCAAAACCTACACTATAAGCCATAATGCTCTACCGCTGCTATAGAGCATTACAGAGTGTTGGGAAATGCTGATCTGATTGGCTATGAAATCCTTGGAGATGCTCATAAAATCCAATATTGGAGGTGGAATAAGCCTCATCAGTCATTTGGTCCACTCCCTTCATTATAACTGATAAAGGACAGGCCCAGGTAGGACAATGCCTAGACAAGGGTAACAACTTTCAGCCACACAAGAATCAATAGAATTGAACTTCCTGGCAACAGTGGGAACAGTGGGAGGCTTGCCCTGGAGTTAAACTCCAACTACATTGCTTCCCCCCAATAGCACCTCTGAGCCCCACATGCCCCATCTGGCAACTGGGATCCAACGTTCATTGAGTCTCACACCCAAATGGCCCTAGGGTCAGACTGCCCTCTACACTGAAGAATGAAACTGACCCTCCAAGCCCCATCTCCTCCAACCACGCCCATCTGTTGATCCAACTTTAATAAGAAAAAGAAAAATAACAACCAGAATTGAAATATTTTAAAATGATCTTTGAGATCAAATAACTTCTCCTAAACATCATAAAATATTAAAATCCCTACATCAATATTGTTGATCCATTGAGGGTCTTCCTTAATTCAATAAACAGGATTTCAAGCCTTGCCCACCCCGTTTCCCTTCCCCAACTCCAGAAGGACATGGGCTACTTCCAAAACAGCACATTTTAAGCTGTGTGAGTTGACGGATCTTTAATCTTGCTGAACACATGTTGAGAAGAATAAAACCAATTTTGTTTAGGAAATCAAGGGACAAACTCATCTGGAAATTAGCTCTTAGGGTAATCTTGCCCCTTTTTCTGACCAAGGAGGCCATGTGGCTTTGCTAGGTAGGACTTGAAAGACTCGGACTCATTGGGCCCAAAGTGAAAGAGAGGGATAGAGTCCTCATTGGGACTCCCTGCCCCAAATCCTTTTGATTCTCTCCTTTCAGCACAGAAAGCAGCTCCAGTCCAGGCTGCTTAGGGATCAAAGCTAATCTGGATGTAATTCCCTGCCCAGCTCGCTGCATCCTTAGCAACACATAAATACAGATTAAAGGGTTATATAAATGCAATTTTCTAATTAATCAGTGCAAATCCAGCTACTGCTGGACATAGATTTCAGCTTTTGTGTGAGGGGTTTTCTTCTGTGGATTCAGTTTACAAAATACCAGTCCTGTTTCTGTGATTTCTAATGCTGATGGTCGTAAGGTAGTTGACCGGTAGGTCTCACAGTTTTCAGAAATGTCCCCATGGTGGCCCCAAGTCCTGAAATTTTCAGCAAAAGACTTCAGGCCATGGACAATACACACTTTTATGGGGGATGGAAAGAGGCTGGGCTGGGGCCAGTTGGTTCAGGTTCAATAGTGGCCTGGTGCATGACTGACTGTGTGGACTTGGTCATGTTACTTAATCTCTCTCTGAACCCCAGTTTTCTTATTCTTAAAAAGATAATAAGACCTGGCTCAAGGTTTGCTGTGGTGATTAAGGGCCACATCTGAAAGTGTGTAGCATGGTTCCTGGTGAATTGCTAGCTACTGTCACTGCTTTGCTGTTGAAGACAAAGATTCTAGGAGAAGACAGCCTGAGCCTCTATCATTTGTCCTGCATAGAGAACAGTGCTCACAGATCTAGGGAGAGCGTGGTCTCTCCAGAGTTTCCAGCCCCTGTCCCATTGTCTCACAGAACTGCCCCAAAGGTCTGGAGAAGACAAACCTGGTGTTTGATCAGATACAGGATCAGTAAGAAAGCACATTTCACAACAACATCAATCATGGTAATAATTATGGTGTCAATGATGGACCAGACATGCTGGAAACATTGTCTGTCTGTATCCTTAATGACAAGCCTACCTGGTGGATACCTGTTTATTCCCATTTTTTGGATGAGGAAACTAGGACGTTAAATGGGTTGAGTTACTTGCCTTACATTGGACAGCATTCCTCAGACTGTTTACCATTTTTTCCCCCTCTCTTCACTGCTTAAATGCTTTTCCCCATGGTATATATATGTGTGCATGTGTGTGTGAGGGGTACCTATTCAAGTTCCCATGCATGCTCCCCCCACCAAAAGTGCTCATGTAGTCACACATACACTGGTCAGTATATCCAATGTACGCTCTGGCCCACCAACGCCTTCATGCCCCACATCTGCCTGCTCATTGAGGGAAACCTTATTGAGAATTAGCCAAAAGAGAGAGAAGGCCAGCAGGGAAGAGGGAAAAGGGTAAGTTTGAGAATATTTTCTAAGATGAACGATTGTTGTTATTTCAGACCTATATTCTGTTACCAGTGAAGTTAGCTAGGGTCACATGTGGGAGGATCCTGAAGCTCCTGCTTTAATAAGTGACTTCAAGTTCAGCAATTTGTGCAGACAGAGACCCTCCAGGAATCAGAAACTGGTTTTCTCCAAATCGCTCTCTAATTTTTTTTAGATTTCACCTGTGACCTTGGGAAACTCCTGGACATCTCTGGTCCTCAATGTCCTTATCTGAAGAATTGCAAACAACAACAACAACAACAACAACAACAACAACAACCCCTCCAAAACTCTAAACTTTGTTTATCTATCTTAAAGGGTTATCATGAGGCTCGAATGAGAAAATACAGAACTTGCTTTCAAACAAATCGTGGACGGAGTAGGGGTGGCGTTGAGAGGAAAGAGCTTGCAGAGAATAAGCTCTTGAAAGTGAGGCTAGGCTCTTGAAAGTGAGGCTAGGCAAATTCAAGTTCTCTGTCTTGTCCACAACCCTCTGTCACAGTAGAAACGCAAGGGCTGGATTGCCCAAGTAGCATGGGAACCACTGAGTGCTGTCACTTTAAAAGTAGAGTGAAGTGTTCATTAGCTGGGCTATTTTTTCAGGTGTGTTCTAATTGTACTAATTAACTCTAAGGTAGATTTTAGCACTCCAGCCTCCATCTCTGCCTTCAAATGCCAAAACAAATCTTGCCATAATTACCAGCAATCCTTTTCATTACCGGCTGCCTAATTATCCTATTAATAGCACATCCTAAGAGACAGTATTTGCTTGGCAGGCAAATATTTGTTTTTAAATGAGCAAACACAAAGACAAACTGCTCTGTTTGCAGAAGGATTCCAAATGCAAAATGGTTGATATTCATGCAAAAATAATAATCTGAGTAAAACCAAGTGCTTAATCCATTTGAAGCATTTAAGCATTTATATATATACACACACACACTTACACACACACATACACACACACACGCACACACACACACACACACATACACACGCGCGATATCTTCTTTGCCTACAGTCCTCCCTTGCTGAAGGGATTGGGTGCTAGGAGAGTTCTTTAAGATACACTTCTGTGACATGGAGCTGAGTGTCTTATTGGGTTGGGGCTAAACTCAGTCAAAGAGGGAAAGATGAAAATAACAACAGACATGGAATGAAGTAATGTTAGAGCTGGAAGGAAACATATGCAACCTTGGGGCCGGGGGTCCCATACCTGGCTGACCATCAGAATCCCCTGGGGAGGGACTTGTCAAAATGTAGCTTCCCAGGCCTCCTGATTTTCTTTTCTTTTTCTTTTTCTTTTCTCTACAAAGGTCCCTAGGAGATTTTCATGTGTGTCCAGGTTTGGGAGTCACTAATTTAATCCAGCCCCCCAATTAACAAAAAAGGAGGTAAGTGACTGAGGTTATACATTGGTCAGTGACAAAACCAAGATCAGAACCAGGTCAGCCTTGAGGGTTAAAATGCACTTAATTCAACCCCCATATTTAATGAATTTTTCTTTATTTCAAAAAATAACGATCACCATACTAATTGTGATGAATTTAAGCCATATAGAAGTATGTTGTTACAGCAAATAAAAGCTCCAATTTACCTAACTCACCCCAACTCCAGTATCTTCTTGTCCTCCTAGTGAACTTGAACATGAACACTTGCTTTTTCCTTTCTTTTTAAACAAGAACAAGAGACCACTCTCTATATTGGATTGAATCAAATGAAATTGCTGATGTATGGCTGCTTTATAGTGTACAAAACGGCAATTTTATATGGTTCCACTTAAGACAGTTCTACATTTGTTGCTGCATTCTTTCAAACATCTGCAGAGGCTGTTCCCTGATGTAACCAGTTTCTACAGATGGCCAGTCCAGTAACACTTACCTTTCATATTCATGCTGGTGAGCACCACTGTGATGCAGGGCCTCCCCTCTGCAGCTCTCCACCTGCACATCTGGCTCCCACTTCCTGGAGGAGCCTTTGTCCTACATGGTCTGGGAGCCCTCCCTCTCTGACTGCCAACTGTACCACCTTCACTGATGGCCTTGCTCCTACAAGCCCCTCATTTTCCCTCACGCCACCCCCACTATTTATCATTTAACTAGAGATTTCAAAATGTTGTCAGTGATGTTCATTCTTTTTCCCTGGCTTTTAATATTCAAGAATACATCTCTGATCCCACCTCCACCTCATAAACCCTCATTAGCATCCTACAGCCTCAAGGGCACAGTTCTTTCAGGACAGTCACAGCCCTCCACCGAATGGCCCGGACATTCCAGCTTTTGCCCTCTGCTGTGTTTGCCGTTGTTTTCTCTGCCTAGAATGCTTGCCTCATCCAGCACAGAGAGACACATAGTAGGAGTTCCAGTAAAGCCCCTCCTAGGAACTGGGTACATCCTCCATCATGTTTACCTATTCAAAAGGATTCATGAATGTCTTCACACAGTCCTCATAAGCTCCAGTTTCATCATGTGTTCAATGCATCAACTCTGCAGAGTAGCTGTAGGATTAAAACAATTCTGTGGCAGCTACCAAGCACCTGCACATAGTAGGAGCTAATTCAGTGGAAGCTGTTATAGCCATTCTTAGAGCTGATTTTTATTTTTGGCTGGAGTTTCCACTTATTTTTTTTTTAAGTCATAAGAGACACAGAGCATTATGGGTAGTCTCAGAAGTAAAAATAAAAAAAATAATCCCTTAAATCCCTAAAATACATATAAAATTTACTATATTAACTATTTTAAGTGACAGCTCAGTGGTATTTAATACATTCAGTATAACCGTCACTACACTCCATCTCCATAACTCTTTTAATCTTATAAGACTGAAACTCCATACCCATTAAACAAATAATTCCCCATTCTCCACTTTTCTGACCCTCTTTTTGCCCTTGCCCCTGGCCCTGGCAACAACCATTCTACTTTGTGTCTCCATAAATTTGACTCCTCTAGGTACTTCATATAAGTGGAATCATACAGTATTTATCCTTTTGTGACTGGATTATTTCACTTAGCATCATGTCCTCAAGTTTCACCCATATTATTGTGTACTAGAGCTGATTTTAATGGGTTGGCTTTGGTTTGAGAGAGATAGTCTTTACCATGTTAGAAAAACATCTTTTTATTTTCTCACAGGTTTTAAATTAAGAATATGTTTAAATTTGTCAAAAAATTATTAGCAAATATTGAGTTGATTTCTTAAAAATTAGACATTGAAATGCTACATTACATCATTAGCTTTCTCATATAAATAATTCCTGTGTTCCCAATGCCAACCCTGGTCAATCACGCAGAATTACTCTCTCCACAGACCATCGAACACAGTGGCATATATCATACATCTATGTTTATGTAATATATGTAAAAAAATACATATATTTTATATCTATATTTAGTTTTTAATTTGTTAACTTAATTAAAGTTTAATGATCCAGTATTTTTTCTGTTATTTTAAAAACATATGTATTCTGCCAAGAAATATATGAAAAGATGCTCAACATTGTTAGCTATTAGAAAAATGCAAATCAAAACCACAATGCGATACCATCTCACATCTGTTAGAATAGCTATAATCAACAGGACAAGTAATAAATGTTGGAGAGGATGCGGAGAAATAGGAACCCTCATACACTGCTAATGGGACTGCAAATTGGTACAGCCCCTATGGAAAACAGTATGGAGGTTCTTCAAAAACCTAAGAATTGATCTATCATATGATTCAGCAATTCCTCTATTGAGTGTTTACTCCAAAGACTTGAAAACCCATATCCAACAAGATATTTGTACACCGATGTTCATAGCAGCGTTATTCACAGTGGCCAGGACATGGAAGCAACCGAAGTGTCTATAATAGATAATTGGCTAAAGAAGCTGTGGTGCATATATACAATGGAATATTATCAACCATAAGAAGAGATGAAATACTGCCATTTGCAACAACATGGATGGACCTTGAAATAATCATACTAAGTGAAATAAGCCAGACAGAAAAGGTTGAAAATCACATGATGTCACTTATATGTGGGATATAAACCTAAGAGCAACCAATGAACAGGACAAACAAACAGAGACTCATAGACATAGACAATGGACTAGTGGTTACCAAAGGGGAGGGTGAGGCAGGTGGGGGAAAAATAAAATGTTAAAAAATTTTTAAAAAACATATGTATTCTATCTTTGAAGAATTATTTCTTCCTTTTGCATTAATTTGGTAATTGTATTTTGATATTTGAATTGAGTTTAATGTTTGTCCCTAATCCTTTTGTATTTGTTACATTTCCTTTCCTGAATTCTTCATTTTGATGTATCTCTAAGATGATTAAAGCATGTCTTGAAATTTTTTTTTCCCTAGGAGGGACATGTGGGTGATGTATTTTCTAAGGCTTACATATCTGAAACTGTCTTTTTGTTGCCTTCTTAGATGAAAAGCAAATTGTTTGGGTAGGAAGTTCTGGAACTTCACTTTTCTCCCCATCAAAAGTCTTAAAAAATAACTGTTCCATTTTCTCATGGTGTATGGTGCTGTCAAGAAATTTGAGGAGAACCTGACTTTTTTTTTTATCCTTCATGTCCATAAGACATATTTTTTGTTTTTGAAATTTCAAAAATTGTCTCTAGGATAAGTCTTTGTTCATTAGATAGTGCTGTCACACAACAAAAAACAAAAGGTTTCTTCTGTTTTGAATATGATTATTGACTTTACTCCATTTACTTAATTTTCTTCTTCAAGGTAAAATCAACAGGTAAGATCAAGATCTGGAGCCAGAAATTTATATGCATAATCCCTGGCCCAGTTTTCAATTTTTTTTCATTAAAGTTTAAAAAATTTATTTATTAGCTTTTAAATTTACATATAGTAAAATCCATTCTTTGGTGTACGGTTCTATGAATTTTAGCACACATGTAGATTCTTGTAACCAACACTCGGAAAAAGACTCCTCATATGGTCACCTAACCCTCACCCCTACCCATAACCTCTGGCGACCACCTGATCTTTTCTCCATCACCACAGTTTTATTTCTTGAAGAATGTCATATAAATGGAATCGTACAGTATGTAACCTTTTGAGACTGGCTTTTCTCACTTCCCATAATGTCTTTGAGATTCATTCAACTCATTCACATTGTTTTGTGTATCAATGATTTGGTCCTTTTTACTGCTGAGTAGCATTCCATTGTTTGGAGCTACCAAAGTTTGTTTATCTGTTTTTCCTTGCTTGGTGTTTAGGGTCTCGTGGGCATTGGTTTTTATCATCTCTTTTCTGATCTGCCCCTTCCAACACGGTGCTGCCAGGATGCTTCTTTCTTTTGCCTCCGTCAACCCTCTCCACCTCTTCCCATTACCCCTCTCATCCCACTGTGCCAAGTACCACCATCTGTCCTGGGAGTCCAGTTTCTAAATGCAGAAAGAGTTGGGGGTGGGTGGGGGCGTAAGGGGCAGCCTGCTACTCCAGTCAGTGCAGCCTTGAGACAGATGCCATCGCTGGGGCGAGCCACATGCTTCTCTGACTTTCTTTCTGTCTCTCCGAGCTATTTTGATTCAAGTGTGGAGTGGAAACAGCCCCCATTTGTGATTCTCACTTCAGCCCTGTAGACGTCATGACCAAGACTAACTCCCCACACTTGGGCGTGAGTTCACTATTTTCTTAGAGTCCAAGGTGACATTTCTTTATCATTTGGGACATTTTAATTGTGAGTTGAGAGGGGACTACTAGGCCTTGCTAGCCTGCTGTTAAGTTCGCTGGCAGCTCCCCTGTCCTGAATTTTCAACTATTTTGTCTCTACGGTACTTTCCTCATTGCCAGATCAACTCTCTCCCATCACCTAAAAGACAAACACAAACAAAAAAGAACAGCTAAAAAAAAAATCATAATTTTACCCTGAGAACTGGACTCCTCCATTATGCCATTTCATTACCAAAGAAGTTTTTCCTGACAGCTAGTTTTATTCAAAGAATACTCTATACTTATTATCTCCACTTTTCCACATATGTTCACTTTTTTCCCAGCAAGTAATTTTTAAACTTTTAAAATTTTATTATTTTCATAGTTATCAAAATAATGTGCTAAAAAAAACCATATGCTCTTTGTATAAAACTTATAAAGTTCAGGAAAGAGTAAAGAAGTTTAAAAAAAGAATGCAATTCAATCCAACAACCATATTCTTTTCCAGAGGCGGCTGTGAATAACATACTGAACACATTTATTTTCTGTTTCACCTAAGAATATTTTTTTCCTACATGGTATTGTACTGTACACAATTTTGAATATGGACTTATCATTATAACACAATAATTTTCCTATAAGACTCTTCAAAAACATACTTTTAATGGCCTCAGAGTATTTTGTCGTACAGATGTGTCATATTTTACTTAATCATGACCTAAATGTTGGACATTCAGGCTATTTCCAATTTTTCAAAACTGTCATAACAATATGGTTTGCTTTGTCAATTTTTAGACCATCTTAGGATGGATTTCTAGAAAGAGAATCATTCATTAAACAAACATAAACATTTGTAAGATTTTTGATAGATACGTAGTTTAATTGCTTTTCTGTAATATTGGACCAAGACACACCTGGCCAAGCAGGGATTTGAGCACTTCTCTCTCAGGTGACTAGATGGCCCTAATGCCACCCTCACATCAGTTCCATCAATGTGAAAGACGGGTGTGACATTATGTGTTTTATTTGCTGTTTTATTTTGCATTCTTTAAGTGCTGTGTGGCAACCCATGATCTGGACATGCCATAGTTTATTTAACTCTTCCCTTTTTACTCATCATCTAGGTTATTTCTAATTTCTCACTATCATAAAAAATGTTGCAATGAATATCTATGTATCTAAATGATTTACATCATTGATTCTGTTTTCTCTTCCTCTGCTGTATCCACAAGATTTGCCCCTCAATTTCCTCAGGTCTCTGCTGCCTCTTACTTCCCTGGGCGCCCCTACTAAATTACCCCTCTACTATTTCTCTTTGACCTCCTCACCCTGCTTTGTTTTCATTCTGGGTTATCATCACCTGACATGTGGCTTATTTATTTATGGTCTGGTCCTTTCCATTGTGATGTACCTCCACAAAGGCATGGAATTTCATCTGTTATTAAAAAAGTAACACATGTTCATTAAATCAAACTTAAAAATAGAAAAATAGAATAAAGGATACCAAAACACAATGGTTCCTATTTTGATATGTTTCCTCTAGGCTTTTGTTGTTGTTTTGATTTTAACAAAATTAAAATCATTCTATATATATAATTCTGTAACAGCTTTGTTCAATTAGCAGCGTGTCATACATATTACGCCACAATCTTTGGAGTGTGTGTGTGTGTGTGTGTGTGTGTGTGTGTGTGTGTGACCATTGACTGTTGTAACCCATTGTAATCAGGTTTCTGCTCCCACCACACCAGAAACCTGTAACTGGAAAGGTCACATTTAGCTTCCCAATCTCTAAATCCATTGCTGATTTTCAGTCCTCATTTACCTGACCTTCAGAACCCTTGAAATGTCTCTTAAAGTGTTCTCTTTGCTGGGGTTCTATGACACCAGCATCTTCTTTTCCTCCTTTCTGTCATATCAGCAATAATTTGGTGGTGTCGTATTAAATTTTGGAAGATAACGTTTTCACTTACTATAAATTCAAAGCTTTATGATTTATCACTTGTTTTTAAATCAGTGTGGCTTGGAAGGAAGTTTGCTAAGAAATTTAGGGAAGAAGGTAAAGTGCTTTGGGTACTTCCAAAGGACCCTAGAAAGTCACCTCTACCCTTAAAGCATCATCTGTCACAGGATTACTGCCCTCATTACCTTCCCCATTCTATTTTTTTGACTGATTTTTTATTGTGGTAAAACACACATAACATAAGACCATTTTAACTATTTTTGAGTGTGCAGTTCAGTGGTATTCAGTACACTCGCATCATTGTACAGCCGCCACCACCATCCATCTCAGAACATTTTCATCTTCCCCAACTGTATCCATTAAATAATAACTTCCATTTCCTTACTCCCCCAGACTCTGGCAACCATTGTTCTACTTGCTGTGTCTATGCTTCAGACTATTCTAGGTACCTAGGTACCTTTTCTAGGTACCTCATGTAATCATACAGTATATATCATTTTATGTGTGGCTTATTTCACTTAGCCTAATGTCTTCAAGACTTGTTTCTATTTTCTTGAATATTTATTGTGTACCTGCTCTATGCCCATTTTATGCGTTGGCCTGGGTATCCTGAGGAGATGTGATATGGGGCAGGTAAACACCATTGGCTAAGACATCCTTCAATAATTCCATAATATGAATTAGCCTATTATATATTTTCCAAGCTCATGATCAACAGAGAGAGAGAACTGGATAAAGGGAAGATTAAATGTAATAGAGAGAGCTGAGAAAGAAAGACCTGGAGCATTGGCTGGGGAGAGAGAGGCTTAGATGAAATGGAGCAGAGATCAATCTGATTTACCAAAGTGTCCTGGGAACCTCTTGAGAATAAAGGTTTTAGAGGGCGACAGTATCAAATCCAAAATTTATGTGTTTAGGATCAGAAAATATCATGGCTGGAAGTGGGCTGAGAAATATCTGAATTGTCTCATTATGAGTGATTTGAAGAAGAAATCTCTATTCTCACTTGAACCTCTAGGATACAATCCTGTAGGTCTCTCCAGAAGTTACCACTGTTATCAGTTGGCATGCATTCTTTCAATTATTTTTCTATGTTTTTCCATAAATAAATATGAACATATAGAAATCTATATGTATCTCTGTGTATGTGGGTTTGTACATTGCTGGAACCTAAATGAATTCTTGAAAAACGTATGTTTTTACTTTTCTTCCAACAATAGGTCCTGGAGATCATTTCCTAGAGGTACTTATGAAGCTACTTTGTTCTTTTTAATGTCCCCAGAGTATTCCATAGCATGAACACTAGTTTGGATATTGGTTTGGCTACTTTAACAAAGGCCAAATAGCAGAAGTTTAAACAAAGTAGAAGGTATGGTTTTTGTGTGAGAATTCAAACAGGTGGTGATCCAGGGTGGGCAGCTCAGCTCTACTGCCTCATCCAGTCACCCAGGCTGTTGTTTCTCTGCCTTTTCCCAGTGCATGTCCTCAATTGTGTGGCAGAAGCTCAGCACTCTCAGAAAGGAAAGTCCAGGCCCTGGGAAGAGGAAAGTAGAAGTAGAGGGCAAGCAGCTCCTTTTTAAAGGCATGATCAGGAAAATGCACAGATCGCTCTGCTCACAACTCCTTGGCTGCTTCTGTCCTGCAGCTTTTGTCTTTAGCTGCAAGGGAGGATGGGAAATGTAATTTATAGGTACAAGTGCATGAGCCCAGCTATTTCTAAAAGAAAGGAGAGGATGAATATTGGGCTGCAACAACAGTCCTGTACGCTGTGTGGTATATCTTTATTTTCTTCATCAGTTTCTGTTAGTGAATCTTTAAATTTATAAATGAGGACCTTGAAGCTCAGATAAGGTAGCAATCTACTTGTGTTCTCATAGTGAACTAGGCAGAACTCAGGTCTCCTTCCCCTCAGTACAGTACTTTTTTCTCCAGCCTTGAGTATTTACTGGCCAAGTCTTTAGTGCCTAAGGCAGCTTACCCAAAATGTTCTCTTGGAGAGGAGTCTTTATGTAGCTGAGGGAAGAGGTGGTCCTCTGGCAAAGTGATCCCTGTGCTACTGTGAACTGACCAGGCAGATGACTCCCTGATACAGGCAGAGGATGCTTCAGCTTGCCCATTGATGTCTTGGTGGCTGGGCCTGGGCTTTGTTTGAGGAAGCCTGTCTGGGTCAGATATCATAGTCAGAGTTACTTGCATTTGGTTCAGCATGTGTCCAGGCCCTCAGCTTGTGTAGAGAGTGGAAACACCTCTTACAGCAAGTTAGAGGCCCTGCTGCGGAGAGTGCCAACGTGCTTTGTGACCCACGGGCCTCCGAAGGCACACCCTGTGACAGCCTGGACTAAACCCTGCCCTGCTGGGTGAAGAACCGCTACCCTGAGCCTCCTCCTGGGCTCCTTTGCACCACCAGCTCCAGCATCCCAGCTCTAGGCTTTGAGGTTTAAAATATCCCGACAACACATCTAAAAGGGAAGTGTGACAAATCATCCCACGGTATATCATACTGACTCTGGGAGAGTGACAGGGTTTGGGATCACAAGCAGCAGACTGCCAGCACATCCGCATGAAGGCAGCACTGCCTCATAAGCAGGTCACGAGCCACACTTGGGTCCCCAGAGCCTGTATCACTCTCACCTGCAGGTCACAGCCTGCCCGGTTCTGAAGCAGCACACAGTTGGCTAGGGGAAGACAAAAAAAGAGAGAGAGAGAGAGAGAGAGAGAG
The DNA here is from genome assembly GCA_003508835.1 of Eonycteris spelaea. NCBI lineage: Eukaryota > Metazoa > Chordata > Mammalia > Chiroptera > Pteropodidae > Eonycteris > Eonycteris spelaea. Next base: position 861,756 of record PUFA01000103.1, on the reverse strand, counting down.
AGAGAGAGAGAGAGAGAGAAAGAGAGAGAGAGAAGAGAGGAAGATGAAAGGAAGAGACGGCAAATGGAAATCAAGACAGTACCTAAAAAAATAAAAATAAGAAGAAGTTACCTCAGTCTACAGTGACTCAGGGGGAAATTGGAGTGGTGAGTCAGTCAGAGATGGGGATAAATTATTATAGTGACACAGACAACAGCACAGAGGCATGGGGTGAGGGGAGGCGAGGGAGGAGAGAGAGAGAGAGAGAGAGAGACTCGAAGATGCCCTGAATGCAACTGTTTATTCCAAGATGGCTTTGGGGTACAGAGGCTACCCTCAGACACAGCTTATGTATGAAGAAATGAGAAGAGGTTGTGTTCTGCGCTGTTTGGCTCTCACCATTCAGCACTGCAGGATGGATGGCTCTACCTCCACCTAACTGGGGAAAGCATTGCAACAGGGTTTGGCAGGCTTGGGGGTGGGGGTGAGGCCCAGTAGAATCTCACCCCGGTTCTGACACTGCCCGCACAGCAGTGGAGCTCCTCCTGCTCTGAGCCTTGGTTTCCCCATCTGCACCAGGAAGAGGTTATGCCGGAACTCCGCTCTAAAGCTCTGCAGAGTCTGTGTGTGGTCAGTGAGCCAGGTCTTCAGCATCAACCACAAGACAGGCAGCTGAGTTCCCAGGCTGACTGGTTTGGAGCTGCCTCCCAGGGGACGTGCCTGCTGGGGAGAGCCGCCTCCCCTAGCACACTTTCCTTGCATTTCCAGCAGACCCAAGTACCTTGCAGAGCTACAGAGCTGGAACAGGTTGGACTTCAGGTGTCATGAACAAAAATGTGTTACATGTTCTTAGAAGGTCAAGACTGAGAGTATGACCTCTGAAATCAGATGCCCTTGAATCTGAATTCCAGCTCTGCCACATCTTATCTGTGTAACTCCAGGCGACTGGTTGACCCTGTCATAGCCTCGGCTTTCTCATCTGTAAATGGCAATAATAACAGTGCTCAAATTGTAAGGTTGTCATGATGATTAAATGAGATAATGCAAGTAAAGTGCATAGCACAGTGCTAAGCACATGGTAAGTCCTCAATAAATGTTCTGTTTGTTATAAGGGTTAATAATGTGGATGTGAATCTATACATATATCGGACAAATCAATGAATAAGCATTTATGATAGCATGTCACAAATCTTGGACAGATCATAGAGGCATGAAGCATAAGCAAAAGTTTGCTTTTATTTTCCTTCTCCAGAAGTGCTAGTTGATAAGAGTTTGGATTTGTCTAGACTATCTTATAAGCATTTATATACATGGGTTAATATAAAAACACATGATTTGTTTTGTTTACAAAATAGTATATGTATTCTTCTGCAACTTGCTTTTTTTTCTTAATATGTTTTTACAGATACCTTCATTTTTTTTTACATAGATCTATTTATTTAAAGAAAAATAAACCCAAAGTGCTGTGAAGTGTTTTACAATGCGAATGTGTCAGTTTAGCATCCCTCTGTTGGTGAACGTTCAGTTTGGTCTTTATTTTTCTTGTTATGGCAATACAACAATAAACATCTTTTGACATGTTGCTTTTTATACATGTGCAAGTATTTTTCCAGGATGGCTACTCAAGAATTTCTTAGTTGAAGGGTATGCACATTAAAAAATATGATAGCTTATGCCAAGTAGTTCAACAATATTCCAATTTATACACCTGCCAGCAACACATAAAACCATTTCTTCAATCCACCTCTAATACTACATTCCTCCAGCCTTCTCCAGTTTTTGCCTATCTGATAAGTGATGAATAATTTTCCACTACTGCTTTAATTTGCATTTTCCTGATTACTTGTTAAGCACGGGCATCTTCTCATGGTTTATTGGCATTATTTTTCTGTGAACATTTCTTCCACATTCTTTGTTCACTTTTCTACTGAATCATTGTCCATTTTCTAATTGATCTATACATGGAATTTGTATATGTGGGGTATTATTTCTGTGTCTTTTAGTCATGTGGCAAATATTTACTCCTAGTCTGCCTCTTGTCTTTGACTTAATTTTGTCCTTCATCATTTTTATGACACTTTTATGTGGTCAAATTTATTAGTTGCCTTTGAGTTCTGAGTCTTTTAAAGATTATTCTTTCCCTAAGATTATATTTTCTCCTAATACTTTAATTGTTTCATTTATTATGTTTAGTTCTTTAATCCAACTGGAAATTTTTGTGTGGCACAGTGTGCAGTAAGAAATGTAACTTTTTTTTTTTGCCCCAGTGTTTATTCTTTTTTTGTTGTTGTTTTAAATATCATTTATCAAATGGCCTATACTTTTCTCACTGATACAATTTGCCACCTTTATCATAGAATCAAACACCATGTACATGTGGACTGAAAACTGGCAGCTCTCAGGCCAGACCTAACTGTCATTTTTTCACAATTAATTGTTTTTATTATTTTGAATGGTACAATTACATGTTTCAAAATTTGAAAGGTACAGAAGGCAGTCCAGCAGAGACTTGGTGGCTGTCCATCAAAATTCCGTTCAACCCTTCTCCTTGGGCATATCTCAGCCTCCCTCGTGACTGTGGTCATGTGACTGGGCTTGAGCCAATAGAATATAAACAGAGATCTATGCCTCCTCCCGATCCATGAAGACCTTCCCTGCATGCTCCCTGAGCTCTGTCCCCTGTCCTCTGTTTTGGAATAATGATGAGTATGCTTCAAATCCTTTGTTGAAGATGGAGAGTCACATCATCTAGGGGCATTGAATTATCCTGCTTGTACAAAATGCCCACTCTGGATTACTAGAAGAACAAGAAAAGACCCTCCATTGTGACTGAAACAGAAGATAGTGGAGTCTGCTTATTACAGCAATTCAGTTTATTCTTACCAATGCAGGTTTTCAGTGAAAGGTCCCTTCCTCACTATGGCTTCAGCCCTTTAGTTTTTCTTCCTAGAAACAACTGGTATTATTAGTCTCTTGTGTCCACTTTTAGAAATATTCTAGGCATTTACAATTGCATATATACATATGTATGTGTATGTGTGTGTATTTTTTCTCCAACTGATACACAAATACTGGCCCGCTGTATACACCATTCAGTGTCTCGCTTTTTTCAGGTAATAATATGTTCTGGAGACCTCACCATATTGGCACATACAAAGCTTCCTTGTTGTTTAAATGCTGCATGGTATTCCACTGCCAGTATGTCCTCCACTGTACGAAGATACCACTGTTTATTTAATCAGTCCACTACTGATAGACGTTTGGGTTATTTCCAGTCTTTTTCTACTACAAACAATGCAGCACTAATTGCATAACCTGTTTTGCAGGTATTTGAGTGTATTCGTAGGATAAATTTCTAGAAGTGGAATTTCTGGGTCAAGGATATGAACATTTATAATTTGGAAAGCATTATTAAACTGCCTGCCCCAGTAGTCTGGACAGGTTAATGGCCAAGCTATGAGAGGATCTGTTCTCTCATACCCTCACCAACACAGTGAAGAAGTAAAATATTCAATCTGTCCAATCTAATAGATGAAAACCAGTAACTCACTGAAGTTTTAATTTGCATTTTTTATGAGTAAGGATGAATACCTTTCAGTGAATTTCTATTCATATTCTTTCCAGATTTTTCTCTTCTGTTATTGTCTTTTTTTTCTAAAGGAAATCTTTATATATTTGTCTATTATGTGAAATAAAAGTTTTTCTTTTACCAAGAAGAAGTTTTTAATATGATCAATTTATCAATATTTTTTGAAATTTTTTAATGCTTAGACAGTATATCTACCGTAAAATTATAAAAATATTCTACAATGTTTTTCTTATGTTTAAAGGTTTTGTTATTACATTTGCTCAACTCTTTTATCAAATATCTATCAACTGTAGGCTATGTGCCAGACACTGTTCTGGCACTGAGGATAAACAGTGACCAAAACAATCAAAACCTCTTACTTCATGGAACTTACATTTTAGAGGGGGAAAGCAGATAATAAACAATCTTTTTTTTTCAATTATATTTATTTTTAAATAATTTTATTTTTAATTATACTTGACATATTAGTTTCAGGTGTATAACATAGAGATTAGACATTTATATAACTTACAAAATAATCACCCAATAAATCTAGTACCCACCTAACAACAGACATAGTTATTACAATATTATTGACTGTATTCTTCATGCTAACTTTACATCCCCATGACTATTTTTTAACTACCAAGTTGTACTTCTTAACCTCTTCCTCTTTTTCACCCACCCCCCCTCCAAATCCCTCCCATCTGGCAACCATCAAAATGTTCTCTGTATCTATGAGTTTGTTTTTGTTTCGTTTGTTTACTTATTTCGTTCTTTGGATTTCACATATAAGTGAGATCATATGGCATTTGTCTTTCTCTGTCTGACTTATTCCACTCAGCACAATTCCTCCTAGCTCACCCACGTTGTTGCAGATGGCAAGATTTTATTCTTTTTATGGCCAAGTAATATTCCATTGTATGTATGTCCCACTTCTTTATCTCTTCATCTGTTGATGGACACTTAAGTTGCTTTCATTTCTTGGCTATTGTGAATAATGCTACAATAAACATATGAATGCATATGTCTTCGAATTCGTGTTTTGGGTTTCTTTGGCTAAATACTAAGAAGTAGAATTGCTGAGTCCTTCTTTGTCTCTGCTATAGCCTTTGTTTTAAAGTCTATTTTGTCTAGTATAAGTATTGCTACTCTAACTTTTTTAAATTTCTATTTTCATGAAATATCTTTTTCTATCTTTTTACTTTCAGTTTGTGTGTGTCTTTCAATATGAAGTCTCTTATAGGCAGCATATGTAAGAGTCTTGTTTTCTTATCCATTTAGCAATCCTATGTCTTTTGATTGGAGGATTTAATCCATTTACATTTAAAGTAGTTGTTGATAGATGTGTAGTTATTGCCATTTTATTATTCATATATTTTAAAATCTCTTTACCCTTCTTCTTATAAAAGTTCCTGTAACATTTTTTATAATACTGGTTTGGTGCTAATAGACTCCTTTAGCTTTTTCTTATCTGGGAAAATTTTTTGTCCTTTGATTCCAAATGATAGCTTTGCTGGGTAGAGTCATCTTGGTTGTAGGTCTCTGTTTATCACTTTGAATATTTCCTGCCAATACCTTTAAGCTTACAGAGCTTCTGTTCAGAAATCAGCTGACAGTCTTATGGGAGCTCCTTTGTAGATAACTAATTGCTTATCTCTTGCTGCTTTTAAGATTCTCCATCTTTAACCTTCGGTATTTAATTATGATGCGTCTTGGTGTGGGCTTCTTAGGTTCATCTTGTTTGGGATTCTCTGAACTTCCTGGAGTTGAATATCTATTTCTTTCATCAGGTTAGGAAAATTTTCTGTCGTTATTTCTTCAAATAGGTTTTCAATTTCCTGCTCTCTCTTCTCCTTCTGTTACCCCTATGATGTGAATGTTGGAATGCTTGATATTGTCCCAGAGCCCCCCTAAGCTATCCTCATTTTTTTAAATTCTGTTTTTCTTTTTGCTGTTCTGATTGGGTGTTGTCTGCTACTTTATCTTCCAAATTACTGATTCTATGCTCCGCTTCATCTAATCTACTGTTGATTTCCTCTAATGTATTCTTTATTTCAGTTACTATATTCTTCATTTCTGACTGGTTCTTTTTTATGTTATCTATTGGCATTTTTATGTTTCCTATCTCTTTGTTAAGTTCTCACTGAGTTTACCTACTCTTCCCCTAAGTTCATTGGGTATCCTTATAAATAGTGTTTTGAACTCTGCACTGGTAGATTACTTATCTCCATTTTGTTTAGTTCTTTTTCTGAAGCTTTGTTCTGTTCTTTCATTTGTGGTGTTTCTTTGTCTTCCCATTTTGGCTACCTCCCTGTTTGTTTCTATGTGTTAGGTAGAGCTACTACGTCTTCTGGTCTTAGTAGAGTGGCTGTCTTATGTCCTGTGTAGCCCAGTGGCTCTGTCTCCATGGTCACCTGAGCTGGGTTCTCCAGGTGTGTCCATTGTGGTGGTTGTGTGTACCCTCCTATTGTAGTTGAGCCTTCGTTGCTGTTGCATGTCAATGAGAAGGATTGTCTCTCAAGCTGATTGTTTGTGAGGACTAGCTGTGGCTGTAGTGGAGGAGCTTTTGTGCAAAGGCTGACTCTATGGAGCAAGATTCACTTTAGCGGGGCTCTGGTGCCTGCAGAGTCTACCATTTGGGTGTTTTGTTTGTGGAGATAGTTGGGTTGTGCTCTAGTGTGGTCTGAAGCTGGCCATCAAGTGTGTTGGTTCTGGGTCTCTTGGAAAGGGCTCTGGTGCAGGCCAGGGTCAGCTGCTGCCTGTGCCCTTCCTGGTACCACTTGGTAGGAGCTACAAAGCGATTTTCAGATGGTTTTTCCTTGTGCTGGGCTTGGAGGTACCTGGGAGAGGCTAAGCTGTGAACTGAGGCCAGCTTCCACTAATGCAAGGCTTTAGGCAGCTTATTAAGAGGTGTGGGCATGCTGAGGCCAGATGCTGCTTGTTTGGGGTTTGTGAACCTTTGAGATATATTAGAAAAGTCCACAGTATGAGCCAAAACAGGCTGTTTATATGGAAAAGCCACTGGAAGTGGCTCAGGTAGGCCCACAAGTTGGGTGAGGCAAAGTCTCAGGGAATCACCTGAGTAGGGTGAATGATATTAGCTAAGTTCATGAAGACTCAAATATGATGCCCACCTATGCATGCAGGCTGGATAGGAGGGAGGGTTCGACAACAACAACAATAGCAAAATGGCTTCTGCCAGCACTTCTGTCTGGAAGAAACCTGCTCTGCCAACCTTTGCTGTGAAGCCATAAGTTCCTGGAGCCTTTAGGTTGCTGCCCCAGAGCTGGAGCTCAGAGTAAGTCCTGAGTCCATCAGTGAGTAAGTCCATATGTGGGCACTTTAAGAGGAAGGCCTAGGACTCCAGAAGCCTTCTGTCTCACTCAGCCATAATCTCTGCTAGTTTTCACAGCTAGAAGTTATAGAGATTTTTCTTCCAAGCACTGGAATCCTGGGTCAGGGAGGCTGGTGTGGGACTGGGATCTCCTCATTCCTCAGGGGGGACTTCCACAGCTGACATATCCCTCCCGATTTTTAACCTCCACATATGGGTGTGGGTTCAGCCCGTTCAGTAGCTCCACTCCTCTTACCAGTCTCAATGTGGCTTTCTATATGTCCTTACTTATAGGACTTCTGTTCAGCTAGACTTCAGGTGGTTCTCAATGATTATTTTTCTGTAGTTTAGTTATAGAGAATAAAAAATGTTAATGAGTAAAATAAATGGTATACTAGATTAAATGAAGATTATTTTTATGTTAAGTGTAGGCATAGATTTAACTTTATTTTTTTATAGATGTCTACTTGGTTATTACCAAATAACCAAATAAAACATGGCCTCATTTTGACATTTTATCTTTATCATATTTTAAGTTCCCTTATTATTTGCGTCTGCTTATAGACTTTCCTTTTGGTTCCATCTTTCTCTCTGTTTATTCATGTGCCAGCACTACTGTTTTAACTGCTAAAACTTTATATTTTGTTTTCCTATATGATAAAGCTAGTCACCCTATGTTTACTCTTCTTTTTTAGAATTTTCATATTATTGTTTATTTTTTTCTGTATGCCTTTTAGATGCACACATGTTTATCTTTCTCAAATTGCTATTAAGTATTGCTTTAAAAGGTATAGGTTAACTCAGAGAGACTCAACATCCTTTTGATGTCATGTCTTCCTATTCAAAAACATGGTATGTCTTTCCTTTTGGTTAAGTCATCTGTTATATCCCTCAGGAGCATTTTAAGTTTCTTAATTTTTTTTTGTAATATATAGACATCATTTTTCAATGCTTAATGACATTGAAAAATTGAGAGGAATATATATTTTTTAATTTGGACTTTTTATTTTGCTTCTTGTGATAAATAGGAAGATCTGGCAACACTGAACCATGTTCTAATAAGCAACAACTTGATAGAGACCCACTTGATAGAGGCTCACCTGTCACAGAGAATGTATGCCCCCCAGATCACCATTTCTGGTCATGCACTTGGCTCCCTTCTTGTGTCACTGCCTTGCTCTTACAGGTGATGGATTTGGAACCTCAGTTCAGAAGCTTCTACAGTATCACACACACAGATATTATGAGGTTCAATGCATGAGGTTCTCTAGGTCCACCTGCCTTACCTTCCTTTGCTCAGAGGGTCCCCTCAGTGCCATTCAGGCTTCATCTAGTCATTGCGCTCTCTGTCTCAGGCTCCCATGGTTTGAGGGCGAGGCTCTGAATGACCCGGGCTCTGGCCATGGAGCTGATCTTCACAGAGCAGAAGCTTTGGTTCTCAGTACCATTTCTGGGCTCAGTGGACATGCCCAGCCACAGGAAAGGTTTTAACACCCCCAGTAGCTTCTCATAGATGACACAGTATGGAAGTTCTCAGAACTTAACTCCTGTGCGAAAACTCTGAAATAAAGTGTAAAGGAGTAGTAAATCTCTTTTATTCCTTCCCTACTAACAAACTATACCAAGTGGTTCTAAATAGCCTGAACAGATACATCCAGTCTCTTTTGTTCCTCAATTTTTAAAATTGTGGTAAAATACACATAACAGAAAATTTACTGTCTAACTTTTTGTGTGTGTATAAATATGTGCCCATCTCAGAACACACAACCTTGTATTTTCTTTTTCTCTGTATTGGTTTTCTAGGGATGCCATAACTATGTACCACCAAAAAGGTGTCTTAAAACAACAGAAATGTGTTCTCTCACAGTTCTGGAAGCTAAAAGTCTGAAATCGAGGTGTCAACAGGACCATGCTCCCTCTGAAGTATCCTTTTTTGCTTCTTCTAGCTTCTGGTGGTATAGGAAATACTTGACATTCCTTGGTTTGTAGACGCATCACTCCAATTTCTGCCTCACTCTTCACAAGACCCTCTTTCCCATGTGCATCTGTGAGTCTCTGAATTTTCCTCCAGTAAGAGCACCAGTCACTGGATTTAAGTCCCACCTTAATCCAGTGTGACCTCATCTTAACAAACTACATTTTTAAATACCCTATTTCCAAATTATATTACATTTGGATATTCTGGATGGACATGAGTTTGAGGGACATGATTAACCTAATACAGCTTCCTTCCTTCCTTTCCTTTCTTTTGCCCTCACCTTCACTGCCTTGGTATTGTACTTATTTCCAATAAGGCATCAGCATGCAAGCTTGGTCTCGGGCTTTCCTTTCTAGGGAAACTGGGGTAAGAAACCATCCATTATAACACATAGATTTGAATTCTAACAAAGAATTTGATAAATTTACTCACAGTGTTTTTTCTTTCACAAACATTTATTACCCACTTATTTTAAGTTATTTTCTGTGTAATCATAAGGAACCCCACAAGAGAAATTTGGGCTAGATTGGGGTTTCTCAAAACTCACCCTGTGAATCTAAAAGCTATGTATATTTTTAAATAAAAACTGCAGTAATGAGCAAAATGAGGGGGTGGAGAAGCCTAAAAGGAAATTAAGGAAGGAAGCTGAGTAGAGAAAATGGCAAAAGGTTATATAAACTTGTCTGTCCAGTCATTGGACAAAGGTTTGGGAAAAAATTCAGAGCTTGCTGAAGTTTGCATGCTGGTATGGTTAGAGGCACTTGTAACTGGTGAAGAAGACTGCTCGATAAGTATTGACTAAAAAGAGCACTGTCACCCTGATGGGTCTCCAGTGATTTGCCATGAGACTCTGTCTTAAATACTGACCAATGTATGTTTCATTCAGCTGGATGATAACAGAACTGTTTGCCAAATTTTCCAATGACCCGCATCTGGAAGTAAAATAAATACTTTTGGACGAAAGGTAGCATGCATGTACATCTTGACAGTGTAGATTGAAGGGACAAATCCAATAAGAATAAGCATTAAAACCTATATTTGGGACCACAAAACCAACTACACAAATCCTGGGTACACATTCAAAATAGGCAGCAGAGGTTGGGGGGCAGGGGCTGCCTTGCTGAGAATCAGTTTCCTCAGGTTTGAGGTCAGAAATCTGAACACTTTCCACCTGGAGAGCTGGTTCTACAGTGTAGAATTAATTAACTAATTAATTATTTCAACAGATACTAATTGGGCTGTTTGTAAGCTAAGTGTTGGGCCAACAAGGTAAACAAGACAAACAAGTCCAAGCCCCCGTGCAGTCATGGTCTAGAGTGGATGGCAAATATGGAACAAGAAGTGCTGAGGGCCATGACTTTTACAAAGATTTGCAGGGTGCTCTAAGGCAAACAGCAGGGACTTATGCTGGGGCTTCACATGGTTTTTCCTGAGGCCACAATGAATAGTGTCACCTACATTCATCATGGTTCTCTGGAGGGTTACCTTGAGCTCATTATTTTTCCAGGAAAATTATTCTAAATTCAAATGGTTGTTCAAACCCACCCTGTAATGCAGACATCCAAGGCTGGGAGTGGTCATGCCTCTGCTGCTCCGAGTGGACAGTGTTAGAACCCAACAGTCAAGGACTTGGGCTAGACCTAGCTCTGCTAAAAACTCTCTGTACAACTTCAGGCAAGTCCCTTCTCCTCTCTGGGCCTCAGTTTCCTTATCTGTAAAAAGAGGATCCTGAGACCTGATGATCCTGTGGACTTCAATTCTATACTTTTGAGATTCTATGTTGAATACCCACACTCACATTGTACCCATATACCCACATTCAACTGACATCTGAAAGGGTCTCGTGACCTTCCCACACTCCTTGTTTTCATTGAGTCAACCAAGCACTTACAAGGTCTGTGGCTCAAAGAGGCAGGATTCTGCTGGCTCCAGAAACCTTCTGGGTATTTGCCTAATGCTTAGGGAGCCACAGGGAGATGGGCCTAGAAGAGAAGTTTTCACGTGGTAATACCCATATCTTACATGAAATGAAGCAAGCAGCCAAATTGGGGCAGAGGGAGGTAGTCTGGGGAGGAAGTGCCTTGCAAATCCCACTCCTTCTGAAGGCTCACCAAGTAGCTAAGATGTGTGTTGGAGAGTCACCCAGCACAGAAAAGGGCTGCTTGGCTTCCCAGACAACTTGTTTCTGAGGCTGAGTGCCCTTTAGAACCAACTATAACATATACTCACTGGATCCAGCAGCTGGAAACTTCTCTAAAAGCCATTTTGGGGGAGTCTGCTGGCTCCAGATGCCCCTGCAGAATCAGGGACAACAAGGCTGCCACCTACTCTTTTTATGACAGGCATTGGTGAAAGATGTGGGACCTCTGAAGGGAAGGATAAAGGGAAACATAGACCTTCTTTTTCCTGTCCCACGTGGAAGCAGTGGGATCTGCTATGATACTCAGATTTCTTCCATCCTAAAAAAAACCCAAACAAATAAATAAAAAATTTAAAAATCCCTAAACTGTCCATCTCCATATCTCTTTCCAGCTTCCGCCTTATTTCTCTCTTTCCTTCATAGTCAAACTTCTGTAGAGCTATGTGCACTAAAATTCTCCATTATCATCCTTCCCACTCCCTCCTTGACCTACCACGATGTGGCACTATCCCCATTCACTGAAACCGCACTACCACAGTCACCAACAACTTTCTGTGGGAAGATCCATCAGAAGTTGTTCCATTCTCATTCCCTTGATCACTCAGCTGCATTTGACCCTGTTGGTAACTCCTCTGTCTAAAACCTTCTTCCCTTGGTTTTTATAACATCATTCTCTGTTGATACTCTTTCTACTTCTCAGATCACTCTTCAATCTTTTTTTGCATGCTCTGTTTCCACAGACCAGTGCTTTCAACGCTGGTTTATATTACATCATATTGTCATTGTGCACTATGTATTTGGCTCTGTCGGTGGACTACGTTCATCTCAACTCCCCAGTAATTACTACAAGGATTCAGAATGTTCTGTTTATTGAGGGAATGGATAGATGGATGAACGAACACATGAATGGATACATCTAGCATTACTCATGGAGTTTCGCTCAGTGAAAGGTGGAATTCAGGGCCAGTATTGACAGTAACGACTCATTCACATGTGAAGTACTCTGGCACTTTCTTAACTGGTGTGAAAAATCTTCCAGGAGGAGGTGGTTGGAACCTGGGAGAGAAGTGGAACCTGAATAGAACTAAGCTGTTACATGGCTCAGTCCTGCTAGATTCCTGTTCTTTTCAGAATCTGAGTTTTCTATCATGTCCAGTTAACCACAGTTAAGAAAAGAAGGAGAAAGATGGACACCAAGAGGATAATTAGGGCAAAGAGATATTAAGATGAAATTAAGCAGAGAAAATCACAGAGAGAGAATAAAGGAAGAGGAAGCATGAATTAGAGAGAGAAGAGTAAGACTATGTGTGCTAGACCTTGTTTGTACTGAAGTATGTTCATAAATCTTAATTGTAACAATGAAATTGCTTAAGGGCATCTAAGGATTCTGGATATTATCCCCACATGGCAGTTGGGCCACTCTTCATTGTTCTTCTTTTTATCCTTACAGCAACAGAAACCCTGCTCCCTATGGACTGGCTCTAGCCACCACCCAGGCAGAGTTGTTTACTCCCTCCTCTGGGCTTTTGACACCTTTCTTACCTCTGATAAAGCTCTGGCAGTACTGTGTTACCGGTTTGCTCTTTGCCCATCTGTCTCCTTTTTCAGAACGTAATGCTTCTTTATCTGTGTACCTCTGACCACTGGCTCATACCTGGCACCTGATAGGTGTTCAATTCAATAATTTTTTTCTGTAATGGTAAAAAGAATGAATGAATGAAAAATCACAGACTCTGCCCTCGAGGGACTTACAGTTTCCTTGGGGATATAAAACAAAACAACATGAGATTGATTAGATCAGTTGGTGACCCACGATGGCAGATGCCAGTAATGCTCAGCTTTCCTGTTTCACTTCTTATCATTTCCTCTGTCACAGAAGCTGGGTCATGAACAAAACCAAGAGGTCAAAAACAGGCATTTCTAGGCTTAGCAGCCTTCGTAATTACATTTGTCATCTGCAGCGAGTTTAAGTCATAAAAAATTAGAGTTGGAATTAATGGAAATAAATGTTATATAAAGCTACAGCTTTTAAATGTTCAGTGCGTACTATTAGCACTTAACAGAAGAATTCGAATGATCTGTTTGCAGATCTGCTTCTGCTATTGAACAGTAAGTTTTTGACAGGATTTTTATTTTCTTTTTCTAATATTGATTACGAGCATGTATCCTGGAACTAGATTTCTGAGGTTCAGAACCTGCCTTTACCACTTACCAGGTGTGTGACCTCAGTTTCTTCATTGGTAAATTGGTAAACATTGGGATAACAGCAGTATCAATCAATATGGTCGTTAGGGGAATTAAATGAATAAATGCTCAATAAGAATCATTATTCTTATTATCATCATCTTTGTGTCCTCAATATCTAGCATCATGCCTTTCACCCAGTAGTGTTCAATGTTTGTTGAGTTGGAAATGTAAGTAAAAATATTACTTGTATTTGGAATTGAAAATTATAATAATGCTATTAAACCTAGAATTTGCAAAATCTATGCAACAATACAACCCAAAGACAATAAAATAAAGTTAGTTGTCAAGGAATTGGGAATATATGTTATTGCTCTCATTACAATACAAACAAACAAGATTAATAATTCTAGGATCTGAAATGGATCCCACGAATGATTATGACTGTGGATGGCTGACTGGGAGTTCTGAGCGAGGTGCATAATTGCAGTACTATTGTACCTACTTGGAATGCTGCTGCTCCAGTGCTCGCTCCTGGCCAGCAGTGGCAAGGAGATGTGCAAGGACGGGAGAGCCCTCTCGGTGAGGGTGGAGATAAGCAGCAAGGGCTCGGTGCTTTAGGAAGTAAGGAAGAGACCCTAGTCAGAGGGCTGACCTTAGGGACACCCGTGTGTATCATGGTGGTGAGGAAGACGAAGATCTCTCCACAGCCCAGTCATCTCTAGGGACCTGCTAATTTTATCTGCTCCCTCAGAAACAGAGTAGTAAATTTTTCTTCCAAGCTCTCCCATTAAGTTCTGCTCTTTCCCCCCCCTGGGTTTTCATGTCTTTCTGCTGGCCTCACTTGGAAGATTCTCCAATGTGTCCCTCTTCAAATTCCAGATGGGAAAGTCTGACCGACCACCCCAATCCTGACTCTACCCCTGGTCTGCCCAATTTGTGGCCCCTCAGTCAGGAGTCCTTTAGTTCCTTCCTCTAGCCCTAAAGGTTCAATCAGGGGCAGGTCCTTGCTTCAACCACAGCCTGGTTTCTGCTTCCCTCAGGAGAGGTGGGGGGGCAGAGCTCCTGAAGATGATGTGCAGGCAGTCCCGGTCGACACATCTTGTCTATAAGCATTACTGGTGGAGGCAGGGGGTCCGAGAGGAGACTGGGCAGAGGGTGGGAGGGACACGAGTGGTGGAAAAAGGTCTGGTATGAGCACTGTGTTGATTTTTCTCCAGTTCCTTGGTGTCTGCTCTCTGAGAGTAAACACTCTTCACTGTTCCCAGTGTCACTCTTTGGGGAAGCGACTGCTCCTTGGCTCTGCTGTGTTTCTGCTTCCAGCTGCCTTTGTCTGTCTCGTTCTGGAATTCTGGCTGTTGTCTCTAGCAGTGGGCTGGGGGTGGGCGGCTACCTGAGGATTTGAGCGGCCTCAGCTCTCTCCAATGACATGGTCTCGAGTGGGCTTCGGAGGGAGTTCCCGCCGGCCAATGAGAAGGCACGAGTATGCTGTCAGCAGCCTCCTCCCAGGTGGCCCTGACAGCAGCCGATTGGGGAGGGAGGGGTTCATTACCATCCTTGACAGGCTCCAGGAAGTCTCTGCGTATGACTCTGGCTGTTTCTTCACTCCCTCCAACCCCCAAAACACACACATACACATTGTATGATCATACCTTCCCTCTCACCTTAAAAGTAGGGGAAAAAAATCAGGAAACACTTCCACTTTATCACAGGGAGAGCTTGGCCTGCTGGTGTTGCTGCCTGTCTGATTAGTGCGCATTCTTCTCCCAGCTCCTACCAGTGCATCGGGGATATGGAGCTGGATTGTGGGAGAAGCAATTACAATGATACTTCCTCACTTGCCACGGCACAAGGGGGCATGTGACTACTTTATTTATGTGTGGCCAAGGTTTATTTTGTCAGATAGGTCTCCTGGGCAGGATCCACTCCTTGGATCTCAGAGTCCTCAGGGTAGGGGGCCCCTGTGTAACACAGTAGATCTGAGCCCCCAGGTGCCCTGCCCCCACTCTCATGGGTGAGGCTGTTGGCTGAGAAGTGTCCAGCGAAGCAGCTGGAGGGAGCGGAGGAAGTGCCCTCCTTCCCGCCCTGCACAACAGATCTATGGCTCAAGTCACCCCCAGCTAGGCAAGAAGGGCTGTCCCTGTCTGCCTTCCATACACACTTTCAGAATGCTGTTCTGGCTAAGTTCCCTTCCAAGGGTATGGTTCCTGTTCTTTGAAACATGAAGCCCAAGGTTCATTTATTCATCAAACTTGAGCTAGACGTGGGGAACAGAGATGAACAAGGTACCATGCTGCCCTTCCAAGCTCACTGTCTAGCACAGGAGAGGGTGATGCCAACTAGCAATCACCACATGGGTGATAGGCTGGAATGAACATGGTGGGGTACTCTAGAAGCACCAGGGAGGGGATTGCCTCAGCCTCTGGTGGTAGGGATCATGGAGGCCTGCCGTAGGAGCTTCCACAGGTTGAACTGGTCAAGGCTAAGGTATGGACCAGGGTCTCTGAAACCACCTGGCACTGGAGGCCCGAGGCTAGGCCCATCTGCTTGTCAAGAGCCTGCAGAAGCCCCTGAGATCCAGGAAGCCAATCTCCGTTTGGCTCCAAAGGAAAAGAAAACTGCAAAATGAGTAAATGATCTATTAAATGCCTACAAAATGTGCTCTGATGTCACCCAGTCAACTGCATTCCCACTCTACTTTTCCATGCTTATATATAAAATATATTTAATGTGGCTTTAATGTGGCCCGTGGGTAAACTGAATGGGGTTGATATATGGGGGAGAGGCCTCCAAAGAGCGCCTGAGGCCTACGTCAATTCTAAAGCAGCTCTGCGGGGGTTGGGGTGGGAGTTGGAGGGGGGAGCGGAGGGAATAGCAGATAAAGGAGCAGCATAAGCCAAGTGAGCTTGCGGGGGGGGGGGGCGGGGACCGGTGGGGGAAGGGGGTGGGAGTGGGGGTAGGCCGCCCACCATGTCCGGTTCGGTAGATTCTGGAGGAAAGCTATGGAGTGGGTGCGTTTTGGACAGGGGCTAAAGCAGCAGGAGAGGCAGGGAAACCACAAGAAGATCTGGAATGGCCCAGCCTGCGGCTTCCCGGGCACCCGCGTTTCCTGCCGCCTTGGCTTTGGGCATCCACTGCACTCCGGCGCCTCCGATGCGCCCTTCCGCAGCCACAGCCGGCGCCTCTGAAGATAAACACATCCCACAATTCACCGTGGTTTGTTTTCCCCTCCAACTCCAGATGGCCTATCTAGGGACGGCCTAGGCCCTTGGGTGCTGGCGGGTTTTCGCTTTTGATGAGCTGTGCACATATGGATACCCAAACATCTGGAGCAGCCATGTGCTGCTCAGGGCAGGCCAGCCCTGGCGAACCAATCAGGGGCCCCCGGGCGCCGGGGTGCGCAGGCCCAGCCAGTGAACACGGATAAATTATTCATGACCGAGTTATTTGTGGTGCAAGGGGTCCATCAGCTACTTTGATTAAAAATCCAATGAGTAATGAATATGCAAACGGCAGTGACTGCTCCGAGCAACAGATTTGTCAAATTGTCTATACTTCACCGAGATAAAGGAAAATCTCCTGGGGGTCCCGAAATTGAAAAACCGCGCCGTCAAATCACAGCATTATCTTAATTATCAAATCTCCTTGGCCGTGCAAATAGCCCGTGTGAAGCCGAGCAGGTCGATGGAAAAAAATTGAGAGAGAGACGTATATTTGTCTCTGGAACCGGGGACCTGGCTAGTGAGAAACAGCCTGGTGGAGGAGAAGCGATTTTAATTCACATGGTGACTCCACAGCCATTTAATTTTTTAATTAGGCTTAATTAGTGGTAAATTTACAATGATATGCTTGATACCTGGCATTAAATCTTTCATGCATAAATGTTTTGTTAAAATGAGAAAAAGGCAAGTGGCATTTCGCCAGCAATTACTGCTGAATGTTCTAATGAAAGATTAGGCTCCGCGGTGATTCACGGAGACAGGCGGGCACCAAACTTGTTTGTGAGGCACCCGCGCACCATAACTCACGTGCTCTCACCCGCATCGCCGCCGTCCTTGTCGCTTCAGGAAGCACCTGCTTTGGGTGGTGGGAACAGTGGGAGCTTTGCGGATGCTGGCTCTGAGCCCTGAGGCCCTGTGTGAGGCATTCCAACTCACCCCCAGAGGGCCTTTATCTGTGCTGCATCAAAAGCAACAGTGACAGAGCCTAAAGTATCACTGAGCTGGTCGCTTGTCTGTGGCCCTGGCTACTTTGTGAGCACCCGGCTTTGCTCTGTGCCTGACCTGGGCCTAGCACAGAGCGGGCACACAGGAAGGGTTGGCTAGAATAGATGGGAGCCTTTGTAAGTCTTCGCTAAGCTGTTCTGTGGTCCAGCCCGGACTAACTACTTGTGATAACTACTACTTGCTTGCCAAAGGGGCAAGTCTAAGGCATGCCCTGCTCAGATCTGCAATAGGTTGCACTTTGTGTGGAGTGGGTTTGGAGGCCCTGAATAGATGTCCCTGCTGCGCCACGGCCCCCCCGCACCCCCCCCCCCCCCCGTCTCTTGCTCCTGTCCCCAGGCCCAGTGTCCGCCCTGCTCCTTCCAATCTGCTATGTCTTTAACAAGGAATGAAGCCAACTTGGCCCTGCATTTAGAGACCAGCTTCAGCTGTCTCCTTCCCCAGCAAAGAGGAAACAGACAACTCACACCTGGACCAAGATGGTGACGCTGGAGAGAGAAGGTGAAGCAAAGTACCAGTCCTTCCATGTAAACCTGTAACATCCTAACGTTTGGCTGGCCCTGTCTATGGCCACATGCTGGTTCAGTCCTTGCCAGAGTGAGAAGTCCCGGATGTGTGACTCTGGGACTGAACTCCTTGGCTCAGTCCGGCAGCTGCTGCTGCCCTCCCACTGGAGGAGGAGCCGTGCTTAGCATAGCAATGATGCTATCTGCATGCTCCCACCTCCTGCCTCCATTCTGTCAGTCCTGCACTTGATCCCTAGTCACCTTCCCTCCCCAGGCTCCTCACACTCTGCTCCCTTCTCATTAGCTCAAGCTCCTCTTAATTCAGTGCTAATGCCTTTGGCTCTGACTTAACCATTTCCCTGGAGAATCCTGATGTTATGTTTTCTAAGCCCATTTTGAATCTCTAGTCTACAGGGTTATGTTTCCTGGTTTCGGCCTCTTAATGGGCTTTCAGAATTTTCTACCTCAGCTTCTCTTTCCTGTTACAAGAAAAGATGTGATAATTAATGATACTTTTTAAAAAATTAGTTTTTCAATTTACTCATTCAAAGAACCGCTTATACAGCCAGGTAGGTGTTTCTCTCTTCAAAGTAGTCATTACTGATACACTAGAATGGACATTCTATGAGGGCAGGGGTCTCATCAGCCTCGTTTTCCATTTATCTCTAGCCTACAATGGCGCTTGGCATACATGGGGCAGGCTGTGAATCTTTGTTGAATCAAAGAAGGATTGGATCCAAAGAAGATATACTGCCCAGCATAGTATATATAATCACTTTTCCAGGGAAAAAGTATTCAGGGCTCCATCTTCGAATGTGAGTGCTGCAGTGCTGGGACACAAAACATATTTGTTGGGTGAAAAAAACTTACATACATACATGATTGTACTTATTCCAACAGGAAAGACATTGACACTCCAAGATAATGCCCCATATTATCCTGTGGGTTTGTTTCTCCTGAAACACTGGCACACACTCCAAGATGTACTCTGCTCTTTTTTGAGAGGCATTGATTTCGGGGCTGACCCAGCTAGATCATACGGGGGCCAGAATGAGAAAACCCCAGGCTAGAGACAAAAGGGAAAAGGCAACTTTTCAGATTAGGAAGAAGAGCTTTGAGATAGTAGGCAGAGGGAATCAGACCCTACCCACAATGTAGGAAGTTGGAGTTTTTGAGGGTCATTTCAGTACAACAAGGAACAGTTTCACATACTCTACTCTTCTTAAGAGGTCAGATAATGTGGAACTGTGAAAAACCCCTCTCCTGGTAAAGGTGACAGGCAAGGTCTACCTGCAGAGAACATTGCACCATAGGTAAGGAAGGGTCAAGATTCACTGACTATGGGATGGAAGCTCTTGGAAGTACACAGAGGAAGGGTGCTGGGGAAAAGGGAGGACTCAGACCACTTGCTATTTAATACAATTGTAAAGATGGACATCCAGTAAATCTGGATGAGTGGGCACATGTTTACTTTCACTCCCTCCCCAAACCCTATTAAAATAACAATAAAGGAATAAAATTAGAGGCATAAATCCACACTGAGCAAGAGTAAGGGGAGATGACATGACAAGAAATTCCAATACAATTTTGGGGAAACAAAGAACTAGTGGTAGCTAACTCATCAGATGGAAGACAGGCAGGGTCCCTGTAAAGGCAAGGGAGTGATGATGGGTGGATTGGGAAATGCAATGAAGCAACTGTTTCCTTCTATAGAACCCCTGGAAGACCGGAGCTGGAAGCACCAAGGACCTCTAGAGGCCAAGGTCTGAAACAACAGAACTGGTAGAGAACGTGTGGTATGTGCTGTGATGTAGCTCCCAGATCCCTTTCAGAACCCATTTTCCCAGCTTCTGGGAATGTTGTTGGCTGACAGCTCTCAACAAAAGTCCCTCACCAAGAGTTACCCTCACCCAAGGAGAGCACCCTGCTCAAGGTCAAATCCTCCCTGGGGGAAGCCCATAGCCAGTGACTGGTCAATGCAAGGATTAAAAGGCCCTACTTTCTTGCTGAAGATGGAAAGACTCTGAAGGACCATCCCAGCTCCAAAATTCCTATAGGATCAACTGAGGTCTTTGTTGCAACAGTATTATAATTCAGCTCCTCCCACTGCCAATATTATTTCCTTTACTTCCCCCAGGTATTGATACCAGATAAACCTCCTGAATATAAATTTCTGATTCAGAGTCCATTGCCCAGAGAACCCAGCCTAAGAGGTTAGTGCCAGAAGTAGTTCAAGGGAGCAGTCTCTAAAATGGGATTCTGGAGCTAGATTACCTACTGCTGGCTGGCTAGTGATGAGAACTCCATCACTGATGGAAATGGAGTATGGATATGGTGGTGGAGCATGGATAACTCCTGGCATGCTATCGTGGTGAAATTGTTACAACTTTTAGTAGCACACTGAATGGGATACCAGTGGAAGGCAGTACCCTGGTGGGGGAAATATCCAAGACATTTGAGAAGTTCTGGGGGAGTAGTAATTATAAAGGCTATCAAGTTAAATGGCTATTGCTAAGGGCAATCAATACATTGGAGAAAGAAATGAAAGGCTGAGAGTGACTAATCACCAATTAAAGGCTAAGTCTGAAAGCCAGTGAGCCCAATTGGCAGCATATAAAAAGACTTCAACGCTTGTGGCTGGAGGGCAGGAAAAGCTGAGGATCAGATCTAGGACTTAATTATAAGGGTTGAGAACTCTAGAAGAGTTTGAATTCTTGACCTCAGAAAGTCTGTCATGCCAAGGTCTGCACCATGATTGGGAAAGCGTGGGACTCCGAGAACTGGATGGGGCCATCTGAGTTGATGTACTCAAAAGTCTTGAATCTCTAGATCCCTTTGAACTTTATGGGTTCACAGAAGTAGTACTTTTCTTCCTATTAAAAGATGGCATTCCTCTCTTGCTTGAAGGCGGTGCAAAGACTTCTCTTCTGCAAAGCAACACACATCTTTCTCAGTATCTATTCCCATCTCCCCTCCTGATTGCCAGACTAATGTCACATTGTTGGAGTATGGGCAGGTGACAAATAGAGTTTTGACCCAGGTAACTTAAAATGGGTCAGCTAGGTCCACAGTCCTACCCATTGTTCATTTCCTGGTCTTTGAATGTATAATAGTAATGAATATACACAGTAGTTGGCAGAATACTCCTTGACATGTGAGGTGAGAGTTTTCATAGTGGAGAAGTCGAAGTAGAAGCCTCTGAAACTGTCTCCCCCCAGAGAAAAGATAGGAGGATGGAAGAGATTCATCTAGGCTTTAGACCCAGAGGATGTAGGGGTGAGGAAAGTGGGAGTGATTTGTTTCATTTCCCCTTTTAATTCAATATTTTGACCCCCACCCCCACCTAAACCAGATAGATCTTGGAGATGACAGTGAAATACCTGCAAACTCCAATAGGTAGCATCTTTAATTTCAGCTGCTATGCAGATGTGATTTTTGTTAGAGCAGATTAAGATAGCCCATGTACATAACATACAGAGTGACCATTGATTTCGTGAAGATCTTTTTTCCAGCCATATCAGAATGAGGATTAGAAATATTTTACCTTCACATGGGATGGATAACAAAAAATATTTACAATTTTACCCTAGAACTATGGTAACTTTTCACCCTCTGTCACAATTTAGTCCAAAGCGACCTGGGCCATCTGGACTGGGCCATAGAGCAACACCTGGACCACCTTGTTGGTAACACAATGCTGATCAGACTGGGTGATCAAGACCTTTGGAGGCTTTGACACCACATGTGCTCCAAAGGTTGGAGGATAAAGCTTACAAAGACTCAGGGCCTGGCCACAGCAGTTTTTAGAGTTCAATGGCATAGGACATTCTGGGACATTCCCTCTAAAGTAAGGACTAGTTAGTCCTCTTGCACCTCTCATCATTAAGAAAGAAAACACTTGTTAAGATGTTTTGGGTTTTGGAGTCAGTATATGATGCACTTGGGAACACTGCTCTAACCTACCTGTCATAGAACACAAAAGGCTGTTGTCTTCGAGTGGGTTCCAGAGTAGGAAAGGGTCCTGCAGCAGGTCCAGGCTATGTTGTAAGTGGCCCTACATTTTGGGCCACACCACCTGGCAGACCCTATGACATTAGAGGTATCAGTGATGGAACAAGATTCCATTGTCATGTGGAATTTGTGGAAAACACCCATAAGAGAATTACAAAGTAAACACATAAAGTTCTAGAGTAAAGCCACACCAACCAAGGAAGAAAAGGACATATCTTTTGAAACCCAGCTTTTGGTGTGTTCTTGTGTGTGGTGGAGATATAGCACCTAAACATAGAATGTCAAGTGACCATGTGACCAGAATTGCTTACGAAGAGCTGAATTTTGTCAGACCTCTGCAGTCATAATATTATGTGGGCCTAGCAATAATCTATCACAAGGGAGGAGTTGTACTTCTGAGATTGGTATGAGCAAGTCAGAGTGAGCAAGGAGCTGCATGAGTAGGTGGCTCAGACCCCATGTCATACCTCGTTGTTGCACTGGCTTCTCTCACTAAGCTTGCACCCGTGGTTGCACCTATGACTAGTACCTATGACTAGCTGATGAGAAGGAGAAAGCCTCGGTTGGATTCATGGATGGATTGGCTTGGGATATGGAGGTAGCGAGAATGAACTGCTGTTGCACTGCAGCCCCACCGTAATTTAGCTGTTAGTCCTCCTTGGGTAGAGCTTCAGGCTATACATCTGGCCATCTACTCTGTGTGGAGAGAGAAGTGACCTGAGACAAGAATAGATAAGGATTCATTCATGGGCAGTGGCCATATCCCCAGAAGGTAGAATTGGTTGTTCTAAGAACTCAGGAGTGGCAGAAGCAGGGGTCTTGCCTATCATCACTCCTAGTAAACCACATGTGAAGTTTATGCTTCTTTCCCCTGCAACTTTAGGCTTAATGGGTCTCAAGGTCTTGGCTTCCAAGGGGAGCATGCTTCTACTAGGAACACAGCAAGAATTCTCCCGAGCTTTCATGGATGACTATTGCCTGATCACTTTTAACTCCTTGTGCTAAGAGACCAGTAGGCAAAGAAAAGAGTCACCATCTGGCAGGAGGGGTGGACCCTGAACATCAGGAGAGATAGGGCTACCCTTATAAAATGGGTAGGGAGGACTATAGTTGGCACCCAGGGACTTTGGGTGTCTCTTGATGCTTTGTTGCTCAATTTCTACAGATAATTGACATGTGCAACATCCACAGCTAGAGAAGGACATGATGACAAGGTCTTTGGGTCTCTCAGGCATGAAGGTCTAGGTTAGTCCCTTAAGTTACCCTTCTGGTCCAGTATAAGCATTCTCTAAGGTAAACTAAATCTAGAATGGGTAGTAGTAGAACAAGACATTGCAGCATTGAGATGGGCTTCGGTGAGAATGGGGGATTGGGGTGTGCCTTCCTCTTCTGTGTTTCCCTAGGAAGAAGAAGCAAACAGACTCCAGAGGACCCTGTGAAGGCAGATCACTTGAGCACAGTGCAGGTACACTGTAGTGGTCGCCGTGTGCACTCCCCAGATGGCCCTTGGCATTCATTTCTCCAGCTTGCTGGGAGGCTTGATGACTCTCTGTTCAAGTCTCTCTCCAGGAATTGCTCCTAGTTAAAGAAAATCCTCTTGCGCAAGGTCACCACCCCTCTTTGATGGGAGCCCACTACCAATGACTGGTCAGTGAGGGAGGATAAAGACCCAGTTCTCCCACCTCAGGACAAAGTAGTTCTGAAGGACAATTCCAGCTCTACGGGTCCCAGGATCGGCTGAGCTTCTGCTGTGACTACAGTTCTCTCCTCCCTGTGCCCAACCCTGCTTCCCTTACTCCAGCACAGTCACTCATCCTACAGGCTCTCCCCTGTATATTTCCTACAGGCGAAACCCAGCGTCTATTTCCCAGGAATTAGCCTGGTATAGTTAGACCATGGATTTGCAGCTGGCAGATAGGACCTTGCTCTTGGAGAGGCTAAATAGGAGAGTCCTGCCCTGGGGAAGCAGGCACCACTGAAGGTAGATTGAATGAAAGTCTGGATAGTGAAGTTAGGGCCCTTTCTGCCACTTTACTCCCAGAATGCTGGAGACCAGGCATAGAACCACCTTTTCCCTATTCCTTTCCCAGTGGCAGAAGATTGGACTACACTCCCGACCCCCGCCTTCCCCTGCCCCGCTAGGAAACCAACAGGTCCAAGAGATAATTCTTAGAAAGACCGGCAAGTGGGAGTACCACAAGGTCTAGTCTCCATCTCATCATCATACAGTGAAACCACCCACCCAGGCACTGAAGCATCCTATGCCTTTTAGTAGCTCATGAGTAAATATATCTGTAAAGACAAGAATATTTGAGGACAATCTCTAACTTGAAAGACAAATGTCAATATGAACCAATGGAAAAGGAACTCAGGAGAAAGCAAAACAATGTAGGCAGGAAATAAAAATTGAAATAAAAAAATAAAATCTCAGAGAGATAAGTGGCTATAAATTATCTATGCAACAAAAACAGGATGCGATTCAAAAAGAGCCGTCAGAGATTCTGAAAATTAAAACAACCATAGAAGAAATAAAAATTATTGCATAATCATATTGTGTTGTTTAGAGGAGAGGAAGTGTGTAAGTGTATGTGTGAGTGTGAGTATAAAGTATGTGTGAGTAAATCATAGTATAAAAAGCTAAATCTTCATCTTCCATAAGGATGATTTTAGATTATACCCAATTTTTTTTACAAAACTTAAGAATGGACGTATAAACATTTTACTTAGAAATACAAAGACAAATACAGGAAGAAATAGCTAAAAAAGAGAGCATGGCTGCCTGGAGGTTTGGGGAATCAAGGCTGAGAGGGCATGGAGTAGGGGACAACTGTTTTTCGCTAAAAGCATTGTGGAGCCACTTGACAGTTTAAATTATAATACTTGCATTACCTTGTTAAACATGCAAATCAAACTTAAAAAATTGATTACAGTGGCCGTTGAAATCTGAAAACTTGGGCTGAATCTTGGCTTTGCCCTCTATGCCTGGGTAACCTTAGGTAAGTGTCTCGGTTTCCTCATTTGTAAAATGAAAACCAGACTGCTCCCTTTTTCAGGCTGTTCTGAGAATTCTGTTAGATCGTAACTATAGAAGCAAGATTTCACCTGGAAAGCTCCACACGAGCAAAGGTAGCATGGTTATGAACATTTAACCTGTGGCTGAATTTGGCCAGTGAAATAGGCTGTGGTGGTTGAGCTTTTTTGGATGGCAGTGTTCAAAAAGGCAAATCCCTTTTGGTTGTAAAGGCTTTAAATGTCTCATTCTGAGACAGATTGTCTCATCAGAAATACTAACATATCTAGAGGATTTGATCTGGATGATTTGCAAACCAGCCACCAGCTAAATTTGCCGCCTTCTAAAATAGTTTTGGGATATCTCTAGGACAGGCCCAGTCCCAAACACATTTGTGAAGGCCGCCAAACCTGTCTTCCGCAAAACCACTTTTTCCTAGCCTCCAGCCTTTCTAGTCCTTACCCTAGATACCTAGTACCTCTGTCCTTGTCCCCCCTCTCCAGTAATCCTTCTCCAAACAAAAACCTGCTCTCTAGGAGGAACTGAGTACCTAACCACGCTTTAGAGATACCATCGGCCAATGGTAGATTATGTCAAATTATCCCTTTCCCAAGAGGATATAGATTTAAACATGGATTAAACTATTAAGCTAAAGAAATAAAGCTCTAATCGTGAATTAATGCAGAAACTAGACATTAAAGAATATTAAAATATAAAGTATATTTTGGGAAGTGAGACATCCTAGTCCTTCTAAAATTATATCACACAAATAGAGTTGTAATCCCTATTTCTACATACAGGTGGCTCCTTATCTGATGGGCTCCGTTCTCAGACCCCAGAGTCTATGCACTTAAAATTAGTAGAATCCGGGAACTTCAGAGGTAGTTCTTGGAAGGAATCTTCTCTAAGGAATCTTCTCTGCATTCCTGGTGCAACCCTTGACATAGGAGCATTCCCTCTCCATGCCAATGGCCACCTCCTTCTTTTAAGATCTAGCCTTATGTTACTGTGAGGTAGATTTATTATTAGAAAGTACTTCTTAAAATTTGAATCTGTCTTCCCTTATTTTAACTCACTGTTCTCATTCCCACCCTATGAAACAAAAGGCAACAGAAAGTGGAACCTCCTCTTCAGTGATGGCCCTTTGTTTATGTGAAGACATTGCTTTGGTTGGCATTTTCCAAAGGGTGCCCCATTGCACACTAGTTTCAACGGATGCTGCTAAGAGGTATGTGATGAAATGGTTGGGCAGCCAAATAGGTTTGGAGAATGCTGAGTTATTTGAAGTTACACAGGTTTCTTTCCTGCTGGACTTTTGGGGCCTTTAATAAGCTAATGCACCTAAACGTGCTCTGAGAATGGGATTTAGAATGCTATGCTTTCCAAACGTGTGTAACCTCAGAATGCTCCTTTAGTGGGTGTCTTATGGGATTAGTGGTGGGGAATGACTGGTCCTACAGAATGAGCTTTGTATTAGTGATCACTGGTATACAGGAACCAGCTTCTACCCACTCACAATAGCTGACTGTGGACATCTCCCCCTCAACTCTGAATTCAGTGATGACACAGTGAGAGCTTGAACTTGGCAAAAGTGGGAGTTTACACCACAGAAACTGCCAAATGCTACAAATCAGGGCTCTGTATTCCCAGAGAGCTGATTGCTAAACACTTACTGACTGACATACCACTCAATCAGAGGCCTTGAGTTGCAGCCACCAGATATGAGGTCTGGGGTAAGTCATCCCTCCTCTTTGGCTATCTGTCCCCATCTATCTGAATTTGTGAACTCAATAGTCCTTTCTGCTCTGAGACCCTGTAACTCCTCTTGGAAGGCCCTTCTAGGTTTGATATCCTAGTCAATTTTCCTTTTCTTCATATGTCATGATTTCCAAATCTCTCACCACCTTGGCTGGTGGAACTGCTCAAGACCAAATGGCCTCCATGTGGTCAGTTTCCCTTTAAAATCGAGTTTCTGGAAGGAGACACCATCCTCCAGGTGTGTCCTGGACAGTGTGAGCTGGTACTATAGAGCACCCAGCTAAGGGTCAACGGGCATCTGGAGGGAGAAGACTCCTAGACAAGGCAGTCCATTGTCTTCAAATGCTGCAGTCCGATCACTGATGTGGCCACTCCCACCTCTCGCACTCATACCAGGTATCATTAAGTAGTGATATGTTCAGGTTCTAGGGTGCAGCGTGAACGTCATCTACTGTGTGACCTTGAGTAATTATACTCTTTGTGCTTCATTCAGTTTTCTTAGTCATAATCTTGGAGAAATATTCTTAGCTATTTATCAGGATTAATGAGAACACATGTAAGTGCTAAGGATAGTGTCTGACTCAACAAAGACAAGCTTTGTAACTGGTTATTGTTATTAATCAATTACCACACTTTCCCACTATCCTAGATGTTATTCAGGCCCTGTCCAGATCCTCTTGGCCTGGCCAGATCTCCCACCTTCTAGCTGTTGTAAGTGTTTGATGCCGAAAGCACACAGCTTCCCTCTTCTCTGGAGCATCTGCCTTAGTTGGCGCAGTCCCCTCTCCAGTAGATACCTAGCAGTCTCCTTCCACCTACCCTTAAGGTTGCCCACAGCCAATATTGACTAACACAGGGATACAAAAGACTTACTTCACTGGGTGACAGCTCTGTGGTACCATTTACACTTCAGAATTCCATATAGATCAGGCTCCAGCTAGGCTTCAGCTAAAACCATGTTTTCGTTTAGCTACTTATCCTACATCCCATACTTTCTTACAGGTTTCAAAGAAGTGCATAAGAATGCCTGTTTCCGGCTCTGATTCTAGGAGCCAGACCTAAGATACACACTGAGCTTGTATACAACTTAATATAGTGTCTTATATAGATCCTGCTTGTGATCAGAGCTGGCATGAGAAGAGAAAGCTATTGCTCATTCCTGTTCACTCCTATTGCTCACTCTTGTCCTCTTCTTGGCTTGGTTGGAAGATGTGTGGGAACATCACAGGTACAGAAATGGGATTAATGAAGCACAAAGTTGAAACTGAACAGTTTAGCTAGTAGAAAGTAGTGAGAGATAAGGCTAGACAGACAAAGCAGGGCTGAGGAAAACATGGACCAAAGTGCTAAGCTAAGATGTTTAGTCTTGATTAAAAATAGCCAAGATTTGAGTCAGGTGACTAACATTCCCATGCCAGTTCTGTTCCTCAGTAGCTGTACGAATGAGAGAGATGATTATAAATCTTACCTCACAGGATAAAGATGATATGATATAACACTTTGTATGTTTTTAAATGTGTTTGACACCTGTTGTTTTTGCTTCTCAAGCGCCTGTTTCCCCTTTCCTGATATTGGCACTTATGTGGTCTGGGTGGGCTTATGCCAATCTCTCCCTTGAAGGGTGGCCGAGTCATTATGTTTGGTCTAGAGGTGG
Organism: Eonycteris spelaea; assembly: GCA_003508835.1. NCBI lineage: Eukaryota > Metazoa > Chordata > Mammalia > Chiroptera > Pteropodidae > Eonycteris > Eonycteris spelaea. The sequence goes on along the minus strand of PUFA01000103.1, from coordinate 833,408 downwards.
GCACGTAACTCAAATCAGGCCAGTGATAGTTATTCCTCTCTCAAGAACGAGCCATTCTGTCCTTGTAGTCTCTCTGTCTCTGAGGCCGATGTAGCCTGAAATTTCTAGAGGCCATTGATGTCACCAAGCTGCTCTGGGAATGAAGCCAACATGAAGAAAAGCAGAGACCTCTGTTCCTGGCAACATTTACATAGATCATCTGAAATCCTTCCCTCTGAAAGTTTCTTTAAAAAGTATATATGAGTTATAAAAAAAACATGTAGAAGATACCTAACCGAGCTTGCAAAATATACAGAGAGTCATAAGGAGTCCAAAATGAAAATGAGACAAAAGCCAGAGCACTTGACATATAAATGGAAGCTGCAGCTGCCTGAGGGTGGAGGTGGGCAGTGTCATTTCTATAACCTGCACTTGAGACTGGATCCTCACATGGAGCAGAAGACACGCCTTTGAACCCGTGCTGAGTTTGAAAGGAGAACCCTGCATAAAGATGGAATCCATCAAGCGTTGTGCTTGGAGCAAGAGGGTGAACTAGAAAAGCAGCTTACAAAGGGAGAAACAGGAAAGCGTGTGTCTTTGCCGGAGCTCTGGAGATGGGAGAGTATCCTCCTGATAATTTATGATGCAAGCCTATGTCTTCTGAGGGGTTAAAGTATGCCATGGGACTACCTTCATGGTCTGGGGATCCTCAAGTCCATAAATGACATAAAAATGATGCTAGGATGGATAGGGGTGCCCCTGGGGGATGAAAGCAAACTCAGACTCTTTGCAACATACCATCAACCCAAGATTCTCCACAGATAAAGCTCCACTGAAAATAGCCTTATCATTCAACATAACTAAACACACAAGGAATCTATCCACCTTGAATGAGAGTCTGGAGATTCAACAAAGAGCGATATAGATCCTAACACTTTCCACTCACAAAAACTCCATGTGGCAGAACTACTAGGCATGAAATGAATAAATATATAAAAGGAAGAATCAATAATAGAAGAAAAAATGTGACAATATAGGAAAATAGCTTACAAATTGTACAAAGAACCTTATAGGCTTACTAAAAGTGAAAAAAAAATAGTCATTAATATAAAACAGGTAGATGAGTTAATGACTGGATTAGATACATTCGAAGGAAAGATTAGTGAACTTGAAAATATATCTAAGGAAATACTTAGCATGCAGAGAATGAAAGAGGCAGAGACATGAAGGAGTAGTTAAGAGATATGGGGGACAAGATAAGAAGCCCCACACACACCTAATGAGAGTTACAGAAGAATAGAGAGAATGAGAGAGGGGCAATATTAAACAATACAATGGACACGAATGTTTCAGAATTACCAATAAGCATTAATCTTCAAACCTGGGAACCCCAGACAGTCCCAATCAGGATAAATAAAAACAAATCCATCCCTTGAACATCACACCTTGTACTAAAACTGTAGGTCTCCAAAGACAAAGTCTTAAGAGAGATAACAGAGAAAAGATAGATTATTATAAAAGAATGAGATTTAGCAACTAGAAAAGCAATAGCAATTTTCAATAGCAACGATAGAAACAAGGAAAAAATAAAATGTCTTCAAAGAGTTGAGAAAAGAAAAAACCTGATGAGTAAAAATTCTAATTAAGAATCAGATAGAAAGAAAAGGTGAAGGCATTTCAGAAAACAGGATTTCTTATTAACAGATCCTCTTTGAAAGATCTATGGCAGGATTGTTTAAGGAAAAAGAAAATTCTACTTAGGAATAAGAACTGAGATGCAAGAAAAACTGGTAAGCAAATAAAATGATAAATATGTGGATGAATCCAATAAAACATTTCCTGTATAGAATACAGTCATGCACTGCATAATGGTGCTTTGATCAACGATGGACTGCATATATGATGGTGGTCCCGTAAGACTATAATAGAGCTGAAAAATTCCTATTGCCTAGTGACATCACAATGCCATAACGAACGGTATTACTCACAGCTATTAATGTAGAATAAGGATATAAAGAAGGAAATATTTCTCTATGGCTATACACTGTCTTCATGTTTTAAGCTGTGTTATTACAAAAGAGTTAAAAAGTAAAAAAAAAAAGTTTGTAAAGTAAAAATGTTACAGTAAGCTAGAGTTAATTTGTATTGAAGAATGAAAAATACTTTTTATAAATTTAGTGCGCCTAAGTGTAGTGTTTATAAAGTCTACAGTAGTGTACAGTAGTGTCCTAGGCCTTTACATTCTCTCACCACCCACTCACTGACCCAGCCAGAACAACTTCCAGTCCTGCAAGCTCCATACATGTAAGTGCCCTATTTAGGTGTACCACTTTCTATCTTTTTTACCATATTCTCACTGTGTCTTTTCTATATTTAGATATGTTTCGATACATAAATACTTACCCTTGTGTTAAAACTGCCTATAATATTCAGTACAGTAACATGCTGTACAAGTTTGTGGCCTAGGAACGATAGGCTACACCGTCTAGCCTAGATGTGTGGTAGGCTGTACCATCTAGGTCTGTGTGAGTGCACTCTATGATGTTCACACAATGATGAAGTTACCTAACAATGCATTTCTTGTAACATTCTTGTCTTTAAGTGACTCATGACTGTATTGTGATAATATTAAATAATTATGGGATATAAAACAATGAGGATCTAAAGTACTGAATAAGAATAAAATGCAAGATAAAAAGGATCTGAGAGTGGTTAAAGCATTCTATGGTCTTACATTGTTTGATGATATGGCTTTTTATAAAATTCAGACTTTATTTAGTCAAGTATACATGTTAAAAGAAATAAGGAAAACACTAAAACAACGTATAAACTACAAACCAGTAAAAGGGAGAGAAGGGAAGGAAGAAAAAATATCACTCAATTAAATAGAAGGGAGAAAAAGAAGAGTAGAAAAAGCTGAGTAAAAAATACAATTAAAAAAATGGTATCAATAAACTCAGATTAGTAATCACGATATATTTCAATGGGTTTAAATTTCTGGTTAAAATATAGAGATTATCAGATTGGATTACAAAAAATTTAAGCTCTATATTGTTTATAAGACATATGTAAATCGTAAGACCCTGAAAAGTTGAAAATGAAAGGCTTGAAACAGTTGTCATGAAGGAAAGCAGAGTTGAGAGACAGAGGAAAAGAGGTGTTCTTTACGCCATCAGTTAAACCTCGGAATCCAGGCTCTAGCCCTTGAACATCCAGTTATGTGAATTGAACATATTTCACTTCTCCCTGCCATTTTGTAAATTTGTTCTCGTTGGATGCTTTCACCTGCAGCTAGTGAAGGACTAATCAATGCAGAGGTGGATATGTGCAGCTTGGGATCCTGATTGCTTTGAGTTGGGCCAGCCAAGAGTCATGTTTTAGAAAAACTTAGTCTGATGGTGAGAGGAAGAGCGGGTGGGAGAGAGGAGAGACTGAAAATAGGCAGTGGACAAAGCAGGAAGTGAGAGGAGCTGGATTAAGGAAGTGCAAGTTAAAACGAGAAGAAATGTGCAAGTTCTTAGACATCTGAGTTGGAAGTTTGACTTATTTAACCTTAAAAGTCTTCATTCACACAGCCCCCACAAAGCATGCTAGAGTTTGTAAGACATTCATTATGGTGCTTCTCTGTCCTAAGCTCAGACTTTTGAACATATTTCCAGGTGCTCAGCTATCCTATCAAAGGTCATTGAAAAACAGAACAAAAGAATAACCAAAAAAAAAAAGGCAAGAAAATTTCAGTCACACCTCAGATCGCAGTGATGAGGATGTCTGAAAATCATTAACTCAGGAACAAGAGCTAAACAAACATAAATAACGATATGTTCTGCATCTAAGATTAGTTGATTTATATATTTCTAGGCAGAAACCCAGGAACACGGAATATGTAGGGGTATCTGCTACCTTTCTGAGCTTTATTTTTCTTATATGTTAAGTGAGGCAATTGGACCAGTTCTCCAACACTCCTTTTCACTTTAAAATTCTGTATGTTTACTTTTTCCTTTTATTTTTTTCAAGCATGAGCCATCTGAGTAGAGAAGTATGTGTGGTTCTTTCTGTGCCTCCAAATGTGTATGTGTGATAACAACCATGTGTGGGTCTGTCTTTTCCTCTCAGTGTCTCCCCATGGCTCTGAATGCCTACCTGTGTGTGTGTACACAATCGTTTGTTTGCTTCTCCTTCCCTCTTCTCCTCCTCTCACTCTTCCCCCTCCTTTTCCTCTCCCCATAACTCTGTGAGACGCATGAACATTTCTCAGTTATGTGATGTTCTCAGCAGGAGGATGGAGCCAAATAATGGTGTTTCTAGTTATTACTCTGATGAATCACAGGGGAACAGCCTTCACCAAGGTAGAACGGCTTGCATAAAATATGTTCATTCAATTAAAAAAAAAGAAATTGAAAAATAAGATACTGCCAACATGGGGCTCTGAGTTATGTAGGGTTTATGCAGTGATTCCATTTGCAATTCAAGCAAGAAACACACCAGAGAGGCACCTGGGAGCAAGCTCCCTGGAATGGGGGAAGGGTTCCAACTGCCAACTAAAAATCTTGTGCCTCAGACAAAGTTTCTGAAACAGGGAAAGGATAGTCGTTGGCCTTCCCCAGCCTAGTCTGAACAAGAGGTTCTATGCTAGAGATTCTGTGGCCCTTAATAGGGGGACTGATTGGCCTGTGACCTCTACTGCCCCATTGTCTCAGTCATTTGGCTCTGGCATGGACACCCAACTCAAAGACAGCAGACTGACCTATGAGGTGGCCGGGCACAAAAGATGAGCTGAGCCAATTGGATTCTGTTTCTCTCTGGCCCTAGAACTGTACTTGGACCTGGTACCAAGAACATTGAGAGAACAAAGCAGTTAATAGTGGAGGCCACGAAGGAGAGCTGGGCCATGGTGGCCATGTATGAATTGAAATTATGATGGAGCAGAGAATCGAAAGGACAGGGATGGAAGGCAGGAGATAGTAGAGGTGCCACGCGATAAGCAAGACCACACTGCCCACAAGGGATGTGGTCAGAGGAGCTATGTGCCAGGCATTTTTCTAGAGGTTGAGAAAGAAGCAAAACTCTCTCTCTTCATGTAGCTCATGTTTTAGTGGATCATCCCTGAGGGGCCACTGTGGTTGGCACTTCTGACCTACATGATTAAACTTTGTATCATTCATTATCAATTTCATTTTCCCCAAGCTCCAGACGATTGTGCTTTGTGAATACCAGCTCCCATTGCATGGCAGGATTTTGGTTGCAAGCAACAGAACTGAACCTTGGATGGCTTAAGCAAAAGAGCAGTTTCAAGGCTCATGAAGATAGGCAAGCCGTGAGGATAACTCCATAGAATTGAAGAAGGAGCCTTAGGAATCAGACCTCTTTTGCTCTCTCCTTCTCTCCGCTCTGTTGATTGTGCTTGACCACTTCTGCAGATAGGACACAGATGGCAGGGAAGGTGGTTTTTGTCAACCCACATTCACTCTCTCAACTCAGGCTCCTCAGTATGAAGAGAGCAGTCCCAGAAAAGATTCTGATTGGCTTGGCTGGCTCAGGTGTACCCCCAGACCAATCGCTGTTGCCAGGGAACATGGCAACGTGACGAGCCAGGCTCATCTACATAGCCACCTTATGGCCAGAGGAGTAGGTATCTTTGTAAGTTAAGGGAGATAGAGGAAGAAATGTGAGAGGAAACAACAACAGTTACCATAGTCGAATGGGCTGTCTCAAAAGAAAAAACCCCAAATGGCCAAGGCAAGATTTTGGCCCCAGGCCTCTCACTCACTGCAGGCCTTTCCCAGAGCTGGAGCAGCCCTTGGAGAAAGCGTTTTGTACCATGTGGCTTTGAGTCTATTTCCTAATCGCCTCTGAGAAGATGGCTGCTGGAATACATTAGGATAACTCGATTGTAAGATTTTAATGACATAACATTGAGACCTCAGGAGGCCTGAGCCCTGCAGTCGATCAATTCACATACCTTTCACTCAGACCCAAGTGACTGAAAATCATTTTGCTTCCCGAGCTCTTAAAGGTCATGAGTTGAATGCTTCAAGAAAATCTCTTTCTCTATCATAAGAAACCTCTTGCATTTAGCATCCTGTCAATCAGAAGCACCCCAGGAGGCCTCAGAAGGAGAGTGTAGAGAAAATGTGGCCTGTGTTCCTTTCTTCCTTTTTCTTTTTTGGCTAGGCTGGTGAGTGTGTGTGTGTGTGTGTGTGTGTGTGTGTGTGTGCGCACGCGCGCGTGTGAGACATGGGGATCCTGGCTGAGAGGAGCCCAGATAAGCCTGGGTTGTTAGAATTTACTTGTCTTCTCCCAAGCCATTATGTGGTGCCAAGTTGGAACTCTCAGAGCAGTAAAGCCCTTCCCCCTCTACAGACAAGTCTGTTCGAGCTTGTGTCACAGTTTGGGAGGGAGACAGGAAAAAGCTGGGGTTGCCACCGAGATGCGGGTGCCCCCCTTCCCCTATCCACCCCAGACCCCCAGTCATCTCTTCAAGAAAACTCTTTTTTCAAATCCACTCCTATGGCTCAGGGCAGATGTCCAAAATGCAAATGAAGCCCCAGAGCCTCTGTGCCCCAGCTTGGCAGGGAATCTGAAGCTATGTGTTCCCCTCTGCTAACTGGACCACAGCTTAATGACATGCAAATGGGAGGGACACTGTCTGTCAAATGGGGCCTAATCCCTTTGTTCCTACCTGCCAGCCGGGCAGCCTTTTCTGAACCAGTTTTGGCTGCAAGGACTGCTGTGAGGTGCTAATAGGAAGCGCTGGGCAACACAGCGCTGGTTGCCTGGAAACTGCTGGCTCCCAGGGGCCTCAGGGGCAGATGGGCCCTCAGAACCCGCTGCGCAGGAGTGGGGTTCGCCTGCCTCTCTGCTCACGCCCAGGAAGTGTCCAGGATTTGGGGGTTTGTGGGGAGCGTGTGACCTTGAGCAGTGGACCTTTTCTGGGCCTCAGTTTCCTCACCTCTGAAATGAGGCAGTTGTTTTTCGAGCAGAGTTTCATCGAGGAGGAGGCCTGAAGGCCGTCCCTTCTGTCCAGTCAGCATGAGATGAGCTGCTCAGTTTTTTCTGTCACTTAAGCTGGGGTTCTGAATAAAAAAAAAAAAATTAAAGATTCATCTGCTAAGATAAATATTTGAAAGGCATTAGATGCGATGCTCTGCCACGCCTTTCCCATCTCTCTTGGATTGTGGTTTGCCTCACAGAGACCCTATTAGATAAATCCCGGTAGCTTCGTCTCTCCATTTCACAGATGGTAACACTGAAGCCCAGAGGGTGAAATGAGTTTCTCAGAATCACACAGTTGCTTAGTGCTGGGATCAGAGTGTAGTCTACAAATCCCAGATAAGAGTTCTTTCTACTGAAATGCACTGCGTTTGGGGCAGGGCAGGCTTAAGAGAATGATCTGGGCCCTCAGTCGATTCCAGCCCTAACATTGCATGGGTTTAAGATTGCCAGAGAATTTGGTACTTAGATTCAGTCAGCCATTGAATGAAGACTATGAGGCTACTACTGACCTTGGCTTCTTGGCCAATTATGTGTGTGTGTGTGTGTGCATGTGACTAGGCAATTCCCCACTCAACTGTCTTCTCATGTAACAGCATTATGTGGACCAGATGCCACCTCACCACGCTAACCAGACTCTGCCTTGGGCATGTGTACGTTCGGCAAACATTTGTGAGCACCTGCGTGGAGCTTGGCACCCCAGTAGGGGACTCCAGGGAGTTCCTGATTTCATCTTTGCCACCAGGAGCCTCAGTCAGTGAGGGAGTCGACACACATCTGACACACACAGTCCTTGCCAGTCTTGGGTATAAACTCAGGTTCACTCCTAGGTCAGCCTATTCCCGACTCGAGTGTCAAGACTCTAGGCCGAGCAGAGCTGGTGTCTGTTGACTAGGCCAGGGCCTCACTCAGATTCAAGGGGATTCCCACTAATTTCGTGTGGGCTCTGGTTGAGGACTTTCACTTACAACTCATTCAATCCTCATGACAATCCTTTCGGACAGGGATAATCATCATTACTATTGTGCAGCTGAGAAAACTGAGGCTCAGGAAGAAGGGCAAGTGTCATGACCAAGGTCAATCAGCTGTTAAAGGCAGAGGAAGGGGAATGAGGGAAATAGCTTTTACAATTATAGATTCATTGCTTCCTCTACTAAGTTCAAGCCTTCTTTTAAAAAGATCTCTGGGGACAGGTTAACCAAATGACTACAATTCCCTTGTTTTATTAATAACCTAATGGAAGAGGTTCATTCGAGTAAAAAAATCAACAGAAGGATGGGGTTGGTGTTCCCACTCCCTTTGTGGCCACTGTGGGCCTCTCTGGCCCTTGGTCTTCCCACTTGGACAAAGAGAGGTCGGGCCAGCAACTCCGAGTTCCCTCCCAGATCTGGCCCTCCAGGTCACATGAATTTCTTAGGCCCCAACCAGGTCCTTGGCTGAACTATTGTTCATCAGGTCCTGCAGAAAATGAGAAATCTCCTAAAATTTGCAGAGATCTGTGAATTTGACTGTTTTCTAACCAAAGCCGAGGATGCCAGAGGGGATATTAACTATCTATGAGATTTATCGATCTCTCAGTCCCAGGCTACCTGGGAAACAATTAGAGGTCAACACGCAACACACAATGAAATTTGCAGCTGTCAGATCAACCATTTGGAAATATTCCCTTGCCCTTTTACTTCCATTCTCTGTCAAGAGAAATCATTGTCGGGAATAGACCCGACATGGGGCTGGGGAGCCAGGCGTTGTGCATGCAGGGAGGGCAGCCAGGAGACTCCAGTTAGTTTGGCGCTGCCCAGAGAACATTGGCCTGGGAGCCTGGAGGCTGTCCCAGCCTGCTGCTTACTCTCCGTGGGATCTGGGGCACGTCACCCCATTCTCTGGGCTTAGTTGAAATTTTTTCTCATCTGAAAAATCCCATCCTGGGTATAAAAGTCTCTACCTTTCTCATTTGACTGCAGCCACAGATGACTCTACGTGAAATCTTCCTCCTTAGAAACACTCAAGGGTTGCTAAATGACAAATAGAGATCTTTACTGGCTCCTTCTTCCCTTACTAAGCCATTTTCCATCTCCTGGCATACTATCCTGCACTTCACCCAGGCCTAGCTTGTACCCAGCCAACTGTTAGTTAAGTCCTAGCCAAAATGCCAACTCATAATGGCTTGATGTTACTCCATCTAACAGAACTTATGTTTTAATGGGGAGTCTGAGAGACCAAAAGCCACAATGAACCTGTAAAGGTAGGGTTTCAGATGCTGTGGCACCTGGAAGCTATTCTTAGGTGGGGTAAAGAAGTGATGTTCAGAGCTCCTCACTCAAACCCACCCATCAGATACTTGGGGAAATTATAAATTGAGCAAAGATCAACAGCTTTCTTTACTATAGGACTCAGAGCCCTTCTATCTCAGGGAGGCTAATACAGGATTCAACATATCCCCAACTTTTTTCAAAGTGTTCAGAGAAAAACATTTTGGGAAATTCTGAGCTAGTCTCACCCTTTCATTTTAGAGCCAAAGAATCTAAAGCCGAGGCAGCTCGTGAGAGGAGGGGATGGGGCCAGGGCTTGGGTCTCTGCTTTCAAGCACAGGTTTTTATGCCACCTTCCTGCTTTGTAAGGATGCTGCTGCTTAGTCAGGTCTTGCCAAGGCCCACTTTGCTGAGAGCTTCTAGAAAGCCACTCTCCTGGGCTTGCGTCTCCAGGCATATCCTACTCGATGGAGCTGAATATCTGTTCCCCTGTTTCGCCCCCACCCAGCTGCAGGAATTTCCAGAACTCCTGAGGGGACCCACCTGAGTAGAACATAAAGTCATTTTTGTTTTCTAACTGGATCAGTTCCATCCTTGAAATGTTGCTGATGAACAGCTGAGCTCAGGGGCCTATGGCAAGGAGGATGGCACCTGGGGTGCTGTTCTCAAAGCAATTTGGGCAGGCCATGCCAGCTCTACATCTTTATATACCCTGCACCTGGGGACCCATATTCCTGGCATCTCTGCCCCACAGCAGGAGAGATGGACATACACAACTGATCTTGGCTCTGCAGCCTGGCATAACTGTGCAGCATAGATGTGAACAATAGAAATCCGAAGTCTTGAAAACAAGGTATCTTTGCCCTACAGTCTCTCTACCCATCACAGGTGGCCCTAAAACCTGTGTTTGCAACCTTTGCAACCTCCCTTACACGAGCCCTTTCTTTTCTGATCTTGCTGTTACCACCCTGAAACCCAGGCTTACATTCAGCTCCCTTTAGTATTGCAAAAGCTATCTGGTGGTTCTCTAGGCTTCTCCCAGACATGCATTCCTCCAATCAGGCCTTGTCTGCCCCTAACTACTCACAGCACTGAACCCTCACTCTTTGTGGGTGTGACTCTGCCAACACCTGGCTCTAAACGTTACTAGTGGAGATGGTCACGTTGCACTGTGAATATCATAAAAACCATTGAATCTTACCCTTTAAAAGAGTGAATTTTAATGGTAAGGCTGCTGAAAGAAAGAAAAGAAAGAAAGAAAGAAAGAAGAAAGAAAGAAAGAAAGAAAGAAAGAAAGAAAGGAAGGAAGGAAGGAAGGAAGGAAGGAAGGAAGGAAGGAAGGAAGGAAGAAAGAAAGAAAGAAAGAAAGAAAGAAAGAAGAAAGAAAGAAAGAAAGAAAGAAAGAAAGAGAAAGAAAGAAAAGAAAGAGGGAGGGAGGAAGAAAGAAAGAGAAAGACAGACAGGCAGACAGAAAGAAGGGAAGGAAGGAAGGAAGGAAGGAAGGAAAGAAGGAAGGAAGGAAGGAAGGAAAATAAATAACTTCCTGGGCGCCTCCTCTGTTTATTGCAGTGTTTCTCAAACTTTTCTGCCAAAGCACCCTTAATAGCAGAGGAGAGGGGACGGTACCCCGGTCTGGAAGTGGCCTGAAATTGCCTGTCTCAATTATCTGTTCACTCTTCGTTCATTCGATGAGTATTTATTGTGCATTTTCCATGTGTTAGAAATGCAGTAATAATCAAAACAGGAGTGGGCTGACTCACATGCCACTTAGTTAAACGGAAAATTTCTTCAAAGTTTCACGATTTAATTTAAACCTGCATGTGCATTTTGTGTTCTAGTCAATAATATGTCTGTGATCATTTTAATGTAACATATCTTTCCTAAACTCTTCAGATGATGTTGCTGCTCTGAGAAGATGCTCTTTGCTGGCCCAGAGCTTCATGTACCCCCATCACCAGGTTTCGACCTTAAGCTGTGCAGGTCGACTCTGCGATATCTTGCACACTCGATCTCCTTGTGTAGCTTGAATTTGGTGTGCTTGCCCTCAGCCCAGAGGGAGGGCTTGATTTGGTGTAAGGGCATATCTTTTGTCCTTGACAATGGTTGGTTCAGCCAAGGACATGTGATCCAATTCTGGCCGATAAGACATTAGGCTAGATGTTTCTCAGGAGGCTCCTCCTTGCTCTCAAGCAAGATCTATGGGAAACTGCACCCTCTTTCTCTCTTTCTCTCTTACTGGAAATGAACATGGAAACCCTTTGTTCTAACTGCTGTTTGCAGAACTTTTTTTTTTTTTTCCATGAAAACCAAACATGTAGACAGGAAAGCTGTCTGAAAAAATCACCAGAAATGACTGAGCTGGACCCCGGATAGAACTAGACCTGAAGCTCACACAGTTGTGTGATTCAACATAAAGTAAGTCAGATTTGTGACACCATGTACTGCAAGCACTCCAATGACTGGAAAAAAAAAAAACTATAGGTCAAAGTCAAACTTCATAGCCCGGTTTTTGAGCCTCCTATAATCTGTAGCCAGCTCCCTACCCACCCTCTCAAAAAGATGGGCTTTGGACCTCCTTTAGCAGCTCCTTATCGTGCTGTGCCTCCAGATTACTCACTGTATCCTGAACCTGCAGTATTTTATCATACTGCTTTTTTTTACTTGCCTCTTCTGTATCCAGGGGCATATTTGAGAATAGTGGGATCCTCAAAATACAAGCAGCCGCCCAGAGTAGGAACTGGTTATTGGGAGTGGGCTATGTCTGCCTTTCTCTGAAGAGAAGCCTGGGACATCCCATTGGGCCTCAAGGAACAGACCAGGCCCCAAATGTGCAGACACTGGGGAGACGGTGAGGAGGCAGAGAGAGGTGGGAGCAGGAGGGAGGGAAATGGGAGAGATGCAGACAGGCCTCGGATGAGAGGAACAGGGACATTAAAAGGAAAGTTAGAGAAAACGAGAAGGGTAGAAAAAAAAGAGGCGGGGAAAGGGAGAATAAGCAAGAGGAAGGGGTGGAAGGAGGAGGAGAAGGAGAAGGGGAAAAGCTGGAGATGAGAGGAAGCCACAGGGAAGGAGTAGGGAGGCGGCGGGATGAGGGGGCTGCAAGAGCAGAGCAGTGTGGAGCCAATAGCGCTCTGCACGAGTGCACGGCTAAGTTCCGGGGGGAGCAATTGGATCAACAGCACTTTACCGTACAAGTGATTCTCAGCACAGCTGGTGCTAGGTGGGCTGGGAACAGCAACAAAAAAACAGTTTTATTCAAAAAAAAAGCATCCAGTTTGTTTGAAAACACTGTACACACACGCCCCCTCAGGCCCTAGTGGGAGAAACCAGGGTGTGCAGACAATTTTACAGGAACTGGAGGCATGGCCCCAGCATGGTGGTGAGGGGGACAGACCTCTCCCAACACACACACACACACACACACACACACGTTCATGCACACATGTGCAAACATGCTCTTTTGCATGTGCACCCATGTGTATTCATGCACGCACGTGCACACACACACACACACACACACACACACAAACAGGCCACAGGGGGAAGTGCACAGCTGTTAAGATCTTCATGGGAAGGGGCTGATCTGAACTGAACTCTTGGTGGAGCCCGTCTGGCAGGGATGGAGGTCTGGAGGTTGACACCCTGGCAGGACTTGGGGCCAGAAGGAGAGGAGGCTCCCCCGGGGTCTCTGCTGACGCAGGGCCCAGTGCCAGGAACATTCGCATGTGTGACCTCATATCATCAGAGGCACTTTTTAGCCTAGACAGAGCTTGTCTGGCACACCGGCCTCAGGAAATAAGGCCACATGTCATAGAGGACCAAAGAAGGCTGGAAGAATCAAAGAATGTCAAAAGAATTGTAAAATCACAGGAAGTCACACTTTAAAGAGTGTCCAAAGATCATCTGAAGAGCAGTTTGGAACTGCATTGTTTGGAGCCCTGGGGTTCTGGGGAGCTGCCATTTTGGGGAAGTGGCAGGGAACAGGTAGGCATGGCTCTGGCTCCGCCTCATTTTGATGTCAGTCAGAGCAATTTTGTTTTTATTTTCTGTGTTGTTTAATTTGAGGTCTTACCAGTTTGCTTTTAACAATATGTAAAATAAATTCATGCAACAGGGGGAAAATTCTGATTTAGGCCAACCCATTTTGTGGATGGAGAAACTGAGGCCCTGAGAGGACTCTCGGCTTCCTGGTAACAAAGTCAGAATCTGTGCCTCTCTTCGAGGGATTGTTTCCACAAGCTGTTTTAATGAGAATGTGTGGTTACTGGGGGCTGGTGGGAGCTGAGGTGAGGAGGTCTGTCATTCACACTGCGATGGCATTGATGCAAACACTAGGCTTACGGAGTTTTCCATTTCCCATCGTGTTCTCTAGCTATCAGGAGTCTTATGGCAGATAAGCAGCCCTTGCATGGCGAATGTATTATTTCCATAACGTATTTATTGATTCGAAATATTTGGGAGGGGAAGTTTTATTTTCTCCTTGTCTTTTTTTTTTTTTTTAACCATGTGACTCTCTGTGGTGGTTTACTTAGAGCTAGAGTATTTCATATACCAGAGTGGATTTAAACTTTATCACTTCTCAGTTTTATTGCTTCTGCCAGGTGATAGTGTAAATATTTCCAGGGTTGTTAATATTCCCTTCTTAACGTGAACAGGGAGTAGAGGCTATGAACAAATGGTTTCGTGCTAACGGGTTGGAAAATGGAATTTTGAGATCTTTCATTGAAACTAAACAGAACAGCACCTTGTGTTTGGGTATTAAGGGGTATTTCTCAAAGCCTGGTTTACCAGGCATCACCTAATGAAACTGCCAACATCTCTGTGAAGTAGGAAGAGCAGGAATTCCCATTTTCCAGAAGAGAAAAGAAAGCCCCAATAAGGACAATGTACACAATGCTGGAGCCATAATTAATGCTTATTTCAGGGAAGCTGAAATAAGCCAACTTTGTGCAACCCCAGCTAGAGGCTTTATTTCTACTTATTCTCTCCAGCTTGAGAGGAGCTGCTATCTTCAGGATATGGATAAGGGAGTTGAAACTCATGGAGACCGAGTGTCTTCCCAAAGGTTGAAGTTTCCTAGGCTGGAAAGGGAAGGAGCAAAGCTGGAGCCCTGACAATGCCAGACTCCTCAGCACTGAGCATTAAATGCAGGGCAATTTGACACGTGTCAGGTTCCCAGGAACACACCAGAGGAGAAACAAATGCCCCAATCCCCCAAATTCCCCAATGAAAGGGGTCGGACGAGGTCAGGGAACTCTTTTTCCATCTGCTTGGAGGGAAGAGCTTTCCCACGCCCTTGGAGCATGTGTGAAGAGGCACGACCCAAGATGTGTGGCCCATCCCAGCTACTGTGGACCCACTGGACACAGAAGCAGTGAGGATGTAGGAGGCCTCTCACCTCACTCACCCTCCAGGCCAAGACAGGCCCAGCTTACCCAGTAGGAGAGGAGCATTTTTGCTTCGTGTCCTTCTGTTTATCTTGGTAATGATTTGTTGGTCAGGTTAACACACATTGAACATCTACTATGTGCTCCCACACACCAACTGCCTCTAGTTGTTCAGTGTCCTCTATTATAGTTCCCCTTCCAAAGGGTACCTGCGTTCTGGACTTTTTCTGATTTCTGCATTCCACAAACCTATCCTCCCTGTGTCCTATGTCTTCGATACACAATTGCCTACCATCAAATCTGGTAAATTAATTTAAACTAAGCCCTTATCAAAAGACTGATAATTAATATGTATGTTCCTTCTTCCTGAAAAGAAGTCAAAGCCTTTTGAAATAATCAGATCCACAAAGACATCAGTCAGCCCTACACTATCACTTACCGACTATGTGATCTTAAGCAAGTTAATTAACCTCTCTGAGCTTCAACTTTGTCTTCCACACACACACACACACACACACACACACACACACACACACACACAAAACAACTACAGGAAAGGGGGCATTCTACTGCATGATTATTATAAAGAACAATCCCCTTCATTTGCCCTTTCGATGCCTTTGTGGAAAAGACAGGCTAATGGTGGGGCTTCCCCTCTACCCCGAAGCATGCCTTTCCTGCCCCAGAACTGAGGGCTGTTTCTTGCTCTGCACTCTGGAAGCTTTTACTCCCAGAGACTCCCTGGACTAAACTTGAGGTGCTTTTGCCCTCAGCCCAGAATCACCCATGAAAGATTGGGAAAGAAATTGCGGGTTCTTTTATTTTTCCTGGGCTTTCTGCCAAGTAAGCCATGTTAGTTACTAGCTGATTGACTGATTGGATTTGGGCCCTGTCTGGACACTAGAAGAACTATTTCTAGTCACGAACCCCATTCAGTGAGCTTTAAGTTTTATGTCTTGACAACTACCAATTCAGGCTACTAATCCTCAAAGGCCAGCTCACACCCCATCCCTTCCCAAACATTCCCCAAAGTCCACTTTTGTCTTGGAGTGTATTTCATTGTTTCAGAAGGACTTGTTTTCTTATTTCCACCCATCCAGTTCTCTCACTATTCCCGACTAAACCAGGCTCTGCACTCAGCACAGGTCTGCTAGTGAAGGAATGAAAAGCGTCAACTCTAAACAGGGAGAGAAATGTCAAGTTAGTGTCTACAGAATTGGTAACCAATTCAGCCATAGGTAAGAATTAGCTCCGGTGAGGACACCACCTGTTTTTGTGTCTTTTTATGTCAGGGAATACCATACCAATTGTGCTTGAGAACAGTTGGTGTTCTTAAAGTGATTACATATGCCCTTTGCGGTCCTGTCTTCTCTTTACTTTTCTTGAATTAATAGGTGGATGAATGAACAAATGATAGAATACCAGAGGATCATACCTGTGGGATTTTACTTGGCCTTGAAGTCCTAACAGTTCTAATCAATGGTGGATTGTAGAAACAGAAGGACATCATGGTTCCGAGAAATGGGGTCAACTATTGTTGGTAAAGGCTGTTGGGTCTCTACTCTGAGGACAGAACATATTCTTCAGAGAAGCAAAGAGATGCAGAGTTTTACAGATGCAAACTCACACAGAGTTGGAGAGACAAAGGCCAAGACTGTGAGAAAAATGAAGAGATAGAGCCAGAGACAAGTCACAATCTAAGGAAAGACCCACAAAATGTAGGTTGGGCCCCAAATGATTAGAACAAGATGCACTTGACTTTGGGAGGTTTTATTGAGTGAATGGAAAGGGAAGAACACAGTCCTGCCTGTAGAGACCTTTGAATTTATCCATGGGCAGGACGCTTGCCTATGTAAAGGCACGATCTCCACCTAACCCCTAACACACTCTCACAACTGGCAGAGGGAAGCCTTGATGGCATGCAACAGACCTCTCTGTTCCTTCAGATAAGCCAAAGCATCAAGCCTGATTTCTGTCCCTTCACCCAAGTCTTCTGTGATTTCTTGACTTCCTTTCTCTGATCACACAACCAAGCAATTACTTATTTTCATGGTAAATTGTTTTGGGTCACTGCTTTTCTGGCTGGGCTGCAAGCCTGGCAAGCTGGGACCATAGTATAGCTGTTGATGCATCTTCTGCAGCTCTTTGCAAAGGGGTTAGTGCACAGACAGCAGTCAGCATAGACCAATTAAAAAGAGAAAGAGTAGAGCTGGTTGTTTGGGAAAGAACCCAGTGTAGAAGGTAGAGGTATGAAGAGGTAACTCACGTTTTACTTTTTCCCTCTTGTGGTTTGTGTTTGGGTGGGAGTGGGAGAAAAGGAGCAAGTGGGGAAGAAGAAAACAATCAGTGTAGAGGGACGTTTGTCTACCTTCTCTTTAGGGAACCCCCCCCCTTCTCATTCTACAGGCCTGTGGTTTGGGTGAGCATGTGCTGCACCGAAACATTCTTGTAACTGGGCCTGGTCACTCTGAGTTCTCCACCCCTCTGTCCCCAATGCTTGGGTCAGAGCTGGGAAACTGGGCCAGTCAGAACCCCCTCATGGTTTTTCTTGGATCCCGAAGAATGAGTCTCCTTCTGTCCTCAGGAAGAGCCAGTGATGAGTTGATTCAAGGCTGCCAGTGACTGGTTTTGCTAGTATAGGGGTGCCTGCCTAAGAAAAAAACCAACACAGAAAAGCAGAGTCAGAGGGTGGAGAAAGCAGCCCTTTCCTGCTGTCATGGTGGAACCTGTGACTCAGCAGTGCTTAAAGCCGGCTTGCGTCTTGAATCTTCCAGTTTTATCATCCAATAAAACATATTTCTTTCTTTTTTTCCTTCCTTCCTTCCTTCCTTCCTTCCTTCCTTCCTTCCTTCCTTCCTTCCTTCCTTCCTTCCTTCCTTTAAATTAAGGCCTATAATTTGTAATGGAAGACGAATATAAGGAGTGAATAGTCAGTGTGATTTACTCAGATCCTGGTTTTAAAAAAGAGCCACAAGTACTATGGTGAAAATGGGTCATCTACTAACTCCTGGGTTAGAAGGGGTGAGGGGAGGGGGGAGGGGCTTCTTTAGATTGTGAACAGAGAAGCCTTCTGAGTAGTAGAAAGGAGCCAGCCATGGGAAGATCTGAAAGATGGTATTTTAGGCTGAGACATCAGCAAAGTCTCTGAGGACAGAAGGGGCTTGAACTACTGAGGCACAGAATGAAGTCCATCATGGCTAAAACCAAATCAGCAAGGAGACTGACAGAACTAGATAGAGATTCAGGGACTAGAGAGCCTTAAGAAAAAAGACGAGGAGTTTAGATTTTATTCCAGGATGGATATTACTAAGGAACAAAGTGATCTAATTAGCTTTGGCTGCTATGAGGAGAAGGACCCATAGAGGAGCAGGACTAGAAGCAGGAAGGCCAGTGGGGAGGCTAATGGAATAGGCAGATGAGTGGTAAATGGCGGCTTGGGCCATGGTAGGTGGAGGACCTCTGGAGAAGAGGGTGGATTTTGCATGGACCTTGGAGGAGGAGCCCATAGGAGTTATTGGTACACTGAATGTAGGAAATAAAGAGATGAGAAATCAGATATTTCCTAAGATGACAAAGACTGGGGGAGTAAAAAGTTTGATGCATGTATGTGAACTACCCATGTAAATGGGTTTTGGAAACTTTAAAGTGCCAAATGCTGTCTCTAGGCTGCCATCTTTGGAAGGCAGGAGCTGTGCTCAGCCTGGAGACTGCCTCAGAGTGGGCTAGATGACTAGGTGGGTGGCCGAGTCAGCGAGTGCCTGGGTAGATGGATTTGGGGATGGAGGAGTATGGCTGGTTGGATGGATGGATAAATGGAGGGATGGACAGGTGGGTGGTTGGATAGACTAATGGGGATAAGTGGGTGAATATTTGCATGAGTGTGTGGGTTAATGACAGGCTGCATGCACTTTGGATGTCAAGACCGCATCAGGATCTTCCACTGCAGGAAGTGAGGGACCTTATTGGACTGACAGTCTGTCTCAAGCAAACACTGACTTCCCAGGAGGCTCGGTGGAGACTGACTTAAAAGGCAGCGGGGTTTTGGTACTCTTAGCCTGGAGAGAGGTGAGGCAAAGACTGGGACACTATATGTCTTTGAGCCTGGAAATCAGAAATATAGCTTCTTACCAGCACCTGTCACCACCCTGGGATAGAAGGGATGAGTGAGATCTTGTCTATTCTAGCTCTTGCCTCCTCCAGGCCTATCCTGTGAACTTATCTGGGAGGGCTGCCATTGGCCTTCTCTCACAGGCCCGGGGAGGGAACAGGTAGCACCACACTGAGAACAAACAAACAGAACTGCTATTTCCAATTAGACACCCCAAACGAACTCTGTGAAGACCAGAGGATGGTCCCACCTGGACATCTAAGGAGTCTGGATTCCAGGCTCATGCAATTCTTCACTCCTCTATTAGCTTATATCAGCCACAGCCTTTCTCTGGGCTTTCTGTAAAACTGGATTCAACAGTCTCTAAGATCTTTTACATAAAGATTTTATGAAGTATCAATTTCTTGGTTGTTTTAAAGACTTGCACTTTTTTAGAAAAACAACTATTGAAGTATGATTTACATAGCATAACATTTATCCATGTTAAGTGTATAATTCAATGATTTTTAGTAAATTTACTGAATTATATAATCATCACAACAATCCAATTTTAGAACATTTTTATTACCTCAAAAAGATCTCTGTGTCTGTTTACAGCTAAGCCCCAGCCCCAGGCAACCATTGATCTGCTTTCTGTCTGTATAGATTTGCCTGTTCTGGTCATTTCATATGATTATGTGATCTTTTGTACCTGACATCTTTTATTTAGCATAATGTTTTTAAGGTTCTTCCATGTCATGGTACTTTTTCAAACAATAGAAATAATCATGTCTTTAAATAAAGATATAATCTTACTTTCCTATATAACCTCCCAAATTCTAACATTTATTTTAGACACACTGGATTTGAATGAGGTTCATTTCAACTTTCAAGGCTCAAATTTTCAATGTAAACTTTGGAAAAGTCTGGATTCTTAGTTATATATAGCACATGGCTGTTTGGCTGGCTGCGTCTTCTTGGGCCAAATGATCGGCCACTTCTGCTTATCATTCCTTTAAAAAATGGTTTGCTCATCACTTTAACCCTGAAAACATTCATTGTTCTCCCTTCAACTAATTAGCAATGAGTTGCATCAGCAGCCACAGGGTTTTTATTTGTTTAAAAGTCACATCACAGCATTTGTCTAGGGATGAGTCTAGGAAAGAGGCCATTTTTGAGCAAAGGGTGATCCAAGAACACTTACAGCAGTCCACAGGCCAGCCTTGAAACATTTTCCTGGCAGCATTGGGCTGCTTTTGTCTACGTGTATTTTCACCCAATAGTCATTGGCAACCCATTGTGTCCCAAGTGTGTACTAGGCTTTGAGAACACAGAGGCAAACAAAACTGACATAGATCTGCTTTCCTCAGTGTGTCGCTTTGGACAAATTATTATGTAACTTTTCTGGGCCTTAGTTTATTCCTCTATAAAATGGAAAAATAGTAGTACCTGCCCTTTTGGACTTACATAAAGAGATGGTACCTACAGAATACTTAGAACAGTGCCTGGCACTAAATAAGTGTTCAGTAAATGGCAGCTTTATTATTATTATAATTGACATTATTATGGCACACCCTTATATACAGATAATTAACATTTCTTTCAGTGACACAGGTCTGCAGTTAAACAACCATAAAACAATCTGGTGAGTGTTAAGTCAGAGTTCGCTCAGGTTACTTATGGGCGCACAGAGGAGGGAGTGTCAGGCCTTACCTAGGGTTGGGTGGGGAAGGCTGGCCAGTCATGGACACTATTTCAAGCATTAACATGTCCAGTATACATTTGGAAGAACTCTGGTTACATACTATCCACATAAAGAGATTAGCACCCGGTTCGACTTAGACTGTCGCCAGCACAGACTGTCTATATCCCTCATGATGAGTTCCGTGGCTAGTCTTGGACCCTGCCCTACTCCTTCCCATCACCACACCTGGTGTGTGCTACGACTCCCCATTTTTCCTCTTTCATCCTGCTTATCCATCTGAATGCTGCTTATCTGACCTGTTCCTAAAGTTTTTTCCAACTCCTCCAGCTGACCGAGCCCTTCCTCCATGATTCTAAGGGACTTAGGCGCATTAGGAAATAACCCAGCTTCATTGTCTTATAGACCTAGAAACAAAGGCCCAGGGAGATGTGACCTGACACAGGGCAGTGATAGTACCTCCCAGACTTAGCTGTCCAAACTCTAGGAGTCACCTGGACTCCTCCATCCCTCTAACTAGCCCTGACCCATCCCCAAGGCCTGTGACACCTGGGTCCTAACACCTCTCCTGTCCATCCACCTAAGCCCGATCCACGATCCTCAGCCACAGGATTCAGCCTGACCCACAATCATCTCTCAGCTTCCACTCTGATCTCCCACCCCACTCTGGTGTACTTAGCACAGAAGAATGATCCTCTGTAATGTAAATCTGACCATTCCCCTTCCCCACTTAGAACTTCAGTAATCCCATTAGCTCCAGAATATATTCCACTCTCTTTAGTGACAATTTCCAGACCAGCATTGGCTGCTTTCTCAATACCACTGCAGCCTAGGACCGCCTCACATTTCACAGGTGCACCCTAGAGAGCTACCATTAGTCTTTGAACCTGCCATACCCCTTCTTACCCCTGAGTCTTCTCAAAAGCCCTTATTTCTGCCTAGAATTATTCCCACCATTCCTTTCTCTCCCAGTCACACTTCCTTTTGCCTGGATGATACCTACACATCTTTCAGGGTCACTCAGGAAGGCCTTCCTGGGGTCCTGTGGTTCTTCGCCCCAGAATTATAATTGCTGTTATAACCAGTCTTCCCCACCACGTGCACCCTCAGTTCAGTGAGTGCTGGTCCACAGCAGATCTCCAGCTCTGAGCACAGTGTCCCACAGATAAGGCAGCCAATGTGCATTTGGATTGTGCCATACTTGTTATTCCTTTTACTTTATTGTAAAAGTCACATGGATTGCTCTGAGACTTGCCTTTGCCACTTAACTGCATTGGGGCTTGAGGGGCCTAGAAGTTACTTTCCTCCCAAACAGGCAGAGATCAAGATGTCATCTTTATTGCTAGTGAGAGCTGGGTTGGACCATTCAACCCTCGCAGTTCATCACTCCTTGGGTCTGCAGAAGGACACACTCTCCAGGGATTGCTCTCTCCTTTTGGGAGAAAAAGGAAAAGAAAGTTTGGAGAGACTAGGTCTCTTGCTGGATCGAAAGTAACGAGGAGCCCAGCCCTGACCCAATCCACTGTGGCTAAGTGGCAGGGCTTCCAAGAACAGGGAGCTGCCTTTCAAGCCCTGGTTGGACTTAGGGAAGGTGTACTTCTCAGAAGAAGAAGAAGATGCTGGATAACTAGAATAATAGTTTCTACTTCCCATGCCTCCTCAGGTTCACTCTTTCAGCTCTGGACACTGCCCCTTAAGAGAAATGTTCTAATATGACATCATGGTTCCCAAGCTTTGTGGTGAGGTCTTATTTACAATGTAAAAAAGTATTTCTACCTCCCTCCCTGACATCTACCATGATAGTGGCACTACCTTAATAAAAGCTTAGAGGTTATAGAAGAGATTCCAAAATAATTACCAAATATTCATCCTGCCCTTTTCCCTTAATGAATGGAAATCCAAGTTTTGGCTGAGCATTGTACAGCCAGGATAAAAGATTATATTTATTTCTCGGCCTTTCTTGTAGAGAGAGTATAACCTCATGGTCAAGTTCTGGCAGATGGAGCATTATGTGGTACTTATAGCAAATCACCTTAAAAGAGAGGGATGATACTTTTATTTCCCCTTTACCTGCTGCCTGGAGCATAGATCTGATGGCTGGAATTTCAGCAACAATCTTGTACTGAAAGCCACATTCTATATGTAGATAGCAGAGAAGAAATATAGAAGTTTCAGCTTCTGATATAATCACAGAACTTTCAGTCTATATGAGAGAGTAAGAAGTATTAATCTTGTTTTCAGCTACTGCTGTTGGGTTTTTCCATTGTATGTAGCTGAATCTAACCCAAAGGAACACAGTATCAAATTATTCAGAGAACCCTTGAAATAAGGCTCCCAGGCGTCTGTGGCTTAGAATTTGGAACAATCGAATTAGAAAGCATATTGCAAAGGAAATCATAATGATGAAGGGAGAGGACATAGGGGCCTAGAAACCATATCCACTGGGATGTAGTGGATAAACTGGGAATGTTTATGCAAAAGATGAATAGATCCAAGGAACATATTTTGAGGGACAGTTCCTGAGACAAGTGAAGAAACTTCTGGGATGATCCGGAGCATAGAAATTACTGTAGGACAGAATTCATCACTAATTTTCTAACAGTTAGAATGGCTTAGAAGTTGAACAGGTATGTAAGCATGAGATGGATGGTATACTAGGTCAGGGTTCTCCAGAAATGAATTAAACACACACACACACACACACACACACACACACACACACACACACACACACACATTAGAGAGAGAGAGAGAGAGAGAGAAAGGAATTATGATGAGGAATTGATTCACACTGTTCTGGGAGCTGAGAAATCCCATGATCTGCCATCTGTGGTGTAGTTCTAGTCTGAACTCAGAGGCCTGAGTACCAGGGGAACTAATGGTGTAAGTCTCAATCTGAGTACGAAGATTGGAGAACCAGGAGTTCTAATGTCCATGGGCAGGAGAAAATGGATGTGATGTCCCAGCTCAAGCAGAGAGAGTGAATTTTCTCTTCCTCCACCTTTTTCTTCTATTCAGGCCCTCAATCTATTGAATGATGTCTACCACATCGGTGAGGTGAGCATGCTCTTCCTTACTCAGTCTCCTGATTCAAATGCTAATCTCTTCCAGAAACACCCTCACAGACACATCCAGAAAGAATGTGTTACCAGCTATTGGGGCCCAGTCAAATTGACTCATAAAATTAACTATCGCAGGTGGCCATCAGTTTTTGAATTGGCTAATATTTAATTAAGTGATGTGATGTTAAGAAAAATTAGAGAAGGCATCCACCAAAAGTTGAGACCTTGGGCTAGAATTTCTGATTTGCACTCTGTCTCACAGAAGCCTCCAATAGGGCAAGGCACATATAGGTGCCTAGTACATCTTAGCTAAATGAATGGATGAATGAACACACAGGGTAACTCTCCAACAACCTTTGGAGGAACCCCGCCCTTACCCCCAGGGCCTGGACTTGCGTCAAGGTGGAGCCCCTTCCCTTCCAGACAGTTGGAGGGACATTATAATTTTCCAGCTCTACTTTTCCCAAAGCCTGAGACATCTGATTTAAAATGGCACTGACTTGAAATTGGGCAGACAGGTTGGGGATAGAAGGATAGTCTAAGGTGGTCCTGGGGCTCCAAAGTAGGCTCTGTTCTAGGGCTCCCTGCCTCCCCATTTTCCTAACCACACAGTGTGTGAGTGCAGACACACACACGCGCGCGCACACACACACACCATTCCCAAAGACCAGCAGTAATCTCCAGGGACATCAGAGTTCAGACCTATTGAAAGGTAGGAAAACCTTTTCCTAAATATGTTATCTGCCGTCTGGGGAGAGAGCTGAGTGGTATCCATTTCCCTTTTTTTCATCCTTACACTTGTAAAGCATCCTGGGAGAACCGCCACAGCATAGGAAACAGCCTCATTACCTTTGCTGCCTCCAAACAGCAGAGGCACCATCCCTAGTGGGTCCTCTGGTTCCATAGAAGATAGCAGAAGCTTTGAAACCCCTGCTTTTCCCTGGCCAGGTGCCCCCACACTAACCTCTGAAAACAGAAGGAAGGCAAATGAGGATTTATGGCCTCCTTGCACACTGCAAACCCCCTGGGTGAGCGAGAGTGTTGGTTCTTCCTGTTACAGATGCATGAAGTATATCAGGGTCATGATTTATGGGACCACAGCAAGATTTCATCTGGGATAAAGTTTCCCTGTATTCAGAGAAGGGAAAGTAGCTGACCCGTGCCTTCCTGCAGACCTTCCCTAATTCCAACACAGTTATTTCGGGAGAAAATGCTCAATTTTTTCAAAAAGACCCTTTCCTGTGGCAGACAGAGCTTTAGCAGGCTTGGAGCATCGCAAGAAGCATCTGGGTTTTTTTTTTCCTTTCTATTATTCAAGCACTCACTGTATTGTAGAAGGTTGAATAAGGCAAAATCATAATGCACATGCTTTTATCTCAAGGGCTGATATTTTTAGTATGAAAGTCAGGCTAAATGAAATTAAAATCCAAAATATATAAATAAATAATAATAAAAAGGAAGAGAAATATATTGAGGCTTAGTCATTGGCTGAGATTACACAAGCATTCTTCAGTTCTGAATCTCCATGGAATAATTCTTGTGTGGGATGGGGGGCCTCATTTCAGGGCAGAGAGCAAGGCAAGGGTAAGGAGGGACCCATGGCGATGGAGCTGCCTCTGTATCCTTGAGAAAAGGCAGGCTGCCCAGTCTGGCCTTACTCATCTTAACAGGCAGGAGAGTAGAGATGTGCAGTTTCTGAGCACCTACTGTGTGTCTTGGGCATGGCCCTGTGCAGAGTCCCCTTAACCCTCCAGAGGACTGTGTGAGGCAGATCCCATTGCTCCCATTTTACAGATTGGTAAGAGTGAAGAAGCCCAGAAGCACACTTGACTTGCCCAGGTCACTCTGCTGGAAACAGCAAAGCCAAAAGTCCAGCTCCAGTCTGTCTGGTACCAAAGTCCTCGCTTCTTCCCCACACCTGTCACTGCTACTAAGTCAGATTTGTTTCTAGCCTCAGGAATGTGGACAGTTGAAACATACCCGCCCCTATGCCTTAAACCTGTTTTCTCTGGATTAAGAAGAAGCCTTAGTCCAGTCCAGGCAGGCCTTAGAAAATAATAAAAGAGTGCTGACAGGCCCCTGCCCTTTATGAATAGCTGGGTCAGTGCAGTCTGGGACTGGCTGATGCTCCTAAACTCAGGCCATAAGACAACATTGAGACAGCCTGCAGGGGCCTAGACAGGCAGCCTCCTTACTGCCCAAATGGTCCTAGTTTCCAGTCACCCTGGAGGTGGGCCTGGTCTAGCTGACAGTGGCATCAGGCTGCTGATCAGAGCACAGCCACTGTCTCCCAGCTGTGCTAAGGTGACCATCGTGCCAGGCCCCCAGGCCATGAGGAGAGCCAAGACACTCAGTCCAGAACCTACTCGGTTTTGCCCAATTGAAGCGGGCAGGTCTGTGACCCAGAGACCTGTGCCATGTGTCATCTTCCCGCTAGGAGACAAGGTTAAACTTCTCAGAGACACAATGTGGAAGAGAAGGAGTTCTTTGTACTTTAGAGGCACACAGACCTGGGTTCAAATTTCTGTGTTACTACGTATTGGTTATGTAATCTAAGACAAGTTACTTAGCCTCTCTGGCCCATCAGGAGAATAATTATAACCACCTCATGGGATTATTGCTAAATGAGACGGGCACTAAGCCCAGCACTCTCCTGAGGTCAAGGCCCTGTTTTATCTTTGCAGCAGGTGTAGTGGACCTTATGGAGTGAGTCTTGTGTCCTCATCCTTCTAGGGAACAATGCCAATAGCATGAGCGACAACCCAGCCAAAGGCCTAGCGCTCATGCAAGCATTATCTCTTTCGGTTGCCACAACAAGCAGGTACTGTTACTAGGCTCGCTTTATTGTGCAGAATCTTAGACTATAACATGCTCAAGGTAGTACAGATAGTACATGACAGCAGGGATTCCAATTATGGCACGTCAGACTCCAGGAGAGCATGATAAATTACAGTGCTTTATACTCCAATAGATACCACATAGTGTGGCCCAGTGTTTGCATTGTCTTTTTAGAACCCATATTGTATGGACCCAGAGGGGTGTGTGTACACATGCATGTGTACAAGCAAGCATGTGGGTGCATGTGTGTGTGTGTGTGTGTGTGTGTGTGTGTGTCCCATGTCAAGAGTAAGGGATGAGGTTCTGGGTGGGCCTTGAAGGTGCAACAGGCACATCACTGTTCCATCAGAATTTGCACTAACTTTCTATTTGTCCTTTTTAGACAATTCATTGAATTCTTTCAGGTCTTCCTATTCCTGGCTTTGAAATGGACAGGAGAGTGGCTTCCAGGTACTCTCTGCTATCAGATAATCACTCTGATGCCGTGAGGTAGTCTCCTTCCAGCCTGAGTGACAACTGACTCTGAAATTGTCCTCACCGTCTGTGAGAATGTGCTTCTGCAATTCCAACCAGCCCAGATTCTTCCATGGAGGGGAGGCCATGCCTGGGATCTCTCTGGGCCCCCAATACCATCCTGGGGACACAGCAGAGTATTTAAAGAATCCCTACTAGATCTTAAAGCAAAATCGTATGTGCACATGTGTGTGTGAGAGGGTAGGTGCATTCCGATATTCTTCTTTGAGAAAGAGCATGCTTTTTATTTACAACAACCTGCTGTCCAGAGTACCTTCTAACTGATGGCCTGCTTTGACCTTCATGCCTCCCCTACCAGGTGAGCAAAAGCAGGCATGATTATCCTCATTGTACAGGTGAGCCTCCTAAGGCTCCGAGAGGCTAAGCAACATGCCAAAAGTCACGGATTCTCATTCCAGACCAGCCACCTCTCACCCACCTACCCTCGGAGAGGACAGGCCTGGCTGTGCGGTGCAGGCCTTCCTTTCCTGGCAGAAGGTGGGGACTGTCAGAGAGCCCCACCTCCTCACTTCTGCTGCACAGAAGCCTAAGGTGCTGCCAGGCAGAGGCAGGGCAGACAGACACACTGGCTCCTCTAGCCTCTTCTTCTCTGCCTTCCTCCCAGGCTTCACCACCCTGTGAGATGAAGAGCCTCTGGGTGGGCTTCTTTCCCCACAGCACAGCCTGGGCAAGGAGGGAGAAGACCCCTACCCAGTGTGTGTAAGGATGGGTGGCCCTGATGTGAGGGCAGGGTGGAGGGAGTATGTGTGTGTGGGAGTGGGGGGCGGGGGAGTGCACATAAGTCTTCAATTGAGTGTCCTGCTTGGTTAGGGTGGCCTCAGGGAAAGGGCAGGAGGCACGGTGGCACAGTGACATGGTGGGTGGTGGTGATATGTGTGTGCGTGTGTGTGACAGAGAGAGACACACAGAGAGAGAAAGAGGAAGACCGATGGTCCCTACACAAGGGTTGGAGGAGCCACGGGAAAATGCAGCAGAGGTGACTCTATAGATCTGGCATCTCCAAAACATCTGCCTTGGACCCTACCCTCTCCATTTAACATCCTTGGCCTCCAGAAGCACCCCCACCACCTCCACCACAGTGCCCCGTAAAACACTAGACAGACTGTGGAAACCTCACAGCACGGGGCAGGCCAGCTGGCATCCTGGTTCTGACTCCCTTCCTAGCCCCTGTCTGACACAGCTGGTGCACTACGCCTCTGGGCCCAAGTATCCTCATCTGGAAAACAAGGTGAGAGTCCCGTGCTACACAAGTTGTGTGGCCTCAAAGAGATGGTGTGTGTGGCAAAACTGTCAACAACGATGCAAGGAGTTTAGCTGTACCAACAGAATTCTTGGGGAATTACGGGAAAGGTGAGCCTGCACTCTCAAATTGATCATTATGCCCACTCTGACTGCTGGGTGTCCGGAGGCCAGCCTGTAAATGAGACCTTTGAGAGAAGAGAAGCTGTGTGGCTGACTGGGGAAGGCTGTGCTGTCATCTTCTCAGTGGAGCTAGTGGTCACTGGCAGCGCAGGCAGTGCTGGACATCCAGGTGGTCGCCGCAGCGCACCATAACTGGCAGGTGGCTGTGGGAAGCCTCCCTCCTAGGCAGAGGCACAGACAGTTAACAGGTCTTGTGGAGTCCAGATTGGACAGCTACTTAACGGCTTGCCTAGTCCGCTGCCTATCCCATGCTTGGACACCTTTAAACATTCCCTAGAGCTGCCCAGCTGTCCTAGGATATGGGCTGTTTGACCTGGGCCTGTGTGTGCCCAGACCTGTAGAGATCTGATTCCATGAAGCAAGCACTGGCCTCGCAGTCAGGGAGACCTGATCTGAATTCGGTCTATCACTGGGCAAGTTAATCCTCTCCTGAAGCTCAGTTTCTTTATCTATAAAATGGAAACAACAATAGTGCCTACCTCACAGCATTGTTGGGATAATTAAATGTGAAAAATTTATAACCAATATATAATATGTAAGAAGGTAACTTGCAGATGTTCAGTTAATGCTAACCATCGTTTCTTTGTTGTTATTGTTTAGATTCTAGTTTTTTCTAAAGAAGACTCTAAGTTCTTTGAGGGCAGAAACCATGTTTAATTCATTTTTGTATTCCTCAGTATGTGCAACACAGTACCCGTTAAGGAAATTCAACCTTTTTGTGTAATAAGCATGTATTACGTGCTTACATCATGCTAGACCATTATCAGGATCTTTCTTGTGATGAACTGGGAGGTGCGGGAAAAGCTGGTCCCCAAATCATTGTATGGTACGCAGGTGTCTTCAGGGCCAGTATGCCCTTTTCTCTTATCTGGTCTCTCCTGTCCCTGCCCCCCAGCCACCAGGGTCCTTAGGGCTCTCAACTCCTCCTCTTGGTCCAAATCAAAAGGATAGAGCTCTAGAGATATATGTACACACATTCAGGTATACATAACAGACAGCCACTTTGTGTGTTGTTTTTCCACGGGATGATTTTAATCTAAGAAAGTGTTAAACTTAGAGCAGACATTCTTAACCTGAGTTCATTGAAGGTCTGAATATGAGTATAGTCAATTTACTCACGCTTCCCCCCCCCCCCCCCGCCCTGGGGTGAAAATCAGAGATGCCACTGATCTGTAAACCAAAAAAGATTTGAGAAAGTAAAACTTGCTGTGATGAAGAAAATTTTCCATATTTGTGCTGTCCACTATGATAAACATTTGAAATGTAGATGGTACATGAGAGGAACTAAATTTTTAATTTTATTTATCTTAGTTAATTTAGATTTAAATTTGAATAACCATGTGTGGCTGGTGGTTACCATATTGGACCATGCAGCCTAAAATGATAAAATTCAAGATTAAAATTTATACATATTGGAGAGGTGGCATTTTAGAGTGCACAGGGGAATTATTATTGGCAGGAATTTCTCAAGGCCTCTAAAATTTAAAAACTCGTTTATTCATTCATCCACCTATCCATTTATGTGTGTGTGCATGTACATACACGTGAATTAGCACTGACATCTGCTGAGCAACCACCATGCATACAGCACTGAAGGGAGAGAGCAAATGTTGACTAGGAGAGAGGCTTCCATTCACTAGGACGACAGAAGGTCAGCTCGGAATGCTTAGGTGAGTCTCTCCTGGGCAGCTCGTGTTTGGAACAGCACCACCCTTTTTGGTAGTCCGGTCCTCATGACATTAGGCAATCTCATGAACAAGAGCATCCTTCTTTCTCTTGGAGATGTTTGGTCCAAGAGGATGAGGAGGGAGCGAGGGAGGTGTTGCAAAGTGAAAGAGACTGGGGATATCTCCTGGACAATTGAGTTTGAGTTTATAGATGGAAATTTCATAGTTAACTTTTTTATGGAAGTCGATGAGGCAGCCTTTGGGAAACAAAGGAACTTAGCATCTGGCTTTCATTGATTTCCAGACTCCTTTTCTTATACGTTATCACTAGCTCATCTACTCCTCAGGCTGTGGTGAGGATTAATTAGTTTTTGTGGATAAGGCTTTTATAGCAGTGCCCGTTGCACAGTGAACACTGTGTCAGTTATTATTATTGTTGAGAGAGTGCCCAGTAAATGTAGCAGTGGTAAGAGCTCAATACATGTTTGCTGAATAAATGACCGAGGTTGCCAAGCACATAACTTAAAAAGCACCAGGCAGGACCGAACAAAAGCTGAATTTCAAAGTCTGTAACAGCCTTTGCTGCCTACAAAATGGCCCAGTGCCAATGGCCAAGATAATCACAATATCTGCAGGGGCAACAAAAGAAGACTTCAATGACAGGCTTTGTGAATGTGCCCATGATGGCTTGCCACCATGGCGTCATGACCCCTTCTTAGGGCCACAGTTTCTCAAGTGAGAATAAACTAGACATTGCCTAAGACCTGCTCCAGCTGCAGTGATCTAAGAGCATGCCACCTGTCTCTAGCTGTGCCTTTTCAATGCCGGAGGCATAGTGACAACATCCACATCCTCTCCAGCCAAGGGGCTTCCAATAATCCACCATATGAACATACTCAAAGACTGGATTTTGGTTCCAAATGACCCGTTTTGCAACAGCTCAAGAATTTCCAGTTGTGTCTGCTAATAAGCATAAAATCCAGAAGTGGGATGGCACTTGGGACATCTGCTAGTAAACTATGGAGGCACTCTTGGCTCTGCCAAGGGAGGGGGTAGGCCAGCATCCATAGAAATAGACAAAACAACCCCAACAAGGGCCGAATTACACACTATAGAATTTTTAAAAGTTAGGTTGGGTGAATAACCTCTTTTGTGCCTGGCTGCCGTTAAGCTGGACACATTCATAACCCCTTTCTGTTGACTGCCTGCAGCTCTCAATGTGGTCTTTGTCTTGTCAACACAGCGCCCTTTGGCCTTCAGTTCCATTGTTCTGATTAAAATGCCAACACTGGTCTCCAGATCATTATTGGCTTTATATTCTCTTAGAAGAGGAGGGAAAAATGGAAGTTGAGCAGGCCAGCTAGCCAAGGTGTGAGGCACAAAAGTTTCAGGGTGAGAAAGTGGAGGAGAAGGACGGTCCATGATGGGGTTGTGAGAAGACTATCTCCTGCATAGTTCCAGGGGAATGAGCTCTTCATGCCTGAGTGCGGAGCCAGGCTACACAGAGGAATACGTATTGGCATCTCTTGGAATGATCTCAGTCTCTGAAGAAATTCTTCCAAGCTGGACATTTCTAAGAGTGATAAACCCAGACCTGTCTGCTCCACCAATGGTGAGGTATTTTTCATTCTCTCTCTTCGCCTCTGGCTGACATAGCAATGAGTAGGGAGGTGAGAGAACTCAAGACTTGAGTTGGCTGAACCTGGCTGGCTCAGTCATTTCCTAGTTATGGGACATTGGTCAAGTTTGTTCATCTCTCCAATCCTTAACTATACAATGGGATTACTAAATCTATCTTGCAGAATCACCAGAGGATGAAATGACTATATATGAAAGAAGTTATATTAAGAAAGGTGGAGTTTTTGTTCTCATTAGTTAACATCTTCATTCAGAATTGATGTGTCCAAGGACATTGGCTATGGTGCCTCGGCCATCCCATGGGTACCACTGCTTTCTCCCCAACAAGCCTAACATTCCAGGTATCACACCCCCACTGGTATTCCTTCTCTGTTCCATGAGGCTAGAGTCTAGATGGGGCTGGAGATGTTCATATCCCCCACTCCGTGCTGAGCTCTGTCTCTTGGAGATCTTGCAGCTCTATTAGTTTAGGGCCAGGCTTCTCACACTGGAACAGGGGTTACTTGTTGGTACATTAAGTATGTCAGGGACTATACAGCACCACAAAATAAATACAGTACATCTTATCGAAGCATCAGTTTCCCTCATTGATATTTAATTAAAATATATTTTTAATAGTAAAAGAATGATTATATTGAAGAATCTGATACAAAACTAGCATACAATTTTAAGCCAAACCCCAGATACACCCACGATTGTTATCATTTGTAACTATGTCATGGATCTCCCCAAGAACCTTCCATAATTTTTCAGTTGACAGTTAATTATGAAATTTTGAAAGGTCCAGGGATGCTGTCAAGAGGGAAAGGAAAGTAGGAGAAAGAAACTCAGAGCGTTTGTTAACTTTTAAGTCTTTTGGTTGACTGAGTTAAATTAGCAAGGTACCTATCAGAACCCAAGGAAACAAGACAGCAGAGTGAGATGGTAAAAGACATTTTGGAGAGAAAAACCATGATTTGGTGTAGTGGGGTCATAGCTTCTTCTCCTTTCTCTCTGTCTCTGTATCCGAGTTTCTGGAGTCACACAAGCCTGAAACCAAAGCCAGACTCGACCACAGATAGTTTGACATTTCAGGATGATGGTGCTTGAAAAGGCAAAGTTAGCATCTCTCAAAATCAGGTAAGCAGGGGAGGCACTTTCCTAACCAAAGAGAACTTCACACCAGGACTTCACACTAGAGAACTGTATGTTACATGTACCACATAGGGGATGTTGAAACAGGAACCATAGAAAAGGAGATATCCCAGGATTTCTAGGGGTACACAGCCGGAAGAGAGTCCCTGCTCACCCCCCCAACCAAGCAACCCACACTTCCTGGACACAGTGAACAATCATGTGATCTACAAGCACTAGCTGAGTTCTAGGCAATTGGTTCCAAACAATGGTGTATATCAGAACTGTGATGCCTGTTCAATATATTCTTCTCCAGGTACCTCTTCCAGAACTTCTGAATCATAATCTAATAAACTATGGTTTTAGAAAGTCCTCTAAGGGCTTCCAGGTTAAGTTCCACCTCATCCCAAGTGTCCCATGTTAACCCTGATTCAGTCCTTGATAATCACTGAGTATCTACTCTGCGACAGGGATGAGCTATATCCTGGGGGAGAGTACAGAACTGTTTAAGATGTGGGCTCTGCCCTCAAATAGCTCAAACACATGAAACAAAAAAAGGCAAATTACAACTTCATGAGTGAATTCAAGACAATGAAATTATGGCTCTCACTAGACAACGCTCCTGAGAACCCCATGCATGCTACACACTGGAAAGATGATGAGATCATAGGAGGGCCTGTGCCAGTCTCTGTCATCAGCTGGCCAAGAGAATTGCAAAATATGGGGCAGATCCAGAGTCAGAACTCCAGCTAGGTCTAATGGGAAGTCAGTGCCTCACTCCTTCTTCTGACCTGGCGGGCTGGCATCATCTCCAGGGAGACCTTCCTGCATGATGGGGAGGGTGTTGGGAAGAAGTCTGTACACAGATGTCGGGAGCAGACGTAAGGAGCCATGGAGAAAGAGCATGATCCCTCTCCTAGCATGTCTGCATACTGTGACATGAAGGCTACAGTAAGGAACTGAGGTGGCTGTTTTTACAGGGGCTCAAGCAGTGTTGTTTGGGATCCCAGGTGACAGAGTGCCCTGCAGAGTAGAACAAGCAAGTATTCTCCTCGCCTGGGTCTGGGAACTCCGGGGCAGCATGGTAGTTGTCCATGGTGGTCGTGAGCAGTGGGCGGTCAGGGGGCCTTGACACTAGGCTATGGATGTAACTCTTGGTGGAAATGTGGTGGAAAGAGAGCTGATGTTTGGTAGTCATGGCTGATCCTTTTAAGTGGCAACAGGATGGACTTCTGGGGAATCCACATGAGACCTTCTTAGTGAATTCCTGGGAGGAGATGCTTGGGGCAGGGCATCCTGCATCAGCAGATGAATGTGATGAGTCAGAAGCACCTGAATTAACACTGTTGAGTGCTAGGTCTTTTGTTACTAACAAAGTGATGATGCCAAGAAAAGTATGTACTACAAAATGACAAGAATTTTGGGGGAGCTAAGAGGTTAGGTTACGAGTAAGTAAAGAGGTCTGTGTGGGCTTGTATTTGTGGGGGTATGATTTTCCAAGAATGATGGAAATAGAAGTCTTAATCTAGTGGTTCCTAGAGAAATTTTCTTTGGTTACTTGAGGTCTGAAATTCCGTAGGAAGCGGGAGGCAGTCAGTGAAGACCAGAGTGGGCAGAGCACATGTGGAAACCAGCCCTAATCATATTTCTTATCCAAGGTAGTGAGTGAGGCTAGACCCCTCCAGGAAGGTGACCACAGACTGAGGCCCTCTGGAGATGAAGATGAGGAAACCCAGGCCAAGAACCTCGGGACTTCCCTGAAGAGGGCTCCCTCAGAAGATGGAACTACGAATGCACTGGCCTTCCTCGGCCAACAGTGGGGGTCTCCTAACAGGCATCTTGGGTGCTCACGCTGGGCTAGACATAGGGGCACACCCTAGTAAGCGGTCCAATTGCCGGCATCCACCGCAAAATTGTGCATAATTACAATTGTGCATAACCTTATCATTTATTCCAGACTCTCCCTCTCCCATCTTAGATGATTCCTCCCAGTCCTTGCAAGGAAGGTCCTACGTGCCAAGGGAGCCGCTCACCCAGGAGACAGGAAGCAAACTGGGCTTCCGAGAAAAATTCCAGAGCCATTAATGATTCCATTTCCTCTCCATTCTGTGACCAAGAGCACAATTGGCAGGCAACCTCATCCCCCAAATCCTGACAGAAGCTGCAATCTGTGGGTGAGATTATATGACACCGCCAAATTTGTTCTGAGCTCCCTGAAAGCTGCAGGGAAGACATTAGAATTGCAGTTTCCTCTGAAATACAAAAATAAAGTAAAATAAAACGTTGTGACAGGGATTTAAATGAGAATAAAATGCCAATTAACTCAGAGGTATTGGATGATAATCCTTTTCTCAGAAGAATCCCAGGTCTCACTTGGTGGATTACTTTCAATTTTCCCCAAAGCGCCAAACGACCACACTGGGGAAGAAGACCTCGGAACAATCCCGAACTTGGTGCCAGACCCACTACTTATCACTTTAATTGACACTTACTCCATATGATGTTCATATATTCACCGAATGAGTTCGGTTTAATTTGAAATGGGGATTTTTTTTTTTTTCCCCTATTGAAATATTTAATGCAGTGGGCTTTAAAGCTAAACAGCTTCAATCCTAGCATTCCATCACTCTTCCATGTAGCTTTATAGGGTACAAAAGACTCCTCCAGCAGTGATTTATTTTGAAAATATTTTTTTTTACCAACTCTGTAATTAGACAGCCTAGTGATCCATACCTTTTCTTTCAGTAGGGCAATGGGACAGGTGGCAAAAAACAAAATCTCTCTTTTGCTATCTATCCTATAGTCCTCAAATTTAAATTAACAAGCACAGATCTATTGGAGAGACGCTATCCTCAGAATCAGGCACTCTTCTACCATGGAGCATGTGTGTTCTGCCCTCGCCCCCTCCCCTGCCCCCAAGAGATGGTGGGTGAGGGAAGGAGGCAGCATCTTTGCCGAGGAGAAGGATGCAATGCTCCAGATCTTGGCTGATCACAGGAAAGCAGGTGGGTTCTCCCCCCGCCCTGTGTTTATTAGCACTGACAGACGGAGTGCAAGAGCATCGCTCACCCCGAGGTGTTACATACTGATACACTGACAGGCAATTATCTTTGGAGACAGTGGTAAAACACAATAATTAATTGGAAGAGCAAGCGAAAGAATGGTGGCCCCAGGCCGAGGCAGAATGGTATTTCTAAAAACGCTCCGTGAGGCTGGTAATTTAGCCTCAATGGGTCATTTGATTTCACCACCTCCCTGTCCTAAAACCTTCCCGTGCTTTGTTTTTCAAAAGCATTAGCCTTGAATGTGTCTCAGATGTCATTAAAGTGCAGACCAACCTCCCATAGCAACTTTCCAAAATGGTGCCTGGCAATAAGGGAAAATCACAGCCTTAGCAAAGATGTCTCACAGAGCCCTGCTTTTGTGATGGTACATGCTGGCAGAGTGTCTTTGTTTCAAACCAAGGCTGACACATGTCTGCTTAAATAAAACATTCTCACTTCAGCTGACTGATTTGGTGGGAACAAAAGTTCACATGCCAAAGCATGGGCTGACCTTCACGACCGCCCCCCCCCCACCAGCAGGGGGAACCCTGCATTGTTGTATCCTTTTACTAACAAGCATTGAGAAGTGTGAGCTTTTCTTTTGCTTGTTTTACCATGGTGACATCCATTGACCTATATTTGATATTCTGCATAATGTACATGTGTCAGTGATCACACATTTGATTGAGAAGGGGGAAAGAGGACAAGGAAGAGAAGGATGGAGGAAGGATTTTACAGTTTGGCAAGAATGAATGTATTATAGAGGATTCTTTGGTTTCAAGGAGCAGAAACCGTCTGGATTTAACTTAAAAGGACAAAGGGCAGGTTTATTTTTAGGACACAGGATGTCTAACAGAATTCAAAGGAAAGTAGGTTTCCTGACCTTGGGAAAAGGTCAGAAAAAGAAGCTATTTGCTCTCTGTCCATCTCTCATCCCTTATAAGGGCTTCTCTTGCTATTCAAACTGGACTCTCTTCCTCTCTGGTCCACCTGGTGACAGACAATACTGAGCCCCCGGAACCAGGCTACATGTTGAAGGTGTGACATGTGAAGAGTGTCTCACTCATGCCGTATCATGAATAAAATTCCCAAGTCCTAGACAAGGGTTTGGACTGGCCTGGCTGAAGTTAGATGCCCACCCCTTGTCTAAGCAATTTCATCTCCAAAAATTCTCTCAGAAGCCTGAGGGTCTGTTGATTCATGGGTAAGATTATATGACACAACCTAATTTTCAGCAGAGAAGTTATTGGAATTGTAAAAACAAGAATAAAATATAATAAAATAGAAGACTGTGCTTTGCTCTAGAGGGTAAGCCACTTTGAACAAAATGGATGTATATATGTTGTGGCAGTTGAGGGTTCAATGTAAGCAGGGAAGCTATCCCCAAAAGTCATACTATGAAGAGAATAGTTAAAGAATTAACTAAAGAAAATGTTGGGGGATATTTAGTCTTAATCGAGCTGAGTTATTTAGGGAAAGATTTGAGAGCAGAAGTCAGAATTTAGTGATTGTTTGTAACCTGCCCTAGACTGTGTTGTCCTTTTTTTCATTCTCCTGGAGAGACATTTTGCATTTCCTTTTCTGGACAACCTATAAGACCCTTTGGTGAAAAAATATTTAGGGCAACTAAACTCTTCTACCTTTCTTTTATTGGCTATGAAGGAATTATTTAATTTGGGCATTGTAGAAGTCATAACTCTGAGTAATGTGTGATAGAAACCAACTCAGACTGGCTATAAAAATTAAAAGGGAACATATCATGGCACCTTGTAACTGGGAAGTGCTTTGGAGGGTCACGGCAGGCAAGGCTGCATCCAGAGGAAATCGAGAGTCTTCATAAGGGCTCTCTTTCACCCTCCTTCTCTCAGCTAGATCACACTGTGTGTTGTCGCTATTGGCTCCTCCTGAGATTAATCTTTTTCCCCGTGGTCAAAGAAGACTGCTAGCGGCCTGATCTTCACATTTGTCTGGCACCAGGACTTGGGCAAAAAACAGCTCCAGCAGACAAGTCCTTGTAAGATTATAATTGGCTTCACTTGAGCCATGTACGCATCCCTGAACCACTAGCCCTGGTCAGAGTCTACCCCATGGAGTGGGAGTGTCCAGAGTACCGCTTTATGGTACCTTCTGGACCACGTGGTGTTTGAAAGGGATGGTTCTCCCAAAGGAAGGGCTGTGTGTACACAAACAATATTTGACCACCATGGGTATTCATCTTATATATTCATGTCTATACATTCATGTCAGACATTGCTGAGGCACATATAGTACCAATAAATAGTTTTAGTGCCAAGATGCAGAGACTCCAAGGATCCATCTGGTCATGCTTCCAGTACTCATGGGCTCTTGGCATTCTGCCACAAGATGTTAAGAGCTCAGAGGATGTGGGATTACTAAATGGATTTTCTGATAGTAAAGCTCCAGGGTGACAGTTACTGTCACTTTTATAGGCTCTTTCCTCTGATCTTTCCTGAAAATATCTTCACCTTTTGTCACAGGATCTGGTTTGTTGTGGTAATGGAAAAATGAAAAGGAGGGGACTAATAGGGGAAAGGTTTCAATAGGGGAGATATTTTGCTTGTTTGATTTTTTTAAACTTTTTATTTTGAGATAACTATAGAGTCACATGCTATTATAAGAAATAATACAGAATGATCTTTATCCCTTCACCCAGTCTCCCCAAAAGTAACATCCTGCATGACCATAGTATAGTTTCACCACCAGGAAATTGATCATTGCTGAAACTCACGGCTCTAGTTCAGATTTCACCAGTTTTACATGCACGTTTTTGAAGACTGGGTTTTAATATGTATAAAATTTTCTCAAAAGTTACTTTTCTTGAGTTTCTGTATCCAGATACCTTCCTGTAATACTCAGAGATCTGATAAGATCATGTCTTGAAGGAAGAGTGGAAATGATTTATATGACTGAATATAAATAGGTTTATCATTTCTGTAAATTACAGAAAGTTTTAAATTCCCAGCTGAGAAATTTGGGCTGTACTACATAGACATTGGAGGCACATGGGAAGTATTTTTGCACTTTGCAGCTGAGAGGGAGAGATATTAGGGGGAAGGAGATACCTAGGTAGCTAAAATTATACTTGATATGAGATATATCAAAAGACTGAAGCAAAGCTGTGGAAATCAAGGAATGGGGGCACACTGGGGCGATACAGGAGTTGGCGAATGGGCAGACCTTTGCACTTGTGTGTGTGTGTGCGTGTGTATGTGTGTGTGTGTGTACATATCCACTAATGGCCTTTAGCTGTTCCAAGACACAATCCAAGATCCTACATTGCATGTAGATGAGCTTTATTTTAGAACAACCAAGTGGAATTGTCTCTTCAAAGCATAGATAATCTTATTTCTGGGCTTGGCTCAATTTGGAAGAAGGCAGGGGTGGGTTGGAAAGAATCAAACTGCCTAAAATTTTCATTTTAATTTTACAAAATTTTTAAATATTATATTTCTTCAACTATCTGGGGAGGTTTTCGGGGGACCCTGCATGGAATCAGGCTATGCTCATGTGATTCTCCAAGTCCCTTGCTCCCTGCATAGATGCGCAGTAGACTGCTCAGAGAAGCTGCACTGTGGCCGAAGACACATGACTATGAGGGCTGGAGGTGAGATCCCACCCAGGTCTGTGGGTCTCCAATGTCTGCTCCCATTCTAGAGAGAAAATGTGCCTGCCCTGATTATCTTCCCTACCAAAAAAAAAAAAAGGGTTGTTTTAGACAAGAATTGTGACGGTCTTTGGATCTCTAGATATGCCTGCGCAGTAGCTGACATAAAGAAGCTGTTCATCTCAAAGCTGTGGAGGAAGGGAGGATAGGAGAAAAACATAGTCTGAATCTATATACTCAAATCGTAAGCATTAGGAGGCTAAATTAATTGCTCAAGTTAGGATTTAATTAGGGCTTATAACAACAGCTGTTTTATCTTGAGTACCAACTGCATATGACAGCACATGATCCACAGTTAACTACCTGAGACATTGTGCCCATTTAAGCTTCCATAAACTGAAGGAAAACCATGAAACATATTTAAATAGTAGGAGTAATCTATGCAATCTCAGACCTGGGAACAGGGCTAGAGATGGATAATACAACAGAGGCAAAAAACGTTAAGACTGTGAGTCAGGAGATCCGGGATTGTGTCTGAGTGGTTTATTAACCTTGTGACCTTGAGCAAGACTGCCTTCCATGTTTTCCATGGTCTCATCTGAGAAATGATTATCTAGATCTCTTCCAGCTAGAAAGTTGTGCAAACCCCTGATCAGACTGTGTTTTCAATGTTTTGCCTGAGATTCAGAAAGAATAAACACTGTCAGAATTCCTCTTGTTCAAAGCCACAGGAACTCCCCAAAGCAGTCTTTGCTTATCCTTTCCAGTTTTTCTTCTGCCACTCTGGGTTTTATGGGTCAAGGAGGGAGAGGCCCAAGCTGACTGGCGTGTCTGCCTCTGCCTCATGTTCAGGGTTCCACGAGGACAGGCCCACTGTGACCAGTGACCCTTGAGGGCTGGCAAGGAAGGGGTCTCTAAGGAAAGATGATGAATGAGTGGAAGGATGAACAGATGAGCAAAGCAACAAATGAGTGTTCATCACTCTCTGGAAGAGGCCCAAACCCTAGGCGGCCCAGCAGGTCTGCCTTTTCCTGGGAATAAGTGCCCGTATGCATGAGCCGGGCACCGGTCTCAGCTTTTTTCAGGAACCAAGATTCTTCCAATGGCTCTCTAGAGTACATGCAGTTATTCTATCTCACTCTGCAGAAGAGGGGCTGAGACGCCAAGTGCCCAGGGTCACAGAGCTGGGTTTGAATCCCAGTCTCCCAGAGGGCCTGAGCCAGTGTCTTGATCTCTCCACCAGGGGAGATCACTGCCCCTGTTTTGCATCAGCAGCTTCCTGTCTATCGACCTGGCACCTAGAGCCCCTTCCCACATGGACAGCCATCTAGCAGAAATGATTGAGGGGCTCTCTCAGCACCGTGAGGGAAGAGGACAAGGTACTTGCTTTTGAATGGGGTAAAACTGGGTTTCATTTCTGGCCCTGCCACTTACCCGCTGTGTGATCTTGGCCAAGTCACTTAACCTCTCTGAGACCCAGTTTCCTCCTGTGTAAAATGGGGATAATGCCATCTACCTCTTGGGGCTGCTGGGAGGTTTAGAGATCAGCCCATTGACAGTGTTCCATACAGAGCTCGCCACCTAGCTGGTAACAACAGCAGCACCTATGTAGTTTGGAATAGTTGGTTTTTATATTCACCTCACGGAGATAAGATACCTTTTTATGAATGGGACAACTAAGGCACAAAGGGGTAGAATGACAAGGCCAATGGGTAGAGCTGAGACTGTAATCCAGATGCCACCTTCCCTTTGTCTTCGGTGTTCTGCATTTCCACTGCTCTGTGGTATGACTATTTCTTTACTTTTTCCTCTCGGCCCAGAGTGAGATGAATACCCTGGTCTGAGGCCATTAGTGATGCATATCACTCACTTGGGCAAAGGTGCCACCCTTGGGCCTTGATATGGGGAAGCAAGGCCATGGGCACTTGCTAAAGTCCGTGTGAGTGTTGGTCCCTCTGCGTGGTAGAGTGAGGAAACAGAACAGCCAGAAGCAAAGCAGTGTGTGAAATTAGGTAAGCACTCACAGAGACCCAGGGATGGAGGTCTGATCCTTTCTGCCCAGCATCTGGAGGTTGGGAGAGGGGAGGTCTGTGTGAGACAAGCCCCAGAATATTGTCCCCCAGGCCCCTGGCATCTTCAAGGGGACACTCAGACCTGGAGCAGGGCCCCAGACCCTAAGAGGTCAGAGCAGAGGACAGCCGCAGAGAACAATGGGAAATTCAATGGGACATTCAAAGAGGCTGAGCACTGGCTCCCAGTCCCAGCCGTGCTCCCCCACTGCGTCCCACCTGCCACTGAGTGTGCAACAGAGCTCCTTCATGTGGGAGAGAAAGTGGGATTCGCCTGCTTTAAAAAGTTCACAATTTACCTTTGTGACATTTCATGGGAATATCAGAAGCCAGGGAGGCCAAGGAGGCCAAGCGCGGTGCCCCAGGGCACCCTGCCGAAGAGGAGGAAAGCGGGGCCAGCATGGCTGCACCTGCGCAAAGAGCTCCGTCACAGGCAAAACCCTTTCTTCTCTGACTGGTCTGTGCAAGTGAGGGTCCCGCTTGCTCCGGGTTACACCAGCAGTTGGGGCTCTTCCAGAGATGACGTTCTTGCTCTACCCCCTCAGTCCCCCAAAGCCTCTAGTTCTGACTTTCGGCTCCATCTCCGGTTGAGGTTAAACAGAGAGGTACAGATGGGACAGGAAGAAAACATCTGTCACATCACTGTCAATGAACCACTGTATCCCATAATCATATCTTCATTTGAATACATCCGGAGACCCACTAGGCGAACCTAGTCTCAGCCTCTTGGGAGCATCAACACTCAGGGTGCGGTCAGGTAGCCCAGGCCTGTCCTGGTGACAGACAGCGATGCTCTTCATTCTGCCTGTCCCCCTTCTCGGGGCCCCTCAGGCATGGAGACAGGCACCAAATGAAGCTACAGCAGGCTGGGCGGGCACTGCCCTCAATGCTGAGAAACACCCAGCTGCTTTCAAAGCGCCTTTCTCTCCTCTCCTTTCTAATGAAAACCCTCATGTAATCTGTTAGTGCGTGTCTGCTGGAGCATGAATTATTCAGAGAAGTCTCTGTTCCGTTATCTCCCCTCCCCTGGGACGCCCCTACCATTGTCCGCCCTGATGGGTCATTATGCACTCTGTGAATTTAATCTTTCAGGCTATCCGGCCCCACAGAAAAAATGTATGAATAACAATTTTTCTGTAATAACCTTCAACTAACCTTTCGACCAGAGTGAGTCATTCCAATCCCATTTTCACATCAAGAGTAGTCAAAGGCAGGCAATTACCTCTTATCTGTTTCAGGAGCTGCCCCCACCTCTGCTGCACCCTTAAAGGGGTGTTGAAGAATGTCGGGGGAGCCAGAAGAGGAGGTGGAAAGGATTGGGTGATAAGAGGTGGGCCCTGGAGTCCCAACACGAGGTCTGGGCCAGGGGTCCCAAGCTTCAGCCTTCCTCTGTGGACAGCGGACTGGATGGCCCTACCTCTCTCATAGGGCCACTGCGTCTGGCTGTCATCTATCAGCAATCTGGTTCTCTTGCCCCTAATACCTTCTCTTGCCCCCGAATAAGGTAACTGTCTCTTCTGCCCAGAGCGTTCCTCAAAACCCTTCTCCGGATAGCAATTTCATATCAATTTTCACTCCCAGTGAGAACTTTGGGGTGACCACGCAGCTGACATAATAGAGGACGGGAGAAGTTTGGAGGCCTTGCTACGCTCAGGAGCCCTAACTTTCTCCCTGGTCCCTGCTGTGCAGAGAGATCTGTGCAGAGAGATTTGGAGTCAAGTGAAACTGACTTGGAGACTTGGAGCCTCCAGCTGTGTGACTTTGGCTAAGTCACTTCCCCTCTCTGAGCCTTGGAAGGGCTTCATGGGTAAAACAGGGATAATAAAACTTTGCAGTGTTTTGAGGATCAAATGGGACATTGAAGCAATCCGTCTGATGCAAAGCCCTGAGCCTGAGCTGGCT
Source organism: Eonycteris spelaea (assembly GCA_003508835.1). Classification (NCBI taxonomy): domain Eukaryota; kingdom Metazoa; phylum Chordata; class Mammalia; order Chiroptera; family Pteropodidae; genus Eonycteris; species Eonycteris spelaea. The sequence continues at coordinate 790,100 of PUFA01000103.1, read as the reverse complement.
CCCCTCCTAGGTCTGAGGCACCCCCACCCACACTTTTCTCATCTTCTTTTTCCATTCCTGAGTTCAGCCTAATTCTGAACTCACCCCCCTTTCTTTTCCCTCAGGCTCCTTGGCTCAGAGGCAGGGTCTGACACACTTATCCACACTCCAGTCTGAGAACAGCTCCTCCCAGTGGCTCAATGAATCCAAATAGGAAGCTGGGACAATGTTGATCCCAAGGGGGCCTTGGCCTCTTGGTGTCTTGCGGAACTGAGTTGCCTTTGACTACTAAACCACATCTTTGATTCTGCTTTTCTGGTTTGACTCATACCAACCTTCTTCTTGTTTTTTAACCAAATGAAAAACGCAAACCTAGAGTATGAAATGACTACTCCAGGTTATAATTCAGAGGGTCAAAAACAGATCCTGGACTAGGGCTCAGGTGTCCTCACTCCTTTCTCGGTGTTCAGACCATCACGACTGCCTTTTAGAGTGCTTGAAGGTGGCAGAATGGGGAGCACGGCCTCAGGCAAGGGTTGGGACCCTTGATGTTCCTCAAGTCAAACCAGGCCCTGCAGCCCTACCTTGGTGAGATTCTTCTCTTGGGTCACAAAACGATTTGGGACCTGCTCCTGAAGGTCTGACAGACTTCTCAGTGGGTAAAACCACTCTGGAAATCTCAGGAGGCGTATCTGAATGACGGGGTCTGCTCGGAGAGCGAACTAGAGATAAAGTGGGAGGTGCCAGGTGAGTGAGAGTGAGAATGAGAAAGGGGCAGGCAAGTATTTACCAGGATTCCCTCGCTGTTAGTTTTTAGACTGAATTAGCAGCTTGCCACATTCCTGGCCAGCTGTCCCGGCTCACGCAGGGCAGCAAGGTGCGGGTCCTGTCCCACATCTGTCCTGCTCCCCTCCCTGAACCCACCCAGTGCCCTACTCACCCTTGTTCCTCTGCAGCCTGAATCTAGACTCTTGCTTTGACACTCTGAGAAGCAACCTGTCTCTCGCTCTTGACCTCTCCCCCTCCAGGAAGCTCCCCCACCACCCTCGTTCTGTCTTCGAGGACGGAGGGAGGCGGCCAGGACTCAGCCCTTCCTTCCTCTCTGTTCTGGGGTCTGTCAGATTCTCATTCAGATGTTTCCTCCTCGCCTCCCTCCTTGTCTCTCTCTTGTGTATTTGCATGGTTCAGAGGTTAGCTGCTGCTATTCCTGCAGAAGGATCTTCCTGAAAAAACTGCTCCCCAAGGGCTACAAGGAAATACAGAAAACACTATCAATAGTTGCCTTTGGGCCATGGGATTATAGTAGGTTGTTTTAACTTTTCATTTTTTTCTTTCTTTTGGTAATTTCCAAACTTTAAAAATGTATGTTATTAAAGTTGACAGACTTTAAGAAAATCACCATTTTCTACATGTTTACCCTCTCATTTGAGATCTGATAGTGATGCTCTGGCACCCATTGAACACACAAATTTTGAGAACCTACTGAACACTGGGCACCCAGTAGGGCCACACAGCAAGCCAGTCTTATGATTGGCAGGTGTTGCTATTCATTTGTGGGCTGCTGGAAGACTCCCTTGCCAAAAGAAAAACTCTCCATCTGCTAGCTGGGCCGATGCCAGGTTACTTGGCCTAGCCCCCTCAGGAACTCACACTTGAGGCACAGAGGTTGCTGGTAAAGCTGTTTTGTGAGCTGCGTGAGACACTGGGTCCAAGCAGCTGAGCTTTGGGGTCCTCCCCCAGACTGCAATGGAAAAGCATCCTCACCTTCATACGTAAAGAAACCTTGCACTCGGAGGTTCCCAGGTTTCAGCCATGGCGCTGAATAGAGACAGAACAACAGTGGGTGAGCTCACAGGGACTGCCAGCCTGGATAGGAACTGACAGAGACTGAATTGACTTAGAGGATGTCGTGGAGCCCAAGAGCAGAGCTCTTCAGCAGCACGTGGGCCCTGCCAGGCCTGGTTGTAGGTGCTCAGCCACGCAGACTCCCCAGAGAGCGGTTGTGCTGCTTCATGGTGAAGAGTGCAAGAGCCAGTGACAGCCGTGATTATAGAAATGCAAACCCCCTTTAACTCTCAGACGCTGGGGACATAGACCATTGGGCTACATATCAGTGGGCTGTGTGCTCACCTGCCTCCTCCCCTGGAGTACCTCTTCGGGGTTGGAGACCATGGCTGACCTTGTCCTGTTCCCCACTGCACCTTGCTAGTGCCCCGCGCCCACAGGGCTCATCACAAGTGTCTGTGTAACCAGTAAGGCGGAGAAGACAGAGCCTCTCCAAAGGGCAAGTATAAATGGAGGGACTGGGGTATGAGGAGTGTTAGGGCCTTTGAGTCGTTTATGGAGGAGAGGAGAATCCAAAAAGGTAGATGAGGGTACTAAGAACCGACCGTGGGGCCGCCATTAGGGGATCACCTGGACTCAGGGCTGGGCTGCTACAGTGATGTCTGCACAGGATCCCAGAGGAACGGAGCTTCTCAGCCCCCCACATTTCTCCTACGCAGAACTCGTCTGTGGCCAGAGCCTGCATGCTTTATCCATCCCATCTCCCTTGGCATCACACACGAGACAGCTCCTGATCCCCACGGACGTGGCCTGCCCTATGCTGAGTTCTCCAGCACATTCCCTTCACCCCTAGTGCCCCATCACCTACCCTTTCTCGCCCCATTCGTATCTTCATCTTTGACGATCATTCCCCGCAGTTCACTCTTAGATCCTGATCGAGACAGGAGAACCTTCTCCTTCTGTGCCAATCAATGAAACCCTACTGTGTAGTCTCAGCTTCTGGAGAGTTTCCTTGGCTTCCGGAGCGGAGTCTTCTGCAAGGAAAGCTCACAGCAAGGCTAGAGGAAGCGCTCTGAACTTTCGGTGTGTATTCCCTCGGATGTATCACATTCGAGTGTGTATAAAAGAGCAAAAGGGACTGAAGAGCCAACATTTGTGCGACAAAAACATGCCATATCAATAAGAGCCACCTTTTCCCCAGAGAAAATTAGGCTGCATCTATGTGTATGTGTTTTCTTCTTTTTTTTCTTCATCCTTTGGGGGTGGAGGTGTTGCATTTTAATGCCTGATTTTGGCACTTGGTGCAGAAAAATAATTGAGATGCCAATGGCCAAATTTTCCTCCATCTAATCTCAGAAAACTCAAGTTTATGTTTAAATTTCGTGTAGCTGAGTTATATACACAGTACATGAGGGCGGCTGTTCGAAATGTACACATTTATAGCTCCACTATAATTTTTCCCCTTTGCAGAAGAGAACTGAGATATAAACACCACCCCCATCTGACTGCACACAAGGTATGTATGTATGCGACAAAAATAAATACTCCGGATTTCTACAGCCAGGCTTTTGTGCACACAGGCACGACACATGTCGGTGCAGATTGCCAACAGGTGTGGCTCAGGGGAGGCCACAGAAAAGCACAGGTGGGAGGACCATGCGGAAGCTGGTGGAAGGATTACAGAAGGGGAGCACTGCCTTTCTCTCCAGCAAACTGCCGAGTTCCCCTTCTAGACCAAGCGTGAGGCACGGACACCAGCCTTAGGCCAAAACTGGCCTCTGTAGAAGAGGTGAGTGTGCGTAAATGTCATCTCCAGTTTCAGGAACTGGAGTTGACCCTCTGGGGAAAGGCCAGATTTATCCCTCACTGTCCAATGATTGAGAAACCACTTGTTCTTGTGGAATCCAGGGTGACGTGTATCGTGGTGCTTTAGAAACGCAGCTTGTCTCTGCGCCTTCCTGCAGCCCAGTATATACAAGGGGCAAGAATGGTTCTCTTATTTCACAGGTGAATATCGGGAAGCCTGAGTGGCTGGACCAGGGTCACCCGGTTGTCAAAGGCAGAAAGGAGCTTGGGAGCCTTCTGTTGCTTTTGAAACAGACCCTGTGAAGAGTAAAGTGTGACTTGAGGGACAGAGGGAGTCTTGCCTCACCTGTTTTGCAGACCTGAAATTCCCCTGGGTAGAGTCAATTAACCCGGTGTTGATAAAATTTCCTGAAGGTGGGTAGAGCACTAGATTCTGGGATTGAAAAAGTTGTTAAGAGCTCTGTGGCCACAGAAGTTTGGGAAACGCTGATTTAAATAAAAGCAACTGGCTTTTCTACCCAGTAGAACTTCTCAGAGCCTTTAATATGCTAATGAGCAAGCCATGGCAGCATCCAGGATTTCCGAGCCCCATTGATCAAGAAAATATTTTCAGGAAGCCCTTATTAAGGCTCTGCAGACATTGTATGAAATGCTGGGTTGGGGCAGTGATGAGTTTCAAAAGGCATACTTTCTTGGGAGGAGTGAAATATTACACTAATATTGGTCAAATTCTTGTAAATGCAAAGTTGTTTAACAGATTAGCTTTAAATCACCTGGAAGGCTCTGAGAAAATGGGACACAGAAAAGGTAAATTTTTATTAGAAGAACAGAAGGAAGTGAAACTACCTTAAATCCAATTTGAGAAAAGCTTATTTAAATGTGTTGCTGAAAAAAAACAAAAGCGGTTTCGTGTTTTGTAGAAGTTAAATTTTGCACCAGGAACTCCTAGGCTGAGCTGAGTTGCAAAAGGTGCTAACCCATCACTTAAGGAGCCCACTTCCGGTTCAAGTGACTCATGCCTGAGGCATCATGGGAAACACCTGTTGATGGAGGGGCTAGTGGGGTCTGGGAGCTGAGATGTTTTTTACTTCTTTTTTAAGAGGAGTAAAAATTTTGCTTTCTTATAGGGGAAAAAATCCATGAATGTTTTGGTGATGCTGTGATGTGAGAACATATTTCTGCTCCATCAGAGGGTTTAAGAAAAAAAGCCCTAACCGGCAATCTCCCAAAGGCAAGAGCTGGATTGTTATTGTTCCTGCTGCCCCATTCTTAGTTGAGGGCTGAGCGCCTACGGGAAATATTTGTGCTGAACCAGACATTTAACTCTTGTGTTTTAAATGGGATTCTAATAAAAATAAATAAATCTCAGTTGGTACACAGTTCTTTCTGGCAGGATGGTCCTGTAAGTTATGGCTCTGTCCAGAAGGCTGTGGGGAGGTGACTCAAGGGTCCCTGCCTGCCTCTTTTTCTCTGCGGCTGGATGGACATGGGCAAGTCTCTTTAACCTCTCTGAGCTCCAGTTTCTTCATCATAGAATAGAGAACCCAAAATCTGCCTTGTTTACTCTCAGGTGATAGCAGCATTAAAGGAGAGAAGGAATAAACATGCTGCAAAACTAAGATAATCTACAAATAACCAGTTATTATTACATGACAGAATGTAAGCAATGTCAGAAGGACTCCTTTTCTATCTAGCAATATTTTTGTCCAGGCTTTTCAAAGGGCCTAAATCGTATTATTAGAAATGCACTCCCTGGGATGTTAAAGGCTTTTAGATCTTTAAGACATTTTTACCAAAATGCCTTTGGGAAACATCAATATGAAGCCGATACTTCCGGGCCCCTGAGAGCCTGGCTGGAGAGACGGACTTCTGCAGGCTGGCAGCAAACCTGCAAACAGGATCAAGGGGGAAGGAAAGTGATAGAGAAGCAATGTTCAGGACGGTGTCCCCAGGATGTGATAGACCAGAGCTCCTCAGTCTTGAATGAGCTGAGGATGGAGTTAAAACACAGATTCAGATTTGGGGCCTGGCAGGGGCCCTGACCATCTACATTTCTCACCTGCTCCCAGACGATGAATGGCTGCTCTCTGGGCGCCATATTTGGGGAGCAAAGTGATAAACAACTGTAAGCTCATCCCTCCCAAGAACACCTGGCTTTGAACAAAGGCCTCAGCATGGCAGGATTTGATGGTTTGGGAGGCATTCTGACAAAAAGCAGCTCCCCTCATGAGAGGAGAGAAAGTCCTACACAGGCATGCTGTTTGTTGGTTTGGATCTGTATTTTCCTGTGAACCTGGTCAGTAAGCTGTGCTCTTAAGGATGGAAAATGTGTGAGCAAGATGGGGCCTTGAGATCTTTCTGGGCCTACCTAGATGGCCCAGTGGGAACTAAATCTCCCTATCCTCACTCCTGCCCCACTTTCCCCTGCCCTTGCTGTGTCATTTACTACCAGCTCAGATTTTCTCTGAGCTTCTGGCTCTCTAACCTGCCTCTGTGTGTCAAGTGGTATATGTGAGTGTGTATGTGTGTGTATGTGTGTGTATTGTATATCTACACGTATATTTTTTCCATCTATCCATGTAGCATCATCTATCTATACATACCTGTCTCTCACTCTGTCTCCTTCTCCCTCTCCTTATCTCTCTCTCATCATCATTGTCATTGTTGGCATCTCTATGTTTCTTCTCCAGTGGCTGTTCTCAGAGGATGAGTGACTCACCACCTCACCAGGTGATCAGTGTTTACTCTCCCACTATCTGAGTATTTTAATACTGATTGGGGAGTGCCTGAGATCAGACACAGGTGCTCTATATATTTGGATCTCTACTACGTAGCACAGTACCTTGCACCAAGCATGGATGAAGAGATCTGGCAGTTTTCCCACTCTCGTAACTGTTGTGTGTGGAGATGGGTTTGTAGGTCTCAGCAGGTGCCTCTAAGCCACAGGGAAAGTGTACAGTGCTTCCCAAGCTCTTGCTTTCCTGCTTCCCCAGATCATGGAAGTTACCACATAAGAATGAATGAAGAAGACTGGAAATGTTATGAATGACACTAGTCATCAACAATGAAGACCCAGCTGATTATCTGTGAACACATGATTGACAGACCTCTCCTATCTGAATGACCAGAGCATCCTGAGGAAGAAGAACTGGGAAGGGGGTAATGCCTAGGAGGAGCTTGGGCCACCAGAGACAGGTGAGCTGCATGGCACCTCTGAAGAAGAAGGCCAGGCAAACGCAAGGATCTCCTGGTATCCTGGACACACAGCACTGGTAGGGACACCTGTCCTTACAGGGATGGTGAGGTCATAAACATTCAATTTAATGATTGAAGTTCAGTGAGGGGTACATGAGGGCTCATTACACTATTCTGTCTAGTTTTGTGTAGATATAATATTTACCAAAATAAAAAAAGTAAAAAAAGAAAGACAGAGGAAGAAAAGATAGGAAGGAAGGAAGGAAGGAAGGAAGGAAGGAAGGAAGAAAGGAAGGAAGGAAAAGAGAAAAGAGAGAGAGAGAGAGAGAGAAAGAGAGAGAGAGAGAGAGAAAGAGAAAGAGAAAGAGAAATTGAGACTGAGAGAGAGAGATCAATGCATGTCTTGCTTCCAATACAACTTTCTGGCTACAATTCAACTATTCACTGTTCTGCTGGTAAAAACTGCTCTGACACAGGGTCCTGGCTTATTTAGTGACTATATTTCCCTTTGTAAATTAAGCATGTGGCATTTGGATTTGAATCAGCACTGTTCAAAGTGTGGTATGAGGATCAGAGCCTGTCTGTGAACCATTTGTTACCAGAATACAAGGAAATTGAGAGTAAATATTTAGAAACTCTTATACCCATGGGCATTGCCTAATACCCAAGCACACTTTCAGTGGATGGGTCTTGAGAAAGAGTTATCCAATTCACCTGATGAGTACTGGGGAGTGTACTGGGAGTTGGTCACACAGAGTAGGACCATGTGTCAAATCACAATAGATTGAAAATTTATTTTACAAAGTGGTATTTCACAACATACAGTTTGAATCCTTGGGACTTTCACTGGCATTGATCATCGGTCCTTTAGAATCTCGTCCTGGACGGCCCTAACAAGAACAAATCTGTGAACTGCCCTAGTAAAAGGCTAATGCCCGGACCCTGCTCTGGATCATGGGTCTCCCTATAGGGACCTGTCTGGGTCACCTTTGGACTCTCCTTGCCCTACCTGTACTCCTCCTCACACAGCTTGTCAAAGAGCCACAGATGCAAAGAGCATGCAGGAGCAGGGCCGTTTTTCCAGCCCAGACAGATCCTCAGTCTCCCTTTCTTTTTCATATTAAAAAGGAGATGTGCTGCTGCTGCCAGTCCCAGACCCCTCTTCCTGGGAGAACCGTGCAGGGACAGGGCCATTCAGGAGCCCCACGCAATCTGTCCGGGCTGATCTGAAAGTGGGTAATCTCAGACGTGATGATTTAGAGCACAGCGTGGCAGGTTGGAGGCAGCGAGGTAGCTGTTCCCCACGGCGCTCATTAAGCTTCCATAGATTGCATTTCCTGCCTCCCCCGCCAGCCCTCCAAAGTGCCTGTTATTAATTCATAAAAACACTGCAAGCGTGATTGAGTCCGCTGATTACTGGAGCAGGCAGACACAAGAGACGGTAAAATATTCTGTGTCTCTCTATCAGGCTCTCAGGGGTTCAGGAGGAGGAAAAAAATTAAAAGAGAGAAAAGCAACAACATGAAAAAGAAATCCGAAAAAAAAAAAACTGTGTTGTGAAATATTAATCAGAGCTGTTTGCCCCCGGGGGCTAAAAATATGAGGCGGCATAATCAATGTAGCAAGAGCTGCCCGGTGACATGTCTTTGAGAAGCTGATTATTACGGGTAAACACAGCTAAATATTCTGGATCTTTGGACCGCGCCTCTGGTGTCACTGGAGAATCGGATCCTCTTATCATCCTTCTGCAGGCGTGGCCCCGGGGAGCTTGGTGCACTGGCGGGACGTGGCTGCCTGGGCAGAAGTCGCTTCAGTTCCTTTCCAAATGCTGATTCAGGTGGGGTGGGAGGGAAGGGGGTGTGGAGGATGCTGAGGCTGTGTATGTATGCATGTGGGGTGGGGCTGCCCCCGGGACTGATTTTTAATAGCTAATGACCTGCTGCTGACCATGCCAGGGGAGCTCCAATTCTAGAGTGGTTTTCCTGAGAGTCCCCAGCAAGAATCCACAGGGGAATGGGAGGCAGTTGAGAGAAGGTGCATTCAGTGGCCTCCAGCAAGACTGTAGTCATTCCAACTAAATTCTGCACTAGAGAGGATGTGGTTAGTGGACTGTAGCATAAGCTTATGGCGCAAACATCAAGGCATTAAGGGGTCCCCATGCCGGCTCCACATCCCTCAGGCTCAGTGATTGGGATATGAAGTCTGCATGCATGAGCAAAAGGGAATGCTCACCTGTCACTCTGAGCTACAGTAAACTTGGCGATGGTCCAACCCTGAGGGTAGGGTGATACAGATGTGGTTCTCACCTGCACAAATCTGAGACTGTCTGAGTGAAAATGACTTTGGAGATCAGATCTTCCAATCTTCTCATTTGACAGAGGCCCAGAGACAGGCAGTGACCTGCCCAAGGTCACACAGTGGAGTTCTTGATGCATAGGCCAGTCCAAGTGCATGAAGAATTAGGAGCCAGGCAAGTGATGAAAATTGGTTTGCACCAATTGGGCTTAAGGAAAGCTCCCTGTCAGTTACAAGGAGACTGAATCAGAGGAGAGTGAGCCAGAAGAGAGATGGTGCCCCAGAATTCCTAGGTACTAGCCTTAGCTCCACAACCAAATTTTGGAGAACTTTGATCAAATCACCTCCCCTCTCTGAGCCTGAGTTTTCTTATTTGTAAAGGAGTTTGACCAATTAGTGATAGCAAAGACCTCGTCAAGTCCATGAATGAGAGCAGTATTTAGGGTGAGCTGCAGCCAGGGTAGGGTCTTCTCTATGAAGGAATGAAGAGTATGGGGCTTAAGGAGGGCTCATTGAGCCAATCATAGCATAGCACCCTCTACCCAGGGACCAGGAGAGCAGCTGCCACTAAAGAACTCAGGAGGGGAATTTCTTTTTGCTCCAAAGTGTGCTGAATTTCTTCACTCTCCTCTTGGTGTTTATTATAGAAGCTCAGAACTCCATCTCTGTTCTCCAAAAGACCCACATCAGCAAAGGACCCACAGTGGGTGAGGACCCTGGCAGGTAATATCTAATTGTTTTGGTGAGTAGCTTAACTTGGGAAAAAAGTTATCCTTCTTGGCTCCAAGAGATGCTTGCTAAGCCACTTGGGATGATAAAGGTAATTGCAACTATAATTCCTCAGCAAGTTCCTTCCTAATCTATATTCCTGATCTTAAATCAATTCTGCCCATTTTATAGAAATGGAAAACAAGGATTAGCAAGGTTCAACAACTATCCCCCAGTCTTAGAGTTGGCCAATGCTGGGGCTGGATTTGAACAAGAGTCTGTCTCATTCTGGAGGCTGATGGCCTTTCCGCTATGCCTCCCACTGATGTCAGGGAATAAAGAAGAAACACATATTTTCTACTGCTGTTTTCTTCTCAGACCAAGACAGTGAACTTCAGGCTGGAAAGGAAAGAGTGCTATGGGCTGGTGGCACAAGCTATGATGGAGGGAGAAGGCCAGAGGGCCCAGGCTGCCCCAAACCTGGTTTGGCCTCCCTAAGGCAAATGAGCTATACCTTTGGGTCCTGAGAATTTCTTGCGAACAGTTGATGGTGATCTTGGGATGACTGTGGGGATGAGAAAGTTGAATAGTAATGGAAATATTGTGTATTCATGAGCCCGATATTGATCCGGGGAGGGATAACAGCAAGCTATGAAAGCCATGATTTACCAGAAATTAGAAAATGGCAGGGTAATTTCTCTTTCCCTTTGATGTGCCACTGAAGATCTTGGTGTCACCGTGGGCCATTGCCCCACTCCATAAGTATTAGATATTGTAAGAATAAACCATATTTGAAAGTCTCACTTCTGCAGAGGTGTTCCTGATGCCAAGATCCACATCTTTGACCTAGGCCGAAAAGGCGAAAGTGGGTGAGTTCCCACTCTGTGGCCACATGCTATCTGATGAATATGAATAGCTCTGCCTCGAAGCCTTGAAGGCTTTGTGCCAACAAGTACATGGTGAACAGTTGTGGTAAAGATGGCTTTCACATAAGAGTGTGGCTACATTCCTTCTATGTCATCCACATCAACAAGAGGTTGTCCTGTGCTGGGGTTGACAGTCCCCAGATAGGTAAGTGAGATGCCTTTAGAAAGCCCCAGGGCACAGTGGCCAGGATTCACATTGGCCAAGGAATCATGTCCAAGCTACAGAACAAAGAGCATATGATTGAGGCTGCACACGGGGCCAAGTTCAAGTTCCCTGGCTGCCAAAAGATCCACATATCCAAGAAGTGGAGCTCTACTAAATTTAATGCTGATGAGTTTGAAGACATGGTGGCTGAAGAGTGGCTCATCCTAGATGTTTGTAGGATCAAGCGCCTGATCATGGCACTCTGGACAAATGGCAGGCCCTGCATTCATGAGTCTTAGTGCTGCCTCCTTCTTACACCTACCAATAAATCTCACTTTCTATCGAGTGGCGGGGGATGGGAGAATGTGACAGGGAGGGAGGGAGGAAGGGAGGAAAGAAGGAAGGAAGGAAAACAGACAGAAAGAAATAAAGAGAGAGAGAGGGAGAAAATGGCATGGTAATTATCAAGACTCAAGATGGCTTTACAAAGAATAGCTGAATTAAAGTAAACCTATGTTAAGCCCTCTTTGACAAGGTTACTAGAAGAGGAATCAGAGAAACATAATAAATGTAACAGATCTAAAATTCAGTAAGGTAGTTGGCATGGACCCTCAGTATTTCCTGATGGAGAAGATGTAGAAATGTAGGCAGACACCTAGGAAACTGAGTTTTGTGTAACTCAAAGGACTTTGATTAACACCCAGTGCTTGGCCCTCAACAGATGCTCCAGAGCATTTCCCAAGTGCAGGGTCAATGTGGGCACCAGCTGTGTCTCTGACTGAGCAGGATCCCACCCAGGTTAATGACTTTACTCATCAACTGATATGGTAGAGAAGTCAGGTTTAATAGTACCCTGAGAATAATACTGGTCGTACAGTACGATCTTTGTAAAGTCCTCCATGTACCCTCAAAATGAAATAAAAGGTAATTAAACATATAGAATAGGCTCTGGAAGTTTACACGGAAAACCCGAAAGTGATGGAGAGAGGCAGGGGATGGACATCAAGGACGTAATTTTTCTGCTTTCTCTGTGCTGATTGTTTTACAACAAGAAAGCAATCATACATTATTTGTGTGAATAGTATTTTAAAAAGGGAAATAAGAAGAGTACTTAGGCGTATTAAATATTGGATGGGATTTGAGCATCACACATGTTGGTTGGGTGACATGGACGGTTTCCTTCCAACCCTGGGCTGTATGCATCTTGCCTTTGCGCCAAACCCTGTTCAGGGTGCTGACCCTGAACATAGCATCCTCCCCTTGCTCCACCCCCACTTTCTGGAACCTGTTTTCCCCTCTCACAGTAGAGTCTAGTTTAGGCTCGTGGTCCCCAAATGTAGCTGTACATCAGAGTCTCTTGATAAGTTTTTAAAAACAAGAAAATCAGGGTCACCTCATCCCAACAATTAATTAGGCACCACCCCCACCGTCTATGTAGCTGAGAAAACAGAAATATGAGCAGTAGTGGCAAATTAAGCACCAGGCACTGAGCTCTCTCCTTTCATGCTCATGACACACTTAACCTGTCATTACTATTGAAGGACTATTGAAGGCTTGGAGAGAAACGAATCTGTCCAAGGTCTTGAATCCAGGAAGTGAAAAAAAACACAATTTGGACCATTTCATGTGAAATATGTTGTGAGGACTTAGAGCAAAGGGCAATGACTTTTAATGAAGGAAGGACAGGTTTGAAAAAATTTTACTAGGGAGCTGATGTCTGAGCAGAGGCAAAAAAGAGAGCATGGTTTGTATTAGAGCAGGCCTGCTGGGAGAGGTGAGGGACAGCCTACGTAACATGAGGGGTGTGAAGATCAGGCACCTGGAGGGTAGCAGTTGTCCTTCTAGCTCAGGATCTGGCCCAAGTGGTAAAATGAGCAGGAGAAGTGGCAGTGGCTTCTGTCTTCTGCGCTGGTACTCCCTGGAGGACAGATGCTCAGGACCTTATCTGTCTATCAGTCAACATTTCTTGTTCCCCAACTGTATACCAAAACCTGTACTAGTCACTGAAGGCCCTAGAAGCATGGAGAAGAGATTTCCCACCCTCAAGAAGCTCTCAGTTGGGAGGAAGATAAGACTCTGCTTTCCAGGAATGCCAAAGATGATTCAGAAAATCACTAGGTAGGCAAGACAGCGACCCAGGAGAGTTCACACTACTCATATGACCTGCAAATGAGTGTTTCAGACTCTACATTTTGGTTGAGGTCAGGGAGTGGAAGATGTTTCAGAACCAAGGAGGATCTCAGCCCTGTGGGTGTGGCCTATAGGTGTACTAGGCCAAGAACTCTGATTTTAGAACTTCAACACAGTTTGATGTCCTTGAAGCCGGGGCCCAGGCAGCCTATAGATTTCAGTGCCTCAGAAAAATGACTGACCTGAAGAGGGCTCCTAGCAGCTCAGGCCCCTGGTACCAGAGTACCTGCAGCCCTAGCCCAGGCAGTCCTGGAGTCCCAGACTCTGAGGACAGTAGTTGCCTTTTACCTGCAAGGCTGCTGGGACGATTAATGAGTTCTTATTTATAAAGGACTCTCAGCTCCTCAGAAGGGCTCTGCAGAGCACAAGTAGGTTATAATTACCACTGCTGTAATTAATAAGTCTAAACTTCTTAGAGAATATAAAGTGCATAATAAAAGGAGGGGGGGAAAGGGGGAAAATTCCATGTGTTTGAACTTGGGATTTTTTCCTTTGGAAAGTTCACCCTGATAAGGTATCAAATGATATGACATTCCCTCCTCTCAAAACTAAGCAGAACCTCAATGCCAAGGGCAGTGTTTCCAAGAATAATGGAGTGTGTTAAAACTCTTTTAAAAACACTGGGCTGAAAACCATTCCTGCCACTCCTAGTAACTTCAATAGTGAGCCTTCATTGTAAGGGGACAATGGTACCCACCTAACAGATGGGGGTGGGGCATCATCGAGTTTAGGAAAGTGAAGCACTGGGCACATGTTCATATTCAGTTAATACAACTTCCATGAACTTCTACACCCAGATGCCAGTCATTCTACTTGGTGAAGGAGAAATAATGCCTCCTGCTTAGACTAAACTGAAAAGGAAATATGCACTTACACTATTTCACTTAAATAAATGTGGTTATTTATAATAGACATCTTTTAGCATTTTTCTTTTGGTGGTGGTGGGTGTCATTTTCTTAGGATAAAATCCTAAGGCTAAAAGGGGAAAAACATTCTTACAGTTCTTATAATACATTGTTAAATTCCTCTCCAAAGGAGTTTATGGTTGGGCCACCCATTTGAATAAGGATGTGTGTTTTACCACAACTTCACCAGCACTGTGTATTACCATTTTAATGTGTGTATGAAGGGACACCATTCCTTTTGCAAGGTTTATACCATTGGTGTGGCAGTTGGGAGGCTGAGAGTTCTTAGTCTGCCTTCTGGTCCCTGCTGGTGGTGTTGGTCATGAAGTTCAATAGGAAGGTGAACAGAATTTTCTTTTATTTTCTAGAGAAAAATAACTTAAAAATATGACCAGGAATATACATACACTCATCAGAAATTTTTGTAAAAAAATTGATTTGAAAAAATTAAACCAGAAAACTAATTATATTTTAAAATAATTTTAAATAGCTTGCATATATTACCTATTATGCAAATTGAGTTATAAAAAAAATCCTTCTACGAGCATATAGTGGCTCTTTAATGAGATGACAATCACTTTCTAAGCTATGTATGAGGGCCTCAGGCCTCTTCTTGGCTTTCTTGCTATTGAGTCTCGTTTACTCTCAACTGTTGGGAAATTAAAGTTCAAATGCTATTTTTTATACGAATTCTGTCATTTATATGAATTTGCTAGAATCTCCCATCTCTCAGTTAGTTTTCTTAATTTTATTCGTTCTGGTTCTTTCTCCTTGACTAAAGTCAGTATTTCTCAATTTTGCTCTCACTCTTATCTTGTACATCCAAAATCTATAGAGGGGCCTCCTCTCACTTCCCGACATGCTCAGTGTCCACCTAGGGAAATGATGTAGTATGCTAAACCACAGTCCGATTTCCCTGGGAGTCGTGGGTTTACCTATCTATCCTCCCCCAGGAAAATAAATGTAAGAAGAGGTGTCAAGAATAGTTTCCATGTACCTGGCTTAGAACCTCAGAGCCTTTCTGGAAAGGGGTCAGCTCGTACAGAGGCTGGAGGGAGTGAGAAAGGAGCTCTCTTCACATGATCTATTTTGGGATTTTGGAATTGGGTTGTGAAGACTTTGGGTAGTGCACATTGGCACTTGAACAGGGAAGGAAAGAAAGGTGACCATTTTCTGCTATGTACATGGGGAAGGAGAAGGGGAGAGTGAGCAGGGGCAGAGGGGGGGGGCGGGGCAGGGGAGAGGGAGAGGGAGAGGGAGAGAGGGAGAGAGGAGAGAGGGAGAGAACTGAGCAGATGGGGTCAGAGGGAATTGAGACAGGAGACCATTAAGATCTGAGAAGGGAAAAGGAACGAGAAAACCTTGGGTCATTTCCCCCCACGGGCTCACCAACACCTTATCCTTGGCACCTGGGGTATTCCCATGAATCCTTTCAATAAAGTCCCTGTTTTACTTAAGGTGGTCAAGTAGTTTTCTGTTCCTTACAACTAAATGATTTCTGCCTAAGTCAGTCATGTTCTTTTTAATTACTTGACCTCATTTGCTAATGCATACAATTTTTTTTTAATTTTTAAAAAGTAGAATCTAATGGAAAAAATATGCTAATGTCTCTTATTTATTCCTTTTGAAACAGAAATTTCTAGTTGCTCATTCAATATCCATTCTCTTTTTATAACAGAATCCCTATATTTTGGGGGTAGCAATCTGCTCAGCTAAAAAGTTATGTATCACAAGCTATCTCCGAGCTATCAGTGGCTGAAGGACCTAAAAGTAGGAGACATTGGGTGGGAACGCCAGGAAAGCTCCTTAAAGGAAGCTGGCTCGGCTGGCAGATGGTTTTCTTTCCTCCTTCCTAGGATCTTCCCGTCTGGAACGTGGGCATGATAGCTGAAGCTCTAGCAGTCATCTTGTGATGGGCCACAGAATCAGAATCAAAATCACCTGGATGGTTTGTTGTAACAGACTGTGGGCTCCATCTCCAGAGTTTCTGATTCAGGGGATCTGGGGCAGGCCCTAGAATCTGCATTCCTAGCACAATCCCAGGTGATGCTGATGTCGCTAGTCAAGGCATCATCACACTTTGGGAGCCCTGCTTTATCAGGATCTAGAAGAACCAGCCTGGGCCTCTGCCCCCTCAGAGGCAAAGGAGGTGCCCCTTGCCAGCACGCCAAGCCAGGAAGCCATAGTCAGATGCCTTAGAAAGTGACTGCAACACCACCTCATCCACCCCAGAGAAAGGATGCTCAGCAGCCCCGGATGCTTGCCCTATGCCCAAATGCCAGCACACCAGAGGTGGGTCCTGAGCCCCATTCAGCTGCTTTTCAATCCCTTTCTAAAACCCTTGAAAAGAAGAACAATCTAAAGTCCTTACTCTGCACTATGGAAAAAATATTAAGAAATTATCATGTAGCCTTAAACCCTATATATGCAAATGTACTCATTTGAATAACTGCCAATTTATATGCCTCATCAAATTAGGTATTCAAATTCTAGCCTGTGTATGTACAGTTGTTTCTCTTCTGGTTCAGGCTTAAATTGTCACATGAAGGATGAGATGCCGGCTTCTCTTCTGGGCCCCTGTCTCTTTAGAACTGAAAGGAATAATTAGGGATTCGTTTTCTGGAGCATAAATTGTCCCTCTCATGGTTGGGCTAGTCTTCTTTTCGTCATTCCTGCCATAGTAATATCCATCTCCTTCTCCCCTGCATGGGGTTCTTGAAAATATGCACTTTTTATCCCCCTAGGTTTTACCACACCCCAGGAGGTTGCCAGGGCATAAAGCAGGACCCATGTTTCACAGGTGGGGAAACAAGACCTATGGTAAAATAAGCTGCAAACTTGGAATCAAACCTGGGGTTTTAGGTTCAAAAACCAGGCTTCTGTTCTTCATATTAGTCCTACTCGTGATTTTTTTTTTTTTGTCTCAGAAGAATAATTTAAAGCTCTTTTATTCTTTTCGAAGCGTCTCCAAAAAACAACAAATTCCTTTCACTCGATTTCTTCCTGATGGCTCCTGTGGGGCATGTGGAGATGCCTATTCTTCACCCCATTGTATAGACGAGAAAACTGAGGCCTGACATGAGAGCAGGTTAGAATCAGAGGAGCGACTAGGACCAGGCCATATCTTACCCAGTGAGATGTGGCAGCCCTCTCAGACCAGCTTACGAGATGATCCTCAGCGTCAATCCCAACTGGGATTCAGCGACCTTGCGTTTACAGCTTGAGACTGACCGTGGTGGGAGTATTTACACCACAGGCATCAGCAAAGGCACTGTCCCTCACGCCATCCCAAAACTAATTCTCGATTCGTCTCTACAGAGAAGTTGTCTAGGATGCAAAGCAGCTTTATTCTCCTGCCTTTCTTGGATCTTCATGGCTACAGCCCTCGGCATACCACTTTCCTTTTTGAGACAGGCCAGTCACTGCATAGGACTCACAGGGAGGTGACTCAAGTATCTATGGCTGCCTTCAGCGAAGGGACCATTTTACCTGCCTCTGGGCCCTTTCCAGCTCCTGCCAGTTCCTGTGGCATCTGAAAGTTCTCAGAAGATAGCCGAGGAGGCTTCCTGCATTCCACAATTATACATCCCCAAATGCTCCCTCCCCACATCTCTTTGACCACGGGACCATGAGTCAGGACATTCAGCACCTGCCTGTTCCTCCTTGTCTTATCTGGCTCAAGACTCTTTACAGGTATGAAATCATCCCTGGAGATGTCCAGATGAGGCTGGACAGACACAGGGATAGTTGTTGCAGGGTTAAATCCAAGCATCATATAGAAGATAAGGCCAGGGGTCTCCACCTGACAAGCCATGGTTGTCTCTTTAGGCTCTCTTGACCTTTAGAAGCTGCTGCCCTCCTGCTGAGTTAAATGACTGACTGCCTGATCCTGTGCCCTCCTAGCATGCTGCCCATCGCAGCCCTGGACCAGCGTGAGGCATGATGGCAATGAGCTATCTGGTACCATTGTGCAGGTTTTACCTTGAGCTCAGAACCGAGATAGTGAGGTGGGCCACTAGAATCTGATTTCCATTGACATTCCCACTAGTAGAGCCTCCCCTTAGGAACTGTCTTGAGAAGGCCTCTGCTAACTGGTTGGCACATCCTCAGCAGCCCCAAGGACAGAGCGAGGCAGTTGTACAAGGAGCATCAGGCTGGAAGGGGCTGGGAGAGTCAGGCTCTAGTCTCGGTTGAGAAAGCCTTTTCTTTTTTCCAGGATGTTGGTGTTCTCCTCCTGGGTTATAAATATTGGCAAAGGACTTGGGGTAGTTAATAATGTTAATTCCTTCCTTTTTCTGTTGTCCTTTCCAGGACCAACACACCCAGTCTCACCTTGCTTGGGGTTATTTTATTAGCTCTCTAATACAGAGCAAAAGAGACACAAGATAGCTAGCTGCATTTTAATGGAGGTGGGAGGAAATGTTTGGTACCTTTGAGGTTTGTTTGGTTATGACTTCCACCCCCATGTACTTCCTGAAAGTATTTGAAGCAGTCTGCAATATTAAAACATATAAAAAGTAACCAAAAAAAAAAAAAACCTCAAAAAAAACAAAAAGAGGTTTCCTGAGCCATTTAGAAAATCAGAAAGATGAACTCTTCAGGGACTGGAATAAAATCTGATTTAGCTTCCTGGTAGCCAAAGCAAAATGAAGTAATCACAGAGAGAGAATGGGCAACTTGGGGATCCTTGTAAAGGAAAATCTGACCCTTTCCTGGAGGTGGGGCCAGGCTTGATGCCTCAGATGGAGCCCACTGGGATGGGCCTGCTATCTCACCTCTCACTCCTCCTGACCAGGTAATGCCAGCTCTCCCCAGCTGACCCCAACTAAAGGCCCAGAAATGACAGCGATGCCTGGTATATTTCCAAACCATCTTCATAAATAAACATGGGCGCCTAGGAGGAATTCCCCAAAGAAAGTTAGGAAATCAGAGTCGTGTTTATATTAAGGAGCAGGGCATGCAAATACAACAGCTGCTTCCAGCCGTAAATAGAAGAGAAGAGGGATTTGGTAGCTGTTTGCAATGATCAAGTGTGGTCTAGACAAAAATAGGCAAGTGTATTCGGGCTGAGAATTAGGTGCAGATAAACATGAGGTAACTCACTTTATGCAGTGGCTTGGCCTAGAAATATTATGGGCTAGCCGGTCCCTGGTAAGTGGATATTTTATAGACACTCAGGCAGGCATCAATTAAAGGACTCCACTGACTAGCTTTTTTGAGGTTTAACAATATCTATCTCCTTTATCCATCTGGTACAGGTGACTTTCTAATGGACTTTTTGACTAAAGATGGAATCTACTGTACTCATTAAGCAGGAGCCTTTTGGCTGCCTCAGGCCTGGATGGTTTTGAGTCCCTTGCAGTCGTCTTGCCTCTGGTCCACGTTCCATCTTCCTTTAGCTCTTGAACACATAGACTGAGTCAGAAAGGGACACCGTGTGCCCTGGGTGGATCTGTACCACTCTAAAGGTTAAGGTGGGCCTGCCAGCCATGCGTGTAGCCCCCACAGAGACAACATGGCCACAGAGTTCCCACCAAGCTCTAATCCTAGGCTTCTCACAGAGGTGGATAAGGCAAGAAACCTGCTGCCAACAGGGGGCTCAGATGAGCAAAACAGTAACTTCCAGAACACTTTTCAAAAGCCAGAGCTAAGCATGCAAATCCTTTTGTTAGGGGCCCTGAGCATGTCTGTAGCCCAGTCTACCTCCAAAAGAGGCCTCAGAGGAAGGCCTCACTGTGTTGTGGCAAACTGAGAGCCCCCACCCCCGAAATGTGTCAAAGCTTTCTGTGTCCAGGAAACTCTCTTTAACTGGGATGCTCACCTTTCTTCCTTTAGGTGGTTCTTCAATGAGAGGTGGTTGTGCTCCTCAAGGACATTCAGTAGTGTCTGGAGACGTGAATGGTCTCAGTTTGGGGGGTGTGCTATTGGCATCTAGTCGAAGAGGCCAGAAATGCTGCTAAACATCCTGTGATGCACAGGACAGCCCCACAGCAAAGAGGTACCCAGCTCAAATGTGGATAGTGCCCAGGTTAAAAATTTCTAGGTCACTGCTTCTTGCTCTCCCAAACTCAGCTAGAGGCAGTGCTGGCTTGAAAAAGACTCCTGTGACTCCTGGACATGCTAGGAGCCCCACCAGGTCCAGAAGAGAGCTGGGCCTCACAGGTTTGATAAGGGACCACGGGAATGAATAAGGCATTCATACATTCTTTATTTTCCATCCCGGCCCTTCTTTCACCTGCCCGAGTTAGTTCCTGGCTAGTGGGCATGTGGAATTCTTTGCACAGGCCTCAAGCCAGTCTCTTCCAACCTCAGTTTCCCACTCTGTAAAAAAAAAAGGATCACAGACCCTTACAGCACAGACCTCATTCTGCCTCAAGTTCCCTCCCCTCCAGAGTGACAGCTGCCCACTTCGTAATCAACCTAAGCGTCAACAGCCAAAGTGCAGAGAGAAACTGAGATTAACTCCACTCTAGAAAAACTGCAGGAGGCAGAGGACCTTGTTGGAGAATGCCTACTAAACAGAAATGAAAGTCACAGTTTAATTAACTCTTTTCAGGGCCCTTCTTGCTGCTCCTCTTTTCCTGTCACTGCAATCTGTCCAAGCTAGCTAATTTGCCCCCAGGCAGCTCCTCCCGAGTGAGAACAGGAGCCCTAGACCATGCGACAGGGGCCACATAAGGGATGGCTGATCCCAGGTAAGGGGCATCAGCTTAGGAATGGGGACTCCAGGAACCAGGATGGCCCTCACTGCCATGTGACCTTGGACGAGACTTCTTACTTCTCTGGGCCTCAGTTTATCCTTCTGTCCATTGGGAATAATAATGTTCAGGTTACCACAGATTTATTAGAAAACCCACGGAAGAGGGAAAGAACGCGGCCGAGGATGCAACTAATATTCCTGGGACCCTGTACATACATCATCTCACTGTTCCTCATGCTGGTTCCTCCATTCTATGGAGGAAAAAACTGAGAATCAGAGATGTTGAAAAATGAATGCTCACTGTTCCATGGTGGTGGAACTGGGTTGAGAGCCCAAGTCTGCCCAAAGCCAAGGGCCATGGTTTCTCTTCCACATTACACTGTCTCAACAAATGTGCAGCCTGTGGAACTGGGCAGTGCTATCCACATGTAAGCCTTTCCCCAACCATCACCCCATCATATACTTTGGTCCTGTAGTAAAGGTACAGTGTATGGGACTGAGGATATCCTGGAGAAGGAGAAGAAAGAGAAAGTGGTGTGAGCTGGGGGAGGTAGGATGTGGGTCATGGCGGATGGGGCAGTGAGGATCAAGGAGGATTGCAGGTGGCAGTGAGAAGAGCATCCGAAAAGCAGGTACCAAATGGGAAATGATGGGATTAGGCTGGAGAGATGAGTGTGTTGGGGGAATAGGCTATCTCCTATCTCCTCTCTCCTCTATCCATGAAATGCAGCTTTCAGGTCCCTCATTCATGCTCAGGGGTCAAAACAGACTAGTAAAAAAAATTAAAAAGTGGACCCCCTTGGAGATAATTAGCATTTTAATTAGGATCAATGCTTCCAGCTAAAGGGAAGCTGCTTTAATAGGGGAATTTCAGGCAGCAGCTGGCAAGTCCAGTAGGATCTGGGCCACTATTACACCACACAGAGATGCAGCCAGTCCCTCCTCTTCCATCTCCCCTAGCTTTCCATTCAATTAACCTCACCAGCACCTTCTTACACCAAGCCTTACTGCAGGTGCTTTACACACTGTATCTCATTTAATTCTCTAAACAGTTTCGGAGCTCACTGCAAGTTATTTCTATCCATTTCAGTCAGTCTGGCCAGGGTTAATTCAATCCCATTACACTGTCTGAAACTGAAGGCTCGATTGCGGCAGTAATTAGCCCAAGGTCCCAGAGCTCTTAGTAGAAGGGCTAACCCAGTTTTCAGATCTGCTTGACTCCGGCATTCCACTGCTGGTAACTCTTGGCCTGATGGGAAGAACAAAGGAGGCCCTGTCCTCCACCTCACCAGACCCCAGTTTTGAGTCTCAGTCGTAAAGAGTAAATGGGAATGCTCATTGGCTTGGCGATCAGAAGGGGCTCTAAATAGTCAGTTTCCAGTTCACTGAAGTTTCTCATTTTAAGGACCACATTTTAAAATAATTAACCATTTTGTGCAGAAATCATTCTAAAATATTACTCTTTCCTTCTCCCAAAAGTGACACCTAAGGGACCCATGGTGTTAGTTTATACTAAAGGATGTACCTGGAGCTCAAAGGCTGTTTGCCTTTAGAGTTTTTTGATTTGGGGCTACTTGGGTGAGCAAAATCCATGATTCACATGCCTGATTTATTCTCATTTTCCAAAAAAATAAGAAGGGGAAAAAAATCAGTGCATGGTGAAGTAATGAAACCTATACTGATTGTGTAGCCCCCTTACTAACTCGGATGTGTTGAATTCACAGCAAGCGACCTTTGAACAGTCCCCAAAGAACCATTCATTGGTAAAATCGCACATCCTTTGCTTACAAGACTAAATTCTTTTTATTCCATTTGCAGTCAACTGAAAGTCCCTGAGGTCCCAGTGAGAGCCCCTTCTTAAATCTTGCCCACCTTTTATTTTTAGCTACTTAGCAAACGCTGTCCTTGCCTGATGCGCCCCAGGCTTTCTCTCTGGGTGCAGCATTGGAGAAGCTCTCAAGAGAGGTACTCATGGCAGCTAAGAGCAGGCCCATGCCCTAAGCTGAGCCAGGCCACCACCCCTCCTGTGGCTTTGCTGCTGAAGCAGAACGAGAAGGTGGGAGAAAGGTCTAAATGCTCCCTGCCTTCAGTTCCTGCAGCTGGAGGCCCAGGACACACTGGCTCAGCTCCCAACCTATTTCCCAGACTGGTTTCCCTTCCGTGAGTTTCCTGCCATCCTGCCAGCGAGGGCCCTGCCTTGCTTAGTGGTCCAGAGCTGTTCTGTGGTTTACAACTAATGTTCCTGAGCTAAGGTTGCCAAGTCCTCCCTTGCTGCCAGCCGTCCTGGCAGCTTCTGTCTCTGCCGTCGGTGTGATGGCCTTATGAAACTGTTCCCTCCTGATCTGCACTCCTATTGGGCAATGGGATGGACGACCTGCCCCCGCCCCCACCAACTCGTTCATTAGAGGCATGTGCAAAGTAAGAGTCCACAGGACCCAAACAGGGCCTGGAAGGCTGCTGTGTAGCTGATTAGCTACATAGTTCATCAGAACACATTTGTGGAGCTCCGACCATGTGCCTGAATCAGGGACAGTTTCTGAGGGGCTGAGCCTGCCAGGCGTGGCAGCCCCTGGCAGGCAGTGCCACATGCAGCGGAGGGAGGCTCTGTGGCTTCCTTCTATCAGTTTTGACCGCCATGGCCTGGGGAAGCAGCCACTAAGAGAACCGAGGTTCAAAACAGCGGTCTCTACGGGGCCCTTTGATCTGGAGTCTAGATGCAACTTCCGGGAAATTTTATCTTTACAACAGGAAGCTGGGTTGTGACCAAGGGCCCCTCATGTGGGGATGCCAGGCTGATTTGCAACATAAGTCCCACCTAGAAGAAACATACATTGGACTGCTGATCAAGACACCCTAAGAGCCAGCCTCAGGCCTCACATTCACATTTATGAGTTTCCCCTTTAGTAGGCATTTTTTGAGCCCCTCCTTCATGTCAGTCAAGTGCTGGGCACTTTAAAACAAATGTGTCCTCACAACCACCACAACATCAGTCTCTGGGAGGCCAGGACCCCAGCTCTAAGTGAAACCGCAAAGCCACTGCTACTACGTGACACGACTCCTCTTTACCCAAAAGATGCCCGGCTCCCTTTCGGCTCTGATATTCTCTGACCGTTTGCACAGGCACTCTTCACCACACTGCCCATGCTCCCCAGAGTCACTCCCCAAACACTGCTCAGAGCCAAAGTCCGTGCGGCCTGGGTCTTTGTCCACTGTGGGATCAGGAATGGGAGTCCTGCCCTTCCAGCATGGACGGAGAGGGGAGGGGCAGAGGATAGGATGGGGTAAGGGGCAGAGTTGCATTTGAAAAGAGAAACTTTGTGAGGTGATGCCGAGCCCAAGAAATGACCTGCCAATGGGAAGGTGCCAGGCTCCACAGTCCGTTTTTGGACTGAGGGTTGGGAAAGAGTGGTGTCCTCCCCTGCACCCAAGTCTGTATTGTCCTTAGACCTGGGAAGCTGGGTCCAGTGCCACCTCCATTCCACCACAGAGGCGAGGAGGCAAAAAGACCATGCCCATTCCAAGTTACTGCCCCTCTCCTTCTAGACCACATCCTGGAAGCCGGAACCCCAAATTTCCTCCCCAGATTGTCTTGACTGTGCTTCCTGGGTCTGAGCAAATATTTCTTTGGGGTCCATACCTCCATGTTCTGACCACGTCACCAATGTGTACAGCCCTGGGCCCAAGGTGTGGCCCAGGGGCAGCTATTCGGGCAGGAGAAGGGTAGACGGCAGGTGGAACATCCTCTCACAGTGTCAATGAGCCGCCTGAGACTAGAAAGAGGCTCGGCTGTGGGCTGAGGATAGCCATCTATATTCTTGTTCGAGGTCCTGCAAACACTGGAGGTCTCCGGTCCTGATACAAAGGACAAGGTCATGACAAAAGATGCCTTCGTGTCCATGCTAACAATCGATACGTTAATTACTTAATATTTTTATCAGTTCATTTAACTAGACTTTCTAAATACTCCAGCCTAAAGTAGAATTTTAATAAGAATAGCTTTTGGAGATCGGGGACTCACTCAGGTATTTACTGAGGGCCTAAGAAAGACCGGTCCTGTGGGATGCTTGTCTCCCCGAGCTTGAAGCTGCTTGGGATAGACAGCCAATAAGTAAGTTAGGGTGTGAAAAGAAAGTTTAAAGGTGAGTGCAAGCTTCTCGATGGAGGTTTCAGGTAGTGTGGGTGGATGGTCAGAAGGCTTCCCTGAGGAAGAGATATAGGTTACAGATGGAATAAACTGAGACCCAAAGGTGCCACGTATATTAAGCTCAAAGTGGCTGTCGTGATTAGATGCCAGTTTTTCCAATTCTGAGCTTAGTGTCCTTGTGGCCACACTTTTGTGGTCTAGTTTTCACCTTTAAGTGTGCAAGGACACCAGACACCAGCCAGCATTTACATAATTCTCACAATTTACACCCATCATTAGATTTTGGCATAGCCCACATGCTCACACACATGCACGCACTTGCTTCCAGTCTGAATGTGATGACAAGCCTGAATGGCAAAGAGCCGCCTGGGTCCTGCCTTCAAGGCATTCAGAAGAAAACAGAACCACCAGCCTGTGACAATGCGTCCTGGTGCAGCTTTGAAATCTGAGGCTGGGCTCCCAGCCTGGCCCAGCCTGTGGTTTTCCTCCCGGTCTCCCCCGAGGAAGCAGGCACTGCTGTGAAGCTGGGTTTGATCAAAGCCTCCACAAACCCGAGCTGAAGCCACGACTCTCGACTCTCGGCATTATTAAAGTGTTTAATAACTTTCCACCACTCCTTCCTCACAAAGACCCTGACGGCCTCTTGTTCCTCCTTCCTTCACCTCTGCCTTTTATTGTGAGGAGAAGGGGGGCGAGGGGGCGGATGGATTTGATTTCCCTCACTGAGTTCACAATCATAATTGCGATGTTCGTAATTTCCATGTTCTGGAAAAGCTCCTTACAGTATAACAAATGCCCTAATTACCGTGTTTGCCGCCCCTTCATATCGTTTTAAACACGCCGCTCCATTTCAGTCACCCACAACTTGGCAAAGAAGCTGCCGTGAGAGCCTCCTGTGTGCAGAGCTGGTCTTCGGCCTGCCTGGATCCAGAGATTTCAATCTTATCTGCCAGGCAAAGTAATTTGAAATTTAATCATCTTTCCCCCAAGCGAGAATGCCTTATTATCTTTTTTGAGAAAAAAAAAAACAGGCCCAGACATCAATCTTGGAAATTTGGGGGTAGAGGGGGAGGGAGGAGGTGTGTCAGGTGATGGATCCCCGGCTGCCTTGTTGGGAGTCTCCTTGGGACAATCATTGCGACCATTTCCGGCTGGAGCAGGCAGAGCTCCTGTGGGGAGAGCCAGCGGCATAGGCAGGCCGGGATGCCAGGGCATGCCCTAGCAAGGTCCTTCCATCCAAGATGCTTGACCAGCCTTTCGCTGAGCTCAGAATTCCACAGGGAAGGATTTTGTCTCTCTTGTTGAAAGGCAATCATCTCGAAGAGATGGTCGATCTGCCCAGATTAGCCAGCGGGCTCTCATGGATGCCGGCTCGTACCCAGGTTCCCCGACTCATCAGTGAAGATGCTTAGCTGCGGCCTGCAGCCAAGTAAAACACATAAGAATGCAGGAAGTTTTTGATAAAATCAGACTCTGTGGATCATGGAGGAGAAAGAAGTTTTGAATATACAAAGCCAAAAACTAGTCCAAGGAAAATTCTTCCTGTCATCAGCTGTGTGCACTTCTTAGTGGTGAACCTGGTTCTTTTCATGTCTGGCCGAAACAGAAGTTCTTTCTGGTCTGGAACACACTTGGTGTGTGTGTGTGTACCATTACGAACATGCAATATGTTGACAGCTCATCTGTGAAGGAAATTTGATAGAGATTTTCCCAAATTTGGCAACAGTCTTAAAATTTAAATGAACTAACAGCAATGAGTTACAAAGCTGAAAGAAACTTCTCTAAGTGATCAATAATAAAAAAGCAGAATTCAACAGACAGTACCAACGGCAAGACAGAATTGTCCTTCTATTCTCTCTATGGAAAACGATAACACAAAATTGTTGACATGTGAAGAGGAGATCAAAGAATATGTAGTCAAAATTATAGGAAAATAGTATCTTAAAGGCATGTTAACTATTAAATGTTGTGTTACTTCTTTCCTGGATTGTGTCAGGTTTGTGGTACAGTCGTGCACCGCTTAACTGCAGATATGTTCTGAGAAATGCATCCTTAGGCGATTTTGTCATCATGTGAACGTCGCAGAGTGCACTTAAACAAACCTAGATGGTATAGCCTGACACACATCTAGGCTGTATGGCACAGCCTATCAATCCTAGGCTACCAGCCTGTGCAGCATG
The DNA here is from genome assembly GCA_003508835.1 of Eonycteris spelaea. NCBI lineage: Eukaryota > Metazoa > Chordata > Mammalia > Chiroptera > Pteropodidae > Eonycteris > Eonycteris spelaea. Next base: position 763,142 of record PUFA01000103.1, on the reverse strand, counting down.
TTACTGTATGAAACAACAGAAGGTTAAATCAAGCACAAGAGAAAATGATGCAGCCAAAAGCTGTAAACATGAGATGTATGAAGCCTCTGCTGGCGTAATATGGCACAGTTTTACAGCAAACTTTTTTATAAGTAGAAAGGGTACACTCTAAAATAATGATAAAAAGTATAGTCTCGTCAATACATAAATCAATAACAGTCGTTTATTATCATTATCAAGTATTATGTACAGTACACAGCTGTATGTGCTGTGCTTGTATGTGACTGCCATCACCACAAACATGGGAGTGATTTGTTGCCCTACAACATTATGACAACTGTGCTGTCACCAGGCGATAGGAATTTATCAGCTCCTTTATAATCTGTAGGACTGCCATGGTATACGCATTTCCTTGTTGACCAAAACATCGTTATGTGTCAAATGACTGTATTTGTCAGCTTTTTAAAATGTGACTTGTAATTTGTTGTGATTTCTCCTTCAAAATTATAATCACTCTCATACTTAATTTTGAATATGATGTTTGGCAATCTTTTTCTTAAGGAACACCTAACCAAACCTGAGTTTAGTCTGGGCAAGCAGTGGGGACCTGCTGTCAGGGTAGATGTATGAGAGAAAGGTAGTCAGGATGACTCCAAGGTTACATCTTTCAATGTTCAATAGTTAAAAAAAAATCCTTATTTTATGGAATAATGGGAATAATTAAGTTTTAAAAGTGACCTTACTTGACAAAAGAAAGATTCAGCCCCCTTATGCTAACTTCCCATTACATTTACATTGGGCGATGTGAGAAATCTCGTATCAGAGCTGGGCAATGCAATGGCTGAGTGAGACTCCCTGAGAATGAGTCTTATAGAAGTGCCCTTGGATGAGAGAGGCTGGAGAAAGAGTTGGCTCTAAGAAGAGATGCAGACTTGATTGGGTCAGCGAGCCACAGAGGGGCCAGGGCGTAGAGCTGAGACAGGATAAGGACTGTTTCCCAAGGGCTGACCCTGTCTACTTCTGTGGTCCCATCCCTCGTGCCCCCGGCCTAGTGACCCCCAGCAGCCCTTATCCCCCTTTCCTACCTGGTCCCCTCCAGGCGCCAAGTTGATTGTGATTCAAACACTCCAGTTTCACAGGCTGTATTTCATGTGCTCAAATGCCTTTCTGGGCTTCTTGGCATCTTTACGCAGACACAAGACGGTCTCCTTCCTGTCCCCAGGTCTCTTTGCCATCCTAGGTCTCGCCTTGGCTGATGCTGATTCAAGGCACCACCTGGGCCAGGCCATTTGTGCTCTCTGTGCACTGACAGATGGAATCATCTGCAAAGGCATAGGAAACTCTAGAACAAGCAACACCTCTGAACCACTTCCTTCACCAATAAGAGGGCTACCAAGGCCATACTGGAAGAAAAATTCACCCTGTTGAAAATCATCCTTAGTTGCACTTAATTCTTTCTCCCCCTCAGGTATGTGGGCAGCTGCTCAAAGATGCGTATTAACCCAGCGGTCCCAACAGTTTCAGCACCAGGGACCGGTTCTCTTATGAGAATCTAATGCCTGATGATCTAAGGTGGGTGGGGCTGAGGCAGTGATGCTAGCACTGGGGAGCGGCTGCAAATACAGATGAAGCTTCGCTCCCTGGTCCACCACTCACCTCCTGCTGTGTGGCCAAGTTCCTAACTGGCTGGTCCACAGCCTGAGGGGTGTTGGGTACCCCTGTGTTAAACTTCACTGGTGTCACCCCATATATTAGCCTGTAACAACAGCATTAGCAATGAGGTGGTGGGGGCGCTGCTGGTGCCTCTGCACATGGCTGTAGCCTTAGCAAAGCAAGCTCTCCATCTCTGGACTCTCTCGTGCAGGAGGAAGTGAACTGGAGCTAAACAAACGGCCAGGCAAACACTTTCACAGTACTTATTTATGTGCCCGGCCACTCATAAGCCCTGAGAATAAATCAATCACCTCCTTAACCCTCTCAACGGCTCTGTGATAATCCCCAATTTACAGAGGGGAAACGAGAACAGATCCCATTTACTGAAAGTTTACTTTGTGCCAGGCTCAGCAGGAACAAATTCACTTGGGCTGGTATGAGTCTAGCCCGTAAGACCAGATATACAAGAAATGCTGCACTTTGTTATCTGAGTCAGAGGGGATGAGAAGTTCTGTGGCAGCTCTTGCTACAAACCATTCTCCCCCACCCCCACCCCCAGCCCACCCCCCAGGGTACTTTAGGCTGCTGGAGCTTTCATGGTGCCCAGAACTGAAGGAGGGCCCTTGCAGGCCAGGTCATCATGGCTGTCCCCAAATTCTGCACTGGGTGGGCTCCAAAATGCCCCTGGCTCTCAAACATCTTCTCTCTACGTGGAGGGCACAGGTCTGTGACAGGCAGACATCCCCGTATCAGGGTCTGGCCTCCTTGTGTCTGCCCAGGCCCATGCGCTGGGGTCTTGCCTCTCAGAGCCGGTAAGAATGTTCACGACCTGGGGACCCAGCATGGCAAGCCTGTTCTTGCATGGAGCAAATCCACTTTTTTTCCTCTTGTTCATCTCAAAAGCATTCCCTTTTCATTGTCCTTCATAGAGTACCTACCTAAGGTTGGAAAAACAAACCAGAAGAGAACAGACTAAAATTAACATCGTGGTAAATAATGTTGCTACACACTCATGACCTCATTTTCAACTTTCACAGAAGCCCTATAAGGTGGGTATTCTTATCCCCATTTCATAGAAGAAACTGAGGCTGAGAATGATTCAATGACTTACCCCAAAGTCTCACAACTTAAGTGTAGAGTGGGAGCTAAATCCAGATCTGTCCTAATCATGCCTCAATAACTCCTCCAGGTTCTACCATTAAAAAAAAAAAAAAATTCGAGTCTAATGCTGAAACGAAAACCGCAGGAACAGGCTTCCCTCTCCCCCACTCTGGCCAAGCCTTCTACCAGTGCTGCCTCCCAGAGTCTGCACTGGGCCTGCCTGAGCCACTTCCTGTTCCATCCAGCTGCCTAGCTTCCTTTCCATCTCTGATAAAGAATGGTGTTAAAGGCGTGAATCCTCTGACTCCACTGAAGAATAGTAACTTGGGCCCAGCCCCCAGTCCTACAGAAAAATCCTGCCCTGACTGGCTTCCAGGGGACGCAGGCGGGCCTTCCCATGTAACAGACAACCTGGGAGGTACAGTGAGAGCAGGCTGTGCCCCAGGGGAGGCAGGAGGCAGCTCTTGTGAGCTCTCAGGCTATGATTGGTTCCCCCATCTATATTCTCTTTGCAGTTAAAAAGCAACATTCCGATGAGTCCGGCAGCTCCGAAGGGCTGGGTTGGCAGCAGGAACCCTACCCCCTAATTAACTGGAAGGGCCAAGGGAGCAGAGTAAAGGTCTCCTGGCTGTGGAGGTGGCTGCCTTCCTTCATCAGGCTAGACTCTGCCAGAATGTTCACAGGGCAAAGACATCTGTCTTAATTTAGGAAAAGTCAGAAGGAATGCAGCCGGTTAGAGGAGGCTGGGCAAAACTACCTCAGGGAAACGTATGGAAACTCCCAGAACCCTCCCCGATACCTGATGACTGCAGGAAGTCAGCTGGTCTGGAGGCAAAGGCTTCCAGATAGGAGTGGGCTGCCATAAGCTCGAGTTTGCAGTGAGGACTGTTTGAAGCCTGGAATTTTATACCCTTTGTGTGAAAATCTACCTTTACCAAAAGAGGAACAGGAACAGAGGTTTACAGAGGGTAAGGGTCTTGCCTAAGGTCACAGGGCATTTTAATGCTTGTGTTCCCTGAGGATTTCAATCAGTGGAGGCAGTGGGAGATGCTGTTGGAGAAATGGAGGAGTGAGGAGTAAGGAGAGAATGTGGGGAGGGGACTTGGAACTTAAGGGCAAAGGGGTAACAGAGAGGCCAGGAAATCAGAGACAAGACTGTCACCACAGGAAAAGCCTGTCATGCTTGGCTTTGTGCCCTCAGGAGGGGGGTTGAGGCCTTGGACCTGGAACAGGGGCATCCTCGATTTGTCAAGGGCAAACACTGGTGAGCTCTAAAAATTAAGAAGCCCAGGCCTGTCCCTCTTCTTCACAGATGAGGACATTGGAGCCTTAGAAAACCCTGCCTGGGACCCTCTGTTGGAAGAAGCAGATGCAGGGCTGAAAGCCTGGTTTCATGGGGCCAGCTGGAGGTGTAGAGCCTCCTGCTTGCTTCCTTCTGGGGAGTGACTGGAACTTTCTTTCCCCACCTAACCCCCTTTCTTTTTCTCCTCCTGTCCCTGGTGTGGAAGGGTCCTGGGTAAGGCAAAGTAAAGTGAAGAAGACACTCATCAGCTTAACAAAGCATTCCAGTGACGTGACCACAAAGCATGTGGCCAGGGCCTTCCCTGAAATGATTCTGAGACCTGGAGACCTGAGCCCGTCTCAAAGCGGACCACTGCCCAGAGCCAGGAAGGCCATTGTCACTCCTCAGGCACTCACTGGAGAAGGCGGGAAAGGCTGGGGATGCGATAGGAGAGAGTAAACAAGAAGAAAGAGAAGTGTCCTAAGAATGGACAAAGGGACCATAAAAACAGAAAAAGATCTGCCATGAGGGAGCATTGGCAGGTGATTGAGAAGACTTCCCAGTCAGTAGTAAGTAATGGCCCAACAACCAAGGGCACTGGGTGGTGAGTGTTCTCATGGAAATGGTATAATTTTGTCCTGAGCTCTCGTCGCACGGGCAAAGCCAAATGGATTACAGAAAATATAGGAGAGTATGCGATGTCAGAGTGTTAAGTAGCTAGCCAGACATGAGCCGACAGGGGGAACAAAGGAACAGGAGCCCAGCCCAGAGACTGCCCACAGAACACCCCAATGGTAGAGTTCTGGGTGTGTGCATACACAGTAGGCAGAGTTATACAGCAGCCAGGTGTCCATCAAGATGACCCCACTTGCCAGCCTCCTCGGAATGCCTTTGGAACCACCCATCACGGCCCAAATATAAGGCAGACATTCCCAGTCCTGGGCCTTTTTTGCCCTTCTGGCCTCCCCTTCTTTCGGTCCCATTTTTTTTGCCCTCTTGTTGTGGTTGTTATTACAGTGCTCTGTTGCAGCTCTCATCGATGGCACCATGTGCCTCCTTGGGGTATACTTTGTCTTTCTAAAATATATTTTTAATAAAACTATTAAATCTCAATGACCTGTGATTCTTCACTGTTGTCATTTGAGGAAGAACCGAGGAAGAATGCTAACTACCCGTCTGTGCCTGTCGTTATCCCTCTCCCTCCCCGCCAGTGTTGGGGCGACACCGAACTCCCATTGGCCCCAATCCCAATGGTGAGGAGAGCAGGGAAAGATTTCTTAACAAGGTGAAAAATCACAATACGCAAAAGAAAAGTTTATCAAATGCAGCTAAGTTACAAATTAAGCACTTCGATATGGCCAAAAAATAATAATATGAATTAAAAAGACAACAACAAAACACCAAAACAAAGTGAAAAGGCAAGCCATTACTTAGAAAAGATAATTTCCCAACATTTTATGTGGAAATTTTCAAATATCTCCAAAAGTTAAAAGAATACGTATGTTCCTGCCACCTAGACATGGCTCACGGGCCAAGTCTGGCCAGTCTCCTATTTTCGTATGGCCTAAAAGCTAAGAATGACTTCTTATGTTTTTAAATGGTCGAAGGAAAAATTCCGACACATGAATATTATACGAATTCAGATTGTAATGTTCATAAATAAAATTTTATTGGACATAGACCCATTCGTTCACAAATTGTCTATGGCTGCTTCACTGATACAACTGCAGAGCTGAGTAGTTCTGACAGAGACCATATGGCCTGCAATGTGTAAAATATTTGCTATCTGGCCCTTTAAGAAAAAATTCGTTGACTTCCACTTTACAGTCTGTGCTTTATCAAATGTCCATCCAGCTATGAAAAGAGATATTTGCAAATCAGATGCCAGCAAAAGATTAATACCCAGAATGAGTCGAGGAGAGTGTCTGGACTTTCTTTGCGGTGGCCTTGAAGGGATGTGAAAAGGGCCAAGGAGAAGAGTACATGGCCGTTTCACCCCTTCTTCTGGGCTCCATGTGCATTTGCAAATGTCTGAGGGTAAGACTGTTATCATTGCTCTTATTTTTTTTCCTGTAAATGAGCAAGCCAGTCTCGATATTGCAAACATAAAGAGAGCCCACAGTATGTAATTATATATGTGGAGGGTGATTTGACTAGTATGGACTTTAACCTCCAGGGAAGAAGGGTCCATTCAGCACTGTTGTGCATCTGCTGCCTCACACAGTGTTGGGCCATATGTGACCTCCATCAGTGTTTGTTAAATGAATGAATGACCGAATCCCCAAAGTGGGAGATGAATCACCAACCCCTCTTCACCAAGGTATTGCCTTGGCTTGGTGTGATGGGAATCTCTGGCCTATCCTGTAACCCGGAACAACCAGGGCAGCCTAACCCCAGGAGAAACTGGAGAGAAGGCATCAGTTTAATTAGCCATGAATCCCAGTGGGAGCCACAGGGATGATCTAGAAAGTTACCTGCACCTGAGCTATCAGGCAAGTAAGGGCAACGCACCTTTCTCACAAGTCACCGTAATACAAGGAGGAAAGGGAAGCACATCCTAAAGCAGAAAGTGTTAGTGTTTTGTGCAGGTGTTAGCTATACCAGTTTGGCTTTCTAGGTAGCTCCTGAAAACAAGCTTCAAAACAGTTCCATAAAAGGCAACATGATTGCAAACAGGTGTCTCAAAAATGCATAATATGGTCTACTGTTTCTGAGTAACATTTTAAAAAAAGAATAGAAGAGCAGTCGGTTTGGCGTAATGAAAAAAAAAATTAGAAAAGCAGTGTAATTGGGTAATTCATGAGAAGCTGGTAAGTCATCCAGGCTCCAGATGCCAATTCCTCTGCCATCTCTGAAACAGTGTGTGCTGTTCTTTGATTGCAAAAATGCTTTCCCCAGGCACCGAAAATTAATTAGGCATTCCTTGGAGGAGCTGTTCTGGTTACTTTTATTTATTTTATTTTATTTTATTTTATTTTATTTTATTTTATTTTATTTTATTTTATTTTATTTTTCATTTTGAGAAATTTGAAAGGCTGCAGTACGCTCTACCCATTCATCCAACATTTGTTAATATGGAAAAGGAGCATACACTAGGCATCTATTATGTCCTCCACTCTGTGCTAACAATTTTATTCATTCGTTCATTCAAGAATCTCATGGTCGTGGTTGTGTGCTTCAGGAGTTGCTGAGTGGGAGGGACTTTTGAATAGCCAATAATAATAATTCCACTCTCCTTGACAATGATTGGTTTAAGAACAATCATGTGATTCAGTTTGAGTTGAAGAGACTAGAGGATACATCTTTTGAGCTTCTGGGAAAGTTTCTTCAAAATAGACATGGGTTTTCTTTTGGGGGTGATGAAAATGTTTTAGAACTTGATATAGGACAACATTGTGAACGCATTACATGCCAATGAATTGTACACTTTAAAACAGTTAATTTCACCTCAAGTAAAAACAAAAACTAGACACCAAGGAACCTTTTGCTTTCCCTGGTCTTTTCATAGCACCGTGTGAGGATGCCAGCCTGGAGCTTCAGCAGCCATCTTGTGACAAGGAGGCAACAGCTTGGAGACAAACATCAGCATGCTGAGGATGGCAGAGCAGAAAGAGGGACAGAATTAACCTTGATTGCATAGAGGAGCTATAAATTAGCCAACCCTGGGATAATCCTGTCTTTGGATATTCTATGTGAGATGTTAAATAACTGGCTTATTGGAGCCGCTTGGGATCAAATTTTGTCAAATTTTGTATCACTAGCAGCAGAAAGCACCTTGATTGTACACTGTTCTGGTCTCTTTCCTCTATGCCAAAAGGATAGGGATCTCTGCTTAGGATCTCTGCTTAGCACCCTGTCCCTGTCTTATGGTCCTGTCTAGCACAGAGTAGAAGCTCAGTAAGCATTTGTTGAATAAACGGGTATTTTTCCTAAATTATTTCATCGAATTTTTACAACAACTCTGTGAAATAGCTAAGACCACCTGATTTTAGAGAAGAGGGAGCTGGGTCTTAGAGAGGTTAAACCCAAAGTCACAGAGGAATAAATCCAAGTCTGTCTGACCGCAGTACTCCTTGTTACCGTCTGCCTGTGGCTTTCAAACATAAGACTATGGATGAAGCCAGGGCTGCAGCTTGTGTCTGTGAAGCTTATTATGAGGTTAGATAAAAGATTTAGCTTTGCAAAAGGGCAGGCTCGTATGGCAGCTTGAATGGCCACGCAGCTTCCATGTGCATGCTGGCACTTATGATGGACTCTAACATAAACCTTCTTGTGGGATTCTTGCTGTAGCCCCTTAAAGGGGGAGGGAGGTGGAATTGCTCACATTTCAGAGATAAGGATGCTATGTCAAGAGCAGAAAAATAAAAATTAACTCTCCTCCCCCATTATTGTGAGAATTCAAAGGGTTAATAGAATGAAAGTCATCTGGGAGTACGTGGTATGCAATTATTGTTGGAGCACCGGGATTTCGAGAATGAGATGTTCATAATTACAATAACAGCAAGCAATTATTAGGCCCCTACTATGTGCCAGGCACTGCATTAAGCACTTTGCATGGATTATCTCATTTAATTCTTAGTGTTATTAAGTAAATACTGTTATCATCTCAGGTCTGCACATGAGACAGCTAAAGCCCAGAAAGGCTAAGCAATTCCACCAAAGTCACAGCTATACACAGAGGAGTCAGGACTTGAGTCCAGGCAGTCTGACTTGGTCACTACAGTCAACTACCTACATATTTCCTGGATCTTTGACAGATAGCTGTGGTCTCCGATGGTTAACCAACCAAATAGAAAATCATACCTGTTCCGTCACCTTCAAGGATGACCAAAAAATAGTCCCAAATGAGATGCGCCTCTATGGAGTTGTTTGAACCCTTATTTCTTGCTGTCATTCTTTCATTATAACTTTGTTTTTCGTTGTGAAAGATGATTAATCATAAAAATTGTACTGTTGTTCAGAAAGACAAATAGAACCCTGAGAAAGGTCTTCTCATTAATTCTGTATAATTAGTTAATAGAAGGAAGTGTAGCATCAAAAAATTAAACATCCTTTCTTATACATATACAGGGTATCAGTGGAAATTTCAGCCATATCTGCTGCCTGGGGGTGGGGAAGTGGAGACGTTCTTACTTAAGCAACCTAGAAAATGGACTGAGTATAAATTCAGGGATCATGTACGTGAAGTAGATTTTCTCTTCTTGTGAGAAGCTGGGAAGGTCCACAAACTCCTCCCACCACCAAAATGCAAAGAGAAGGAGATGGCCATTATGTGTCAGACACCTGCTGAAGACATAATTGCCAAATTGGAGAAGCATCACACCTCTAGCTTCTGCAGCAGGTTTGAATAGTAGCAAATAGGAGCAAAAATAAGCAAAGCTTTGGAGATGCAACTGATGAAGACTCTGCCCTAGACATGTCGGTTTTGCACAATTTTAGAGTAAGAACTCTCTACCACCATCTGGCCAAGGTGGACTAGTAAAGTGTGGACCATCAGAGCTGGGCAGGGCAGGCATGGAGAAGCAGGGGGTCATCCTGGCTCCAGACAACAGAAGGCAACCTAGGATAGTGCTCGAGCCTTGCCTTATCTAGCTGAATAAATGGTTTCCTCCTCACTCATGCAAACTGGGAAGTGAGATTGCTGCTAACACAAGACCCCCACCGTAACTATAACTATTTATAATTTGTTATTTTAGACTGACATTTATGCTTAAATGTCTGGTTGGAAACTCAATACAGTTGATTCTATGGTCTGCATTCAGCCATTAACCAATTCCTTTTGGTCTTCATAAAACCCCGAGCTTCAAGAATTATTCCTGGTGTTATTAAGGAGAGGTAATCAGGTAGGCAGACCCTCCTTGCAGCAATTACAGTTAACAATCTGATGCCTACCCACGTGAAATGTTGGTGGACATGTGAGTTGTTAGAAGCCAGTTGGATGGCAGTTAAACCCCATGGATCAAAACCTTTCGTACTTCCTCACCTTGTCACTCTTCTTCTGACAATACATACTAATCATCCACTCTATCTTAATGCTCCATGCACATCATTTATAGCAGCAACAACCTGGAAACAAGCCGAATGTCCAACAATAGGAGAGTGTTTGCGTAAAGTAGGACATCCACTTAAGGGACTATTGGCGAGCTCTTGGAAATTATGCTTCCGAAGACTGTGATAGCCTGGACTTGCTTACACTGTAGAGTGAAAAAAGCACTCAAAATTGAATGTGCACTGATTATAATCTATAAAAAATAATAATCCTGTAGACTAGAGTGAAGTCAGAGCCTAAGTCATGTCTAGGTGAGAACCCGGATGTTTCTAAGCATGCTTGATCACCTTGTGGAGTGGGCTCCCAGGGTCAGCTTTGCAAGTGCTGTCTTGCATCAAGGTTTGGGGTCGGCGCTCCTATGAGTGTGTGGGCCCCAGAGGAGCAGGACACTGGGGAACCAGCATCCTCTGCCTTCAGCACATGATTCCTTGGCTCATCTCCACAGACTAAGCCCCAAGGAGAGAGGGCTGCAGGGAGACAGTAGGTGCTATTTCACAAGGTGTCCAGGTGATCAACTGTCATGTAGAATGGAGAACAGACACATTATCTGCCTCCATTGTTGGCTGTCTGGCTGTTGCATTTCTTTAGCACCTTGAAGTATTGTTATCCTGTTATCCTGTGGTGGGTGTCACCAAGGGCAGCGCTAGACAGATGCTATATTGTATCAGGCTGGCCTGCTTTGTGAGCACACACCAAATATGTACATGTGACTTCTAGAAGTGTTCGCATGTGGCATTTGTGTGTGTGTGTGCACACACGTGTGTGTATGATCTGACAGGTGGAGCAGAGCCAGAGAAATGAAGTGACTACTTGTGTTGGGATGCCCTGCAGAAATCTGGGTGACCTATACCCAAAAAGTCTGGAGGAAAGTCTATCAAAACACTAACAGTAGAAGAGGGGGAAAAGGATTCTGGAGCCTGGAGTGCAGACATGACTCTAACAGCACCCCTTAGAGATAGCACCTAAGGGTGCTGGTCAAGTGCTGCAAAAGTTCTTGAATTAACTGCCATCCCATGAACAGATGACTAATAACAGCCTCAGGTTTTTCTTAGACACTTAGGTCTTAGCTCGAAGCAGACATTGTCCTAGGAACAGGAAGACGGAACGACCCACCTCAGACCTTCCAGGAGATCCCAGCCTAGCCTCTCTCTCTAACCCCGTGCCCCTCCGTCTCTGCTCCTGTCACTTCAACTTCCTTCCAGCTTGCTGCGACCTCAGGAACTTTGCATGTGCTGTTTCTTTTCTTGAGAACGCTCTCTTTTTTTTTTTTTTCCTACTGATTAACTCCAACGTATTCTCCAGGCCTCAGCTCCACTTTCTCTCCTCCCAGAGTTCCTCATCACCCCAATCAGTCCTGCAGTTCTATACGCTTATTGCTCCCTGATCTTTCCCTTCACGGTGCTTCTCGGTTTCTAATCTTAGATGGAAGTCCTTGAATGGGATGGTGTCTGATTCCCTGCTAGACTGAGAGCGTATGAGAGGAAGGGCTGCTAACACTGGCTCAGCGTCGTCCTCAGGGCCTAAGCACAGGACACACATTGGCAGGCACCAAGAAAGTCTTTGTGTCGGTGGCTGGACAGACGGATGGATGGATGAATGGATGGATGGACAGACAGATAAATGAGCTATGAAAGAACATGTTATGATTGCGACAGCGAGAAAGGTTTAGCATGACAAGAGGACAATGTACATGAAATGACCCTGGAGGGTTAGTAGAGCCAGACTGGATAAGTGGCCAGTAAGTTATGCTGAGAACAACGCAGAGTCACCAAAGAGTCTTAGGGGAGAGATTAAGAGGACCAGTTTTCGGTTGGACGAGAGACGTTATGACAAAGGGACAGAAGTGAGAAAGGAGACAGGGCCACAATTCTCTAGGTAAAAGTCCTCTAGATCTTCAAGCTGGCTCACCCAGTCCCTGCCAGGCTACCTGTGACTAATACTGGGACACTACAGACCTCTAAGGATGATGACGAGCCCTTTCCATCTCTGACCTGTACCTGTACCAATGGCCAGTTCTTAATTCTCTTTTGGCCCCTGTGCCCTTGGGAGCTGGCACAGGGCTCCTGGCTCTGCCTACAGAGTCCTGGCCTGAATTCACTTTCAAGGTATTGGGTGGATGGCCTGGCCAAGTGCCTGCCTCTAGAAGGGAATCCTGGAGGCCAGGAGCTCACGGAAAATGTAGAATAAAAACTTTTCTGCCCTCACACATAAACCCAGCCTGGAGTCAGGAGCCAAGAGGCCTGGCTTCTTCTCATCTGGACCCTCAGAGCATCTGAAGGCTCATCAGTGGGGACACCAGAATGTGTTGTGTCTGGCAGGTCACTGAATTAGACTACTAGGGTTGCCATAACAAAGTCTCACAGTCTGGGTGGCTTAAGCAACAGAAACGTGTTTTCTTACAGTTCTGGAGCCTGGGAGTCTGAGATCGAGGTGTTGGCAGGGATGGTTTCTTCTGAGATCTCTTTCCGTCGTTGCAGGTGATCTTTTTCTCCCTGTATCTTCACAGGGTCTTCCTTTTAGTGTGTACGTCTGTGTCCTGACCTCTTTTTTATAAGGACCCTAGGCACATTGGATTAGGGCCCATCCTAATAAACCTATGTTAACTGAATTACCTCTTTAAAGACCTTATCTTCAAATACAATCACATTTTGAGGTCCTTGGGGTCAGGACTTCAACATGTAAATTTTGGAGGACGCAAGTCAGCCCATCGCAGAAGCCCAGGATCACCACGTGGAGCTCCCCCATGCTCCCTGTTAGGTAGGCTGGAACCCAGCGCTAGTGCTGAAGGGAGGGAGAGAAGGGAAACCCAGACAAGCTGGGGCCGCCTTTGTGGGAACACAATCGGAGGCGGCGGCGTTCCTGGCCCTGTGGCCCTCCCCGCCACAGCCCTTGCAGGGACCTGCTCTTCCCACCGATCCCCCTGCCAGCTCTCAGGCAGTCTCGGAAGCTAATTGCTTGGCAGGGATGTCACAGGGGGAGAGAAGAGGCCTTGAGCAGGCTTTGAGCTCCTCGGAGATAGGGCGGCTCCAACCCAGAGCTTATCAGCATGCCGCTGGGTCAGGATCCAGTAATTAGAATGACATTCCCAGAGCCGTTTGGTGGAGCATTTGCCCTTCCATTCACGCCAAGCAGACAGAGCCTCTGGTTTGCAGCTTCAGAAAAACAAGAAATTCCAGTAAGGGATTAATGACTTAATTATAAATGCGGCTTAGAAATGCAAAGGTTATTAAGAAGGGGAAAAGATACATGTTAATAAGAGACACTATTAACAACAGAATAAAGATTCATTGTTGGCGCCGCGGTCAAGTTTTCCAAGTTCGGTAATGAAAACCACCTGGTCTGCGGAGGGCTGGCTGCCGGGGTGACAGCACCCGCGGTGCGGGAGCTGTCTACTGAGGCGTGTCATCCCACCTCTGATCACGCTTCCTCTGGGTCTTGGGCTTCCTCGTAAAATTGGCCAACAGGCCTCCAGCCACCGCAGGGAGTGCTGGACCTGTGCCCATTTATCAGAAGAGCACACGGAGGCTTAGAGAAGCCGTCGGGTGTTGTCAGGCTCACAGGACGCGTCTAACTCTTGGAGCTTCTGCAGGCCCGTCAGTGGGAGACCCAGAACAAGTTGGAGCTGGAAGGAAGCTGGGATTCCAGGAAGGGATTTCAGCCATCACACGTCAAAATCAGCATCCTCCCACTGGCGGCGATGAAGACATTGCCCTGAGCTGGGAACATTGCTGCTGTGTCTGTGAACTTTGACTCATCCGCTGGGAAAGTGTTGGAATGGATTTGTCCTACATGCCAAGGACAACACAAGGTGCTTTGTTTTCGTGACCTAGCTTAATCTTTGCAACCATCTGGCAAAGCATTTTTGTTTCCACATTTCACCGAAGAAGAAACAGGTTCAAAGAGGTTAAGAAATACAACAAGGTCACTGAGATAACAAGCTGCAGAACTGGGATTCAAACTCAAGGCTAGGGTCCCTCTCACAGGAGCGGGGAGTCAGAGGTGCAAGAACCCATCGGGCTCTTTCCCCACTTAGACTAGAGGCTCCTTGAGGGCAGGGCTGGGTCTTCCTCAGACACAGAGCTCAAACCCTAAATCCCAGATATGCTTCACAAGGACCTGAGTTACCAAGTCAGGCTGCTCTACTAACCAGCTGTGCTCACATGTCTCTCCATCAGGCCACCAGGCCCCACCTGTTCTCCCACTGAACATGTCCAGGAAAGGGCTTCCCAGAGTCTCTTAAAGGGTTAATTGCTCTGGATCATCATTTGAGAGCTGATGGGGTGTTAAGGGAAGGAGGAGGAAGGGAGGAGCAGCTCCTCCCACCTACACCTTCTCTCTTCTGCCCCCAGTGTAAGAATCAGGAATTAAGTTGGAGTTGGACAAGCTGTGGCAGGCAGTGACAGGAGAACTGGGTCCTAAGAGACTGGGTGAAAGGTCTTAAGGGATGGTGCAAGTGGTTGGGCAGCTGGGCACTCTTGAAAGAGGGAAAAAAAGAGCCATTCAAAGGAGATGTGAGGCTGAAGCCTGACAGGCTTATCCAGCCAGGGACCCTGTTCACCCAAGGCCCCCAGCACCTGCCACAGCACTTAGCATCCAATAGGTGCTCAAAAATGCTAGTGGAATGAGTAGCCTGTCAGGTGAAAACAGCCTTCAGACGCCAGCTCTTACCCCTAGATCTACTCCAGGTCACCCCTCTTAGAGCTCTTTCACAGCTTCCCTGGAGCAGCCATCCACAGTGGCGCACCTCTCTTTTTGACCTAAGCTGAAACCTTCCCCTCTAGCCACTGCCTTCAGTGCCCCTGAGGCCTCAGAGTCACCAGATCTGCTCCCATTTCCATGGGAGGCACCACAGCCACTTCCTAGCTTGGTGATCCTGCCCACATTTCTGAGCCTCTGAGACTCAGTTTCGTCATCTATAAAATGTAGAGATGGTTACAGCCTGCTGTCAAAAGTACATACATATATACATACAACCTCCTGGCATGGGGTAGACTGAAAAGATGATGGCTCCATCCCATCTCCTCTGGGTATGCATACACCCACCTGCTCCTTCTAGCCCTAACACTTCTAGCCCCTAATTGCAATTGACATCACTTGTCACAGTGCACACACCCTCTTCCCATCTTGGCCCCTCTCATCCTGGGCTAGTCCCAAGGCTCAGTCACATCCCAACACAGGACTTGGATGGACTGTCCTAGCTCAAACGAACTGCCACGGGGGTAGAGGAAGGAAGAGAAAATGAGGAAAGGGTAGATGGAGGGCTTCTATAGACACCAAGCAGGGGAGCCCCTGAGAGGAACAAACTACAGTGTGAGACTTAACTGTGCTGGGTTTGAGTCCAGCCTCCATTCCTTGCCAGCCTCTTTGGAGCCGTGGTTTTTCCCTCTGTAAAGTAGCAATAACTCTTCATTCACAGGGTTGCTATGGAGGTAAAAAGATATACTATCTGCAAGTGTCTGACACATAGTAGGTAGTCAACCAATGCTATGTAATGTTATTGTTATCAAACGTGCCTTTTGCTGATGTCTGATTGGTGTCTGATTGAGGGGACCTGGGATCTTTGGCTTGGTTTTGCTTTGTTTGTTTGTTAACCAGGAATTTTTTTTGAAGAGACCTTTAGACTCCCCAGGAGCCCCAATCTCAAAACAGACCTCAGGCACAACTGTCAGCCCCAGGGGTGTTCTTAGCCCCCTTGACCTTCAAGGCCTGCACATGTGCCAAGGTCTGACCCTCAGGGCAGTATCCTCTGGTCAATTTCACATCAAAGCAGGTCAGCCCTGCTACCTGCTGCCTCAGAGGCTGGGGTGCAGGGGTGGGGTGGGGTGCCAGAGGGCAGGAGGGGCAGCATAACCAGGAGGGAAGAAGGCCCTGGAGCACAAGGCCGCTCAAGGATGGTTAGGGCTGGGAGCTGGTTGGTGAGAGTGAAAGGAAGGGGGTTGGAGGAGGAAGATGGCTCACCTAAAATGGGGAGACTAATGAAGAAATCTCCATCTAATTAGACAGGCTGCAGTTTTAATCAGACAGAGTTTCCTTGGCAAAACCTGTTTGCATGTTTTCTGTCATTCAGCCAACGTGTTAATTAGGCAAATAATATTAATAATGATATTCACTTCGGGAAAGTTACGAGAGGAGAGAAAAGGCGGAAGCGACAGTTTGGGGTCAGCGCGTGGGAGGAAAAAGGGGCTGGAATTTGTGGCTTGGTGAGAAGCGAGGGCCTGGGTTCAACGCCAGCCGTGCCCTATGGCCCAAGCACCTGCTCCTCTCTGAGCTTCAGTCTCCTCATCTGTACACTGGGGACACAGACACGCAGTCCCTTCCTCAGAAGTTGAGGGAGACTTAAACGAGATGCCACGTGTGAATCCAGAAGGCTGTGCGTAGGCCTGGCAGAGAGCGGACCAGGGAGGTGCTGCTTCCAGGTTTCTGCCCTGCTGGCACTCACCACCCTCCTCTGGCCTACTCCTGAGTTCTCATTCCCACATCAGCAGGGGGCACAGCAGAAGGAGGGATGGGAAAGCTTGGGGTTCATCCCCCCAGCACCGTCTCAGGCTAGACTCTGACCTTCCGTCATGCCGGCTGAGTCGCAGCAGGATGAAGGTCCTGCAGGTCCACCGCCCACCCGTCCACAGCCAGCTTGCTCCTTGCCCCACCCCGACAATATCCCCAGTGAGAAGAGGCCCCCAGGCATTGGGAACCAGGCCCCCACTGCACACCGTCCAGGCTGGGTTCCCAGGAGGAAACCCCCTGCTACCTTATGATCATATACCACAGAAGGAATCTCACAAATCACCAAACGATCTTTTTTCCTCCTCAGTTCCTGGAGCCCCTCTAGGACATCCCTACCAGTATCGAGTCAGGGCACTCACACCCCCTGATGGCTGCCTGACCATCAAGCCATTTAGGTTCCACTTTACTTTGGGTTAAAATCCTGGTTGCAACATTTAGTCAATGCACCCCGTTTTGTGCTCCCCAAATGCACAGAAGTCCAGCCCCTGTCCCTCCAGGAAGCTGGCTTCTTAGCATCTGAAGCCAGTGTTGTGGGTCCCTGGGTCTTCTCCCCTTTGGGGCCTATGGCTCCAGGCTCCCCCATAGGTCCTGTCAGACCCAGTATTGCAGCTTTGGATGTTTACCGAGCATCTACTACTACGTGCCAGGCACCGAGTCCAGGCATCTTCTACACCATGCATCTACCGTTTCACCCTGCCAGCAAGCTCACAGGATAGGGGCCAGTACTCCGACTTCACAGTTGAGAAAACGAAAACTCAGAGCCATGAAAGCGACCTGTTTTCTCGGTAAGTCAGGCATCAAGGAAAGGCTAGAACTCAAGTGTGAATATTGTACCCTATAATCTTCCTAGAAGAAAACTCAGGAATGGTTCATGCAGCAACTCAGTCCTTCTCCAAGCCCCGTGAGAGGAGCATCGTTATCGTCCTTGTTCTGCAGAGGAGAGATCTGAGCTTTAGAGAAGTCACATAAATGGCCCGTGTTCACGTGACCTGTATGATATACAGCCTGCCCAGGCCAGTCCCTCTGCTCTTGGAGCAAAAAGAACCAGACTATTCTGGCCCACATAGGGCTCCATCCATCATTTCAGGGACCGACTTGGATAATGCTGGCCTATTGCATTGCAGTGGGGTGTTGGAGCTGGCATCCCAATGGTTAATGCATCCTACTCCCCTTTACAATCCCCTGCCTGGCTTTGCAGTCTACCTTCATTCAGGGAGAGGCTAGTGAACCCTTTTAACTGCAGCCAGAAAACTTGGCTGTATTCCCCCTGCCCGGGGTCAGACGCGTTACACACCTCCCAGGCAGCTGTGAACAAGGTGATTATGAGCTAATAACCCTTGGTTCCCCGAACCCCAAGTGAGCTCTGACCAGGGCTTACCCCGAAGGCAGCTCTTAGGCAGGCGTGGCAGCGCTGACTTACCTCACCTTTGCAGCCACAAAAGAGAAATTCTCTTTTTAATGGCATCGTGACCTAACTCCTCTTCTTGCCTGTTGTCATTGCTGGGTGGCTGGAATAGGGTCCTGCAGGTTATAGAAGAGGAGGAAAGTCCCCAAATGGGGGTGAGGGGGTGGGGGATACACCCAAGGTCCCCTGAGGGTTTGCAGCAGGTGAGGCCAGGTGGAAAACCCAATCATCAATCTGTGGGCCTCTCAGCCTTCTCTTATCGGCTCTCAGAATCTATAGAGGTTTTGTTTGTTTGTTCGGGTGTCAGCCCCCTACACAGGCCAAAACCAGCCCATTACAGGCCTCTTCTAGACACCCTAGTTCCTTTCCTTTAGTAATGTTATTTATCATTTAGATGTCAGCCCCAGCTACTGAGAGGCGCAGGACCAGACCACCGCTGCCCTGGGTGGCCCCGACAAGGAAAAGCACCGGGTAGAAGAGCCAAGTTGGAGTTGGGGATTGGAGGGGGGGCAAGAAGCCCAACAGGCGACAACATTAACTTGTTATGTAAATACCTTATTTAATTATTCCTCCTCCTCCTCCTCCTCCACACAGACGGCTAATCACTCATGCCTGGCTGGTTCATGAATATTAAACACAGCCTCCTTGCCAGAGCATCTCAGTGGTGGGAAAACAGGGTCTTCAGGGGAGAGAAAAGTGAGGGCCTCAGAAATCCATCTTTCGCGGGCCCTAGAACCTCAAGGGGAGGCTGTCGCCACCTCATTTTCCCCATATGTAGCATATGGTTGGAACAATTAGTCCACAGAGACACTCAGCACCTGCTTCTGTGGGGATACCGGGTAGGTTCATGTGAGACTGGCTGTGTGCCCTGAGGCCACTGATTCAGATTCGCTGGTCCTCAGTGTCCTCATCTATAAAATGGGATGACATCTACCTCATCAGTGGTTGTGATTCATGAACCAATATACAGTTGGTCTTCATAATGTCACTGATCGGTTCTAGAAAACTGCAACTTTAAGTGAAACAACGTATAACAAAACTGATTCGACTACAGACTAAGTGATAAAAAATAAGAGTTAATTTCCTACAGCATATTTCTGGTCATAAAAACATCACCGAACTTCTGAATAAAGACCTAACGCTTCTGATATCCAACATTACATAAATGTGAGCTATATATACATTTAAGAAAGATGAATAAAAACAAGTAAAAAAAAATGATTTTCCAACCCGCAGATTCCTCTTCAGGGTCGCAGTTGGCCGGAGCCTCAGGGTGCCAGGCTGGACCTGCTGAGAACAGGACGCCCTTCCGTCACAGGGCCACTCACACCCACCCATACTCACTCAGACTGGGACAATGGAGACACGTTAATTAACATAACACGTACAGCTTTGGGGCGAGGGAGAAAGCCCACGCAGACATAGGGAGAACATGCAAACTTCACACAGTGTCCTGGGCCAGAATAATTTTTATTTTTTTTTAAATATCAACCTTGTAATGAATGTTATTCAAGGACCTGCTGCATAAAGTGTGCCTGTGCCAAGCGAGCAGTTAGCAACTCCCACCTGTGTGAATCCTTCGTGAGTGACACAGAACCCAAGTTTGCCCTCAGGGAGCGCAAAGCCTGATTTTCAGGGTCATCTACTGAGGAGAAAGGAGCCCAAGGCCCAGAGGGAAGCCAGGCATTAGGGAGATAGAGGGAGATGGGAGAGGATCCCACAGCCAGAGGTAGGTATGGAGGCCTTCCTGGCAGAGGCAGGCTTGGCAAACTATAAAGATTACGGTTATGCATGCACTCAGTCTATACATATTTATTGAGCATCTTTTATGTGCCAGGCAGTTGGAATATAGCAGTGAACAAAACACTCTGAAGACCCGTCCCTCAGGAAGCATGTTATGGTAGATTTAATAAAGCCGTAAGTTCTTGGACACTCCTTCCATTGAGGTAGAGCCGGTGCCCCTTCCTTGTCCAGGCTGGCCTCAGTGACTTGTTTAACCAATAGAATGAAGTAGAAGTGATGTTCTGAGGCCGTATCAAAAGATATTTTGTGGCTTCCACTTGTGTCTCCCTGACATCAGCATCTTTGCTCTATAGGATGGGAAACTGCGGTCCAGAAAATGATGAGCCCAAAGGCCTTAGCTTTGGTGGGAGAGCCAGGTGAGACATTTGATGACTCCATCCATAGCCAGGATTTTCCAGTTGTCTCTTCTCTTTTTTCCTTTCCATCTGGAACATCTTACCCTCACCCTGCTCCGACTAGCTCCAGAGGCTTGCCCTGCTTCTGGCTTTCCTGCCTGCTGAAAGAGCTCTACCCAGATCGACCCTATAAGGGGGTTGCTTTCAGAGGGTTCAACATGAGCCCCACTCCTGCTCCCACATTGGACCTTTAAGGCCATCTGACCCACTCAATAGGCTGAGGAGGATGGGGGCGGCTATGAGGCATCAGAGGGTCTTCCAGAGGGAAGGCAGAGGTGGGCACCATGGGCCATATTTCATAGCTGAGAGCCCTGACACAGTTTCCTAATATCAAAAACAAATATCAACCCCAGGAAAGCCTTATAAGGCTTTCCACAAATGGTGGGATTTCTTCACCACTGTAGACAGTAGATGAAGAGATGTAGAAGACTTTCTCAGAACAATCCGAGTCATGCCATGAAAGAAATCTCCTCCTTCTTCACAGCCAGGTCTGGGTCAGCCCACAGAGATTCCAGTGTCTGGAGTGAAAACAAAGAAGCAGAAGAAGTACTTGTAGGGTCGTGGGGTTGGCGATGTAGGAGGCTCCAACTCTAGTCACCCCAGAAAGTGATGGAGGAAAGGGAAGGTGGGAAAGGGGCTGGCAAGTATCAGTCCTCTGTGAGCTGCTCTGAACAAGGTGGAGAGGGGGGCCGGGGAATACGCCATGTGCTTAAGGTCTGTGTTATTAATAATTTATAATTATTTAGGATGAAAACAACATAGTCAACATTGATTGAATTTTCAACCTTTTCAACCTGCACCAGCTTCTCAACACAGCTCCTTAACAGCCCTCAATAAACTAAGAAATAGTGATGTCTACTTTATGTAGAAGGACACTGTGGCTCAGTTTGTTCAGTAATCTGCCCAGAGTCACACAGCCAGTAAGCACACTAACCTCAGCTCTTTTCCCTTCAACACTCATCTCTTAATCTTTGTATTATAAACGGAACAACTGACAAAAGCATGACCCCTGCATGTGGGAGTCTGCATTAAGTCATGAATGAGATGATCTATTAGTGGAATTTAGGCATCAACATGCAGGACTCAGAACTTACGAAAGGCTCCAGTATTATTTGTACATGGTTTTGTTTGAGCCTCACAAGAGGCCCTTGAAGCTGACATCACTCTTTCCATTTTACAAACGGGGAAGCTGAGAGCGGCAGCTACTGAAACAGAGTCTAAAAGAACGTAACTATGACCATGGACTTGACTCCCCCAGCTGCACCCTGCCTGCACCCCAGAGTGCTGCCTGCAGGTCCAGCTCACCGGCCTGTGGCCTCTGGCTGTGCATTCCCTGCAGACCAGGTGGGCACTCCCGGCTGGCATCGCCACTGTCACCCCTTAACACACCTCTGGCCAGTTACAAACCGGAAGCCCAGTTAAATACAGCCTGTGGCGCTGCTTTCTGTGCAGTGGGAAAGACAGACCCCTGCAGCAAGTTCTCTGCTCGGGGTCTGCAAGGACTCTGCCAAACCAGGCACTTGGTGCCAGTTTGTTGCAACCCTAGAGCTGCACAGCTTGGGGGCCTGGGGTTGGGGCCCACATCCTTATTTTATATCTTTTTGGGCTGCTACACATTTAAGCCTGGTAAATTCCTTACTCACGTATTTTTATTTTTTAACTACTTAATAAAAGATAAAGAAAGAATGGGCTAAGGTTGTGATGTGACACTTCAAAGAACAGTCCCAAACTGATCAACTTCACTAATAATTAAGGAAAAGGAAGTAATACAAAGATGTTTTCATCTATCTGTTTGGCAATGAGTTAAAAGATAGATAATACCCAGAGCTGGCTGGAGGCTGGTGGGGAGGGTGGGGTGGTAGGGGGGAGGTGTATGGAGAAACAGCCACTAACAAATTATTGGTAGGAAAATAAATCGGTCGTCCATTTTGAGAGCCAAATTGTCAATATAGGCTAACTAAAATGTTTATCCCCTTTCATCCAGCAATTCTACTTCTGGGAGTGTATCCTACAACTGTTCAAATGCACTGAGGTATCTGTGCAAGGACGTTCGTTGCAATGATGTGCAGTTAGTTGCAGTGTGCAACCATGAAAAATTAAGACAATACCTAAATGTCGATTGCTGGATGTTTGTTAAATTCATTCGATGGAGTAATATATATAGTTATGAAAAAGAATGTGGTATATCCCCACGTAGTGGCATATGATAGGGCGTATATAAATAAGGGCGTGTAACTGCACTGGGGAAAGATGTGAGAAAATATTGAGTATGAAATAGCAACACTTGTTTCAAAATATATATTAATTTTTATTTATTTACATGCTAATTTCAAACACTTGATTTTAAGCGCATTAGGCTGTTAACTTTTGTTATTTTGAAGGAGAATCAGAGACATAAGGAGTTTTCTGGTTTTTGACGCAGCTATGTTTGAAAATTGTTATCATGCCTTCTTTTGTCTTTGTAAGCAAAAGAAAAATGTGGTTAATAAATCACGAATTAAAAAATAAAAAGAGGATAAGGCTGGTGTAACCAGAAAGCAAGG
The DNA here is from genome assembly GCA_003508835.1 of Eonycteris spelaea. Classification (NCBI taxonomy): domain Eukaryota; kingdom Metazoa; phylum Chordata; class Mammalia; order Chiroptera; family Pteropodidae; genus Eonycteris; species Eonycteris spelaea. Next base: position 740,428 of record PUFA01000103.1, on the reverse strand, counting down.
AAAAGGTGTTCGGAGCAGAAAGAAGAACAGGGTGAAGGCTGGGGACTGTAGGGACACCTGCATCTGGAGACAGTGAGAAAAGGGTGACATCTCCAAGGCTGTGAGCACCCCCACCCCCACCCCCAGAATCCAGGCAGTGCCTGGAAGACGCTGCCCCCTCAGACACCTCTGCTCTGCTCTAGAGGGCTCGCAGAGGGGTGGAAGCGGCAAGAGGGGAGCTGCTGTCACGGAAGGAGGTAAGTTCCCTGCACAGAGGAAGAATCTAGACCAGAAGGGATGTCCCAAAGCTCAGCGTTTGACAACTGGGAACAAGCTCCATACATAGAGGCACCTGAAGAAGGAAAGACACCTTGGGCGCATGGAGAAAAATGTGACCAAGGAACCATGGACACAGAGTAGGCCCAGGTGCAGAAGTGTAGGATCTCAGGCCACCCACCTCCCGAACTTTAAATGCCATGATCATTGCAATGGGTCCTAGAAACAGCAGTTCTCAGAGGAAGTTCAGAACCTCACATCCAAATTTCTGAGTGTCAATCCAGTGACCCACATTTTAACCCAATTCCCCATTGAGTGTCAGACACCTTCAAGTTAGAGAACCAATAGTTTAGAGATTATGAAAGTCCACTCTCTATTTTAAAATGAGGAAAATGGGGCACACAGTGGCTGAGCTACTTGCCCAAAGTCACATAGATAGTGTGTGACAGAGCTGAGCAAGAAGCCATGTGCTCTGTCTCTTACAGTATCCAAAGCTCTGTATCTTTGAGTTTTTCTATCCTCAAAGAAGACTGGGTCAGGCTATGAAAGCCTGGGGCCACTTGAGACGCCCTCCGAGTATCAAAGTCATCTGCGATCTGCCTCCAAGCAAACAGCCGTGATGGCGTTGTTAGCCCACAGATTTACGTGCTTGTATCTCAGCTATCTCTACTTAGTTGTCCTTAGATCAATTTCCTGAAATCCCTTTAGAATCTGCTTTGGCAGAAATATTAGCTGGTCATTTCTGAGTGTTCTCAGTCATTCCGGTGTTTTTATAGTCATGTCAGGGTTTCTCTTGCTTTCTCCATTCCCCAACTTCCAGGGGTTGATGACTGTGGTGGTGGTTGGGGGTGCTATATAGGCAAAGACCTGCCCCCCTTTGATGGCCCATCCTCCCACTGAGAGGCCCCTACCAGGGCACCAGCCTGAAGTCACTGAGGTACAGATAATAATGTCAGCTCTGCTGGGATGTTCAGGGGCTCAGGAATGCCACAGAATGCCTGGTCCCATCTGTAGACACCACTTCCAAATGCCTACTCCTCTGTGCCCAATGCCGAGTGCCACCATGAATGCTGTGTGGCTATAGCTTGGGTCTATCATTACTAGTGCCCTTTGGTGCAGAGCCGGTTTGAGAGGCAGGCCACAGGGCCCCTCCTCCAATTAACTGCCTCTCTCAATATCTTCTGCTTCAAATCATGGATCCTTCCCTCCCAGCCCAGTATCTGGAGTCTCCATTTCCCCTCAGATGGGGATCAAAACAGTTCAGCAAGTGTCCCCTAATCACAGCTTTTGAAATTCAAAAGCCAGGAGCCCGTCTTTGTCACTCACTGGCTCTGCAGCTGCAAGCCTGTGACAGTGGTCTGTTTACCCAGAGGAATATGGGCACTCGGGCAAAAGGAGGAGCAGGAAACACATATGGACCAAAGCTTTGCAAAATCGACCTTACTCCTGCCTGCTAGACTCTACTGACCCATGTTGGCCTCCGGCAGAAGCACCCCACTCCCTCTGCCTGTCCCACGCCCCTGGTACCAGACAAGGGAATGCCTCTTCTGGGAGTTCTTGATTGCTCTGAGGACCCTTCTGCAGAGGTCCTGGTATCCTGGTACCCTCAACAAGTACCACTCTGCAGCCTACTCACTTTGTTACTTTATGATCCATCAAGATGTCTGAAGCGTATGTACATGTGTGTTTGTGTGATTGTGTATCTGCACACTCACGTCTATCTACCCCAATAGACTGTGGGTGCAATACTTCCTCATTGCTCCAGTGCCTTGCAGAGTGCTGTCTGGGTGTGTTGGGGTATGATGGAAAGACTCAGGCAGGAGAGCAGGCCAGGGCTAAGGCGCCAACCTTGACTCACTGTGTAATTCTGAGGGAGTTAGTCCCCTTCCTGGCCAGTTTCCCAGTCTGTAAAATTAGGAAGGTAGACCCTATGTTCTGCAATTTTCCTCCAGGGTATATAATTCATCTAAACATAGCACCAGAACTGTGACTCATCCTGAATCCCTGTCCCCCGTCACCCCTAGCCTCTGGCTCTGTGCTGGGCAATTGGGAATTCAATAAATATTTAGCTGATTGATGTAAGCAAAGCATAAAAGTCACTGAAAGGGATATTAAGCTTCCAAGAAACACTGGAATTCCATGATATCTCTCTCCTGTGAATTCTCAGAGGGCAGAAAGCATAAATAAAGTAGGCAGCTGATTTTTTTTCTCTTTAAAGTCAAAGACCTATAAATCATGCATGTGCAAATTCATTTCATAATTAACATCACTGGGTATATGTCTGTGAAAGTTGTGCTTCAGCTGGGTGAGATGTTCCGCTAATTAAAGGCTTATTTTGTGATGAGAATCATTTTGTGGAAGCTACTTCACATGCACTAGTTTAGTTTTTTTTTTTTTTTTTTTTTTTTTTTTTTTTTTTTAATGACCCATAGGCTCTGCAAAGTGAGTCAACGGATGGCACTGAGCAGCTCACAGCTTATTAGACAGGACCGCTGCGTGCACTCCAGAGCCTCCATTTTCCAACCCAGCCAGTGGCGAGTGTGTTCTCAGAGTCACAAAGAACACATGCAGAGGCCTTCACAGCAGGACGGGAACCCAGCAGGCATTTGAGATACTGAGGCCTAGAGTGGGAAAGGGGTCTGCCTAGGGCGTCCCAGCAGATGGCAGAACCCTGTCTCAGAACTCCACTTCTCACAAGTCCCTACGCTTCTGCTGCTCTCCTTAACCCCCAGCGCCGCACACTCCCAGGTGCCCCTGACTGTCCTGGGAGCCCTGGGTTTGACCGCCGTGCTTGCTCAGTAGGTAAGCCTGCTCACTGCTTTGTTGAGCACCCCATAGAAGCAAAAATATTGGAAAGAGACAGCTGGGATGGAGTCTGAACTATTTTAATAATGTTCAGTACCATGGCTGTTGCCAGGAGATTAGCAGAGAAATGTAACGGTGCGTAATTTTTCCTAAGAATTCCATTAACAAAATCAAATGGGTAGACTGAGGCGGGCGTCGGGGAATGGGGAGCTTTCTGGAGGCATCGTTGGGAGAGAGTTTCTAGGCTCAGGACCTCAGCAAAAGCTCTGGGGTGTGAATTTCAGGTTAACCTAGACCTTCTCTCATCTTTCCTACCCCTGTCTATTATCCATGTGGGGCAAGTAAGGCAAGGTAAAGAGAAAGGGAGCCTGGGTTCAAATCTCTGTCTTACCACTTTTCTCATTGTGTGACCTCAGGTAAGTGCTTTAACAGCTCTTGAATGTCAGCTCCCTGCCCTGTAACTGGAGACAACCATGCAGGGCTATTTGAGGATCAGAGATGATGAGCACATCACCTGAGGCAAACCGGCCTTGGATAAATGCCTGTCTTTGTTCAATTCTCCAAATGTCACTCTCCACTCTCTATCATCTCATTCTTCATTTGCTAGGCCTCAAGCATTCTTTCTGCATGCCAGACCGGTGCTAGGTGGCAAAGATAATGCCAGAGAGGGTAGGACATGTCTCTGCCTTCTGGGTGCTTACAGGGAGTTGAGGAGGCCAGACATATTCATTCATTCTGCTCCAGCCTGACACAGATTGAAGATACTGCAGAGTGTGCTCCCAGCCAGGACCACACAGACCTATCTCAAAATCCCTGGAGAAAAGGGGTGAACATGCCCATTGTATAGATGATGAAACTGAGGCTCAGACAAGTTGTCACTTGCCTTAGACCACAAGCTAGTCAGGAGCAGGTTAAAAATGGAGTCCAAATATCCAGATTTGAAATTCCAAAATCTTTCTTCAATATCCATTACTTGTGTCTGTCCCATCCAGTTTCATTTATTATTTTTCTAATTTTCTATTTGGTTTGGTCTTGTAGTAGCAATTAGACTGTAAGCTTTTTGAGGACAGACATTATTCCTTCTTTCTATCTTCCATGAAACTTAGCACATAGTAGGTACTCAAGTAAGACATCAAATCAATGGACAAAGACCCTGTGAGACACCATTTCATGAATAAAGTCAGACTCTCTCTGGGTTGTCCTTTTCTGTCATCCTCCAGTCCACACACACACACACACACACACACACACACACACACACACACAGCTTGCAAAATCTAATAACAACCAGTTTAAAAACATACTAAAAACAGAAAATTTATGTAGCATGACCCAAATTGAATTATACATTACAGCACTATAATTGATTTTTTAGAAGAGAGATTAAATTTATTTTATGCCTCACTAACTAACAGCTAGATTTACCTAATTGCTTGGAGTGCAGAGTTAGTATGATTCATTAAACTCCATACATGCTTGGGTACACCGCGCACTGAGTAAAGCTTCCCTGCTCGCAGCAATTAACAAGGAGAAACCAGGCCGCACCAGTAATTGACGAGAACAATTCAGCCTGAAGTTTGCTCTGGGTGTTTTATTAAGTTCTTTGAGCAAAATGCAGATACTGCGCATTCTGGAAAAGCAGTTCCAACAAATCAAAGATAACTAATTCATTCTTTCTCCATCTCTCTCTGTCTCTCTGTCTCTCTGTCTCTCTGTCTCTCTCTGTCTCTCTGTCTCTCTGTCTCTCTCTCTCTCCTGCTGTGATGGGGAGGGAGCAAGAAAAGAAAAGAGGAGAAAAGGCAAAATATAAGCTTTGTCTTGATTTAATTCCATCCATCATAACAGTTTTTTAAAAAAAATCCCACCAGCACCTGACAGTGCCGGCAAAGTAAGCCAGCCTAACAAAGAGTGAGTTTGGGTGGAATCAGGGAGTGTTCAGTAATTATATACACATTATCAAAAAGGTAGCAATTTAGGAAAATGGAAAAAAATATGCTAATTTTGATAGCAAGAGAAAATTAGAACTCTCTGAACCATTTATTTATTAATTATTATTAATAATAAAGAACACTTAAAGTGGCATACATTCAAATAATAAGTATGACTCCCCTTATTGGTGCCTGTCTGGATGTGCTTTTGGGTTCTGTAGATGTCACACACACACACATACACACACACAGACACACATACCACACGTGCATACTTACATGCACACATGCACACGCACACTTTTTTCCGCATTTAAAGGCAAACTCGGATTTTTCACACTTCCTGCCAGGACCAGTGAGATGTATATTTTGACTGGTTTGTCTGTAAAATGAATGAAATTGCTCGCCCAAATCATACTTCAGGTTATAGGCTTTTGCCATTGTGGAAACAGAGAAAGAAATGCTCTCACATCCTCTAAACAAATCTCTAGACCCCTGTGCCTGTATCTTGGGGTTGGAGAAATTTGCTTTGCTCTGGCATTTAAGTATAGAAATGCCGAAAAATCATGACTTTTGTCTCCCAGAATGGACACAGAGTTGAACTGATGCAGAGATAAGACTGGGACCAGGTCTCAAATGTGGACACCATTTCCGGTTTTGTTTCTACTGCCTTGTGTTGCATTTCAAAACACCCCAGTGTGGACCCCACTCTGGCACACTCTCATCCTTGCCACGCTTCACAGGATGCGTGTGACCAGGTGGACCAGAGTCCATCTTCCTCATCTCTTGCTTCCCAAGGGCAGGATCTCAGGGAGCCCCCTCATGCCCACAGTGCACCCCAACTGTCAAAGGTTCAGAACCACCCCTTAAGTGCTTGCAAGAGACAATTCCATAGAGAACCTTTGTTGATCAGTTTATCATTTTCCTCACAGAAAGGCAAGAACATGGGGTCCCTGGCCCCGCTCCTTACTCAGGCCCAGAACACAGCAGAGCCCAGGCTGGAGGCATCGAACAGGAGCCCAGGCTCTGCTCAGAAAAGATATGCAGTCACATCAAAGTCTATGCTATAACTCACAGGGCCCTGCAAGGTGGCCCTGTCAGCCTCATTGGACAGATGGGGAAACTGAGGCTCAGAAAGCCAAGTGATTATCCTGAGCCAGTGACCTAGAAAGCAGCAGAAGCGGGATTTGAATCTGGATCTATCTGACTCCAATGAAGCACCAGTGCTTTCCTCTCTGACAACTATGGAATGATCCAGGCTCCCCAGAGCTGGGGTCCTGGGAGTCTGGCCTCAATCGGCAACATGACCAGGTCCTTATGAAGCATCTCTGGGAGCTGAGTTTTGAAACCTGTGTCTGAGCAGCATGTGGGGAAGACCTGACCCTGCCCTCAGGGAGCCTCCAGTCTAAGCTGGAAAACAGCTCAGTGCCCTGGAGGTCCTGTCCTCGGCTTCCACCCAGCTAACCACCCGTCCCCAACAGTCCTCAGTGACCACCAGCAGCGCCTCACCCAAGAGCTACCTCCTGGATATGTTCTCAGACATGGGACCCCTATCCCTGGAACCGTGTATAAAAAGGGGACTCTTGGAGGAAAAGAAATCTCCCCAAGTCCAATTTACCCATTCACTCAGTGAATATTTATGGAGCCCAAGGTGTTACACCTGTGCTAAGAAGACATCAAGAAACTCAAGGACACTGCCATGTCCCTGAGGTAGCACACAGTCCAGGGGCCTTGACCTGGCTGGTGAGGGTCTTGAAGGTCAACGCAAGGAGTGGGTAAAGCAGCATAGGAAATACCCTACATAGAGGTTGGAGACCAGCTTGGTACCTTCTTTGCCATTATCTCTTGGTACAACACTTTCCAGACCTCAGTTTCCACATCTGCAAACAGAAAAGTAGAATAAGATAAGAATAGGGTCTAGCTCAAAAACTGTTAAGGTGTGTGCAGACTTCCTACCACAGACAACAGAGAACCTGTTGAGGTTTTCAAGAGGAGATATTCCTTTACCCTGCCCCCTCAGTGGGAGGGCGAGCCTATGGCATCCCTGAGATGCACTATGTGGTTTTGTGGCTACTAAGCTGACCCCATTTCCCCCTTTCTGCCCACTCCATGACCTGGCTTCTTGGAGGATGGATTGTTGGTCCGTGTCAGGATAGTGGGAAAGCCAGATTAGTACATTACTGAACCACATTAGCATCAGGTGCACACACACAGAGCTCAGCTATTTCTTGGCCCCCAGTCTGACCCTTCTCCTCAGCTGTTTGATTAAAGAGTATTTGTCAAGGTTCAGTCCTTTACTACTGGGTGCCTGGCCAGGTCCCCACACCCCTGCCAGCAACCTGTCTGTCTCTGTCCCTGTGCATTGTAGGTCTTCTGGTGGAAGGGACAGGATTGGACTGCAGGGCTCACCCTTGGCTTTTTGTGGCATCCCACCCCACCCAACAGCCTTGACTTCTGACTGTCCCTTGATGTCCAAATTTCAGCCACTCTGGCTACAAAGACAATGAACTGGCTAGATCAGATGACTCCTGGTAAAGGTCCAGCTCTGGGTCCTGTCTATCCTAGATTATGTGATCCTGGGAAAGTCATTTCATTGCTCTGAGTCACAAGCTTGAGCACATGAGAATAAAATGATTACTTCACAGAGCCTTCATAAATATTAAATAATATGTGTATTTCAAATGTCTAAACGATTAGCTATTTTTAACGGTAGTAGTGCTTTTCCTGTAATGCTCATTTTTGCCTCGGGAAGGGTCTAGAAATTTGTCAGCATACCTACTAACCAGCAACGTGAGCCTGCCAGTTATTGTCTTCAGAAGACTGGAGTTCTCTCCACAACCCAGTCATTTATGACCTTCCTCCATCACTGTCCAAGTCTTACCAGGGAATCATGGAACTCTCATTACCAAGGGTTCGGCAGACGTGATCATTGCTTCTGTGATAGAGACAAGAGTTTTGCTTTTCCCTTTCCGAAGACCAGCAGAATTCTGAGCTTTAATGGAACTGATCCAATTCTTAGTAGGATGATGTCCTTCAAACCAACTTGGGAGTCTCTGCACCTTCCTCAAAAGATTGAGGGGCTTCCTTCCCCATGCCCTGGTCCTCTGGAGGCTGCCAGCCTAGCCAGAAAATTTCTTTAGTTCCCTCCATGGAACCCGAAGACCATGATCAAAATGAAGCACAAACCCTCTGGGGAAAACTATATGTAACACAAACAACCTGTAGTCCTTTATATAGAAAGAACATTCTAGAAGGTCCTCAGTTCTTGCCTGTTATGAACATTAGCTGTGATTCAGACTAAAACATCAGAGAAACAAGCAGACAGGAGCAGACGGAGAGGATATTGACAACTTTCTCCTGTAGAGAACTGCACAGTTCTTAGGACAATCTCGTCTTCCATTTCATCCCCCAGAATGGCCCCGTGGGCAGGTGAGGCACTTCTCCCAAGGCCACCTCAACTAGCCCAGGGCCCCAGAATTCTGGTGTGGACACTTCCCCTACAGCAATGCGGCACTCGGGTAGAGTGGGGCCCAACTTGGCAGATGGAAGGGACCTCAAAAGCTGTGCGATTGACTCCGGGTTTCAATGAGAAATCACCGGAACATCAAGGCTTTTGTGCTGTCGCACACCTGGAAAGTCATGCTGAATGGGGAGCTTTTCTATGTGAAATCAAACCATGGTTCACTGCACGTTAACGTCGCCAGCACAAAGAATCGTTGGCGGCATAAACAAACCTGAATCACTGGTGAATGGGGGAAATTTCAGGCATAAATTCCATGTTTCCTGTTCACATCCTCGGCATAAATGAAATCCATTTGCTCTCAAAGAGGAGATAGCTAAGAGTTGAAGAAACATTTAAAGAAAGTCTCAGGAATCTCTTTATTTTGTCCCTGGGTCCTCAGTGAAGCCATGGCAATAAAGATACCTAAATTGGTCCTATTTATATCTTTCTAAAGGCAGTTTCTCCATTCTGCTGAAACTTCAGCCTAGTACATAATGGCTTGGGGGGATCTTGTGGAGGTCTTTGATGACTGCACAGAAACTTGGGACATCTTTTGGTAGGAACACCGGGAGGGGGCGAGAAATGAGTAGTATCAAAAGGCGTTTTATTGAACTTTTACCAGCTAATGAATGCATTTAATGGGAACAACGTTGGATGTCAATGCAACATAATGATAATTTAATCTATTTGGCTACATTTATGTGGCATTTGAGGAGGAAAGAAAGAAGGACCTGCCTGAGCAGTTAATCACTCTGTCTTTAGCCAAACTTCATTTAAAATTTCACCATGTTCCCTAAATTGTGCCAAGGGACATTGTCATGTGTTTCAATGAATCACTTGTCACCAAATCTAAAACAAGCAGGAGACCCAGCATTTTCCCCTCTTATTTGGAAACTCAATTTCCGGTGACATGTGCTTCATAGAGATAGTGGCGCCTGAACAAATAGTAATGGTGGTGACTTACACGCCTGGCCCCATTCTCAGCACTCTTAGGACGTAGAGGTAATGCTTACTCCACTCCATTAATGGGGGAAACTGAGGCCCAGAGAGGCTAGGAGACTTGTCCAAAGTGGTCAGAGAGGCAGAGTGGGGCTCTTAACCTTGTTCTTGATGCCACAGTCCATCCCCTTCATCAATCAGCCCAGCAGCAGATCCCTAGAGAGAGAGAAGTGGGCCACTTTGCTCTCCGTGAACGTGCTCTGCTGTGGCCCTCCCTGGTTGGCTGTGTTCCTGGCACGTCGTGGAGGCAGCTGGAGGGGCACCGCCGCTCTGCACACCTCCACCTACAATGCCATGTACACAGCTCTCCACCTCAGTGTGGCCTCGTGGTTCTGACCTAGGCTCCATGTGGGGAAACTGAGACCCAGAAAGGGAAAGGAAGGTTCGTTGAAGGATGGAGGAAAACAGTGTACGCAGCTGGTCCGTGTTAGCATCTGTGACTACAGATTCCAACACCTCTGCTCTTTCCTTTCTAGCATGTGGACTCTGGAGGAAAAGCAACTATTTTACTATTTTACTATTTGACCGATGGTGAAACAGAAGCCCGGCAGGTGAGGAGGCCCATTCTAGGGTTCTGAGACACTGGATAGGAGACTTTAACAAACGTGAAACTTTATAAGTGGTTGCAATAAAAACAAACAATGGCCGACTATAGATATAATCACACACACACACACACACACACACACACACACACACACACACTTAGGTACTCCTTTAGGAACTAATGATGCAACTTTGAGTAGAACGTATGTTGTCCATGAAAGGCACATTTTTTTAGTAAATAACTAGCTTTTCAGTGTTTGTGCTGGGATTTGAACCCAGGTTTGCTCAGCCTTGCCCTATAATGTCATCTCCCAAGCTGGAATCCATTCTTGATCTATGTTATCCCCTTGCTCTGAGCTCCTCTAAGCTTTATCCTTCCACATAGTAGCTTCCCATCTGTGTTATACTTGGCATTCCCAGCCCTTGCTAGCCAAACCAACCTCACTCTCCCAAAGGTAGAGCCCAGCTTTCCACCCAGAAGAAATTTTCCAGATGGAATTTCAAGTTGATTTAAAAACTAGATTCCCAACATGGAACCAAGAGTGTTACACTCTGTCAAGTTCCACTCATGAGCTAAATGTTACTTAAAATTGGCACTCCGACCTCAGTCTGGTTTTATTGAGGATGTTGTCCAGCTGATGAATTTCAAAGGGAAGCCAGATATGCAGCCAGAGTCCCCTTGAACTTACTGCTTGGTGCCTTCCCTCCAGCCAGCACTCAGAGCAAAGCCGGCCCCTAGGGTGAACACTTCTGTGAGGGTTGAGGAAAGTGTTGGAGACAATGGGTCATGGGAGACTGAGGGAGAGGGAGAAAGAGCAACACACACCCTCCTCCTCTTGGCACAGAAGCCAATGGTCTCCATGAGATGTCAGATCACCCAGGCCTAGAAATTGAGGGTTCAGCACCAGGGCTTGTGGCCCACATGCACATTGCACCAGCCCTGCCAGGACCTGCAAGGACCTGCAATGATCTGCTAGGCAGCCTTTCTCAAGGGTTGAGGTGGGGAGAAAGGAAACCAACCCATCTTCTTCTGAATGGAAACACCAACTTCAAAAGTGAAAGTGTCAACAGGTCTTCTCTCTCACAAGAAGATTAATATACATAAATATATATACGCATACGCATATATATGAGGAAATTAAGCCATGTTATAAGAAGGTCTTAGAAAAGAATAGTGTTCTCTATCCTCCAAAATATTTGCTTGTTCTGGTAGATAGAAAATACGGGACTGTTGACAGAAACTTCCAAGATGGCTCTTAACAGGCTCATTGTAATCACACCAAAGCAGGAGAGATTTCTGGGCAAGGAGGCAGGAGCTGACAGACACAGAGAATCTGGCTTCAGCACTTCCTGAAGCTGCTTCCATCTGAGGGGTCACTTCCAGGGCTCAGCTTTGCTTCCCAACTCCCTATCCCCAACCTCTACAAAATTCTAGGAAATGGAAAGTAGTTTCCTAATGACAACAAAAAGCCTCTCTGCTGCCAGGTCTTACCTTCCAGGATCAGCCCTCAGCCCTCTGCTTCTTCCATCCTGCCTCTCCCTCAAGAATCAGCACCTGACCCCACACTCCTCTGTCAGACAGCCAACCCTCTGACTGCTCTGTGCCACCTAGCTTCCCCTCTGCACACCGTCAGCTTAGCACACCATGCTGGAAACACCCCCGGGATTGTGAAGCCATGTTAGCGTGACTCCCTCACAAGACTGTAGACTCTTGCAGGCAAGGCTGAAGTCCATATTTCTGTATATTCTTGAAGCCTAGGTCAGGCTCAATCAATGGAGGAGGTCCGGGTTTACCTAAATCCGAAATTCATTCTGAGAAACTCTCTTGGCAGTATGTTTGAGTTATCCAGAAACTTCCAAAATTACCATTTTGTAGAGGAGAGATAAGTTTTCCATTTTATAGATGAGGCACAGCGCCTTGGAGAGTCAAGACTTGCTTATGAGTGTCAGGTGGGGAAGTGGCAGATCTGGGCCTTGAACCTGGGCTGTTTGCAAGTATCAGTGTTTCCCCACCACACATACACACCCTGGCTAGGTTCAGTCAAGTGCACTGCATTCACCACTCCCTCTTTGGCCTCCTCTGGAGGAATGGAGGCTTTGTCCAAAGAGCAAAGGTAGGGGCCACTATGAGCAGGTCTCCAGGATGGGGAGCCAGAGCCCCAGTAAACCTCCTCCTGGCCCGATGCTTGGGTGGAGCAGCTAGTCACAGAGGCCACACCTCCATTTTCCTTGGTCCTCCGCCCAGCTTTGGACACACCTGGGCTCTTGCTGCAGTCTAAAATTATTTCCAGAAGAAATTGTCCAAAGACTCATAAAACAACAATAAAACCCTTTGGTTTTACATTTTCACATGTCCAGATGGGCTGTCCTGGGGCCCCCAGCATCCCAGTTTCAGGACAAATCACAGATAACACAGTAATTCTCAACCTGGAAGGCTTACTTTACACAGGGTGGCCTGTATCCCTCCCTGCCCAGAGGGTCCTCCTCGCTGATCTCCCTGGCTGTCTGAGACCTCAGTGCTCAGAAGAAGAGCATGAGTTTTGAAGACATCCCTCGGGGAGACACAGACAGAGCACTAACTGTGTGCTAGGGGACACAGAGAGAAAGACACTGAAATCTAATGGGGAGGCAAACAAGCCATCAGGCAGTTGTAAGTCAAACAGGGTACGCAGTGCTGCAGGAGCATAGAGCTGGAAAATCTGTCAGTCCATGTGTCCTGGAAGGTTTCTTGGAGGAGGTGATGTCTGAGAGAAGATCAGAGAATTGAATATGCAAATGCATGGTGGCCAAGAAGAGTGTATTAGTCAGCATTCTCCAGAAAGACAGAACTCATAGGATAGATGGATAGACAGACAGAAAGACAGACAGATAAAAGAGGTATTATAGTAATTGGCTCACGCGGTTATGGAAGCTGAAACGTTTCACAGTCTGCTGCGTGTAAGCTGGGGAACCAAGAAACCAGTGGTGGAATACAGTCTGAGTCTGAAGGCCTGAGAACCAGGAGCTCGGATGTCCAAGAGTAGAATAATATGGACGTTCAGCTCAAGCGCCTTTTTTCTCCTTTTCAGGCCCTCAGTGGATTAAATGATGCCCACCACATTGGTGGAATTGGTGAGGGCAACATTTACTCAGTTCACTGATTCAAATGCTAATCTCTTCCAGAGACACCCTTGCAAATACACTCAGAGAGAGTTTTGCCAGTCACATGGGCATCCCTTAGCCCAGCAAGTTGACACATTAAGTTAACTGAAAACACCTCTGTACGGCTGTGGGTAGCATGTAGTGTGTACATGCAGAGGGTAGCAAACTAAGAGCTAGGCCAGATCCAGGCAAACCCAGAGTTATTCCCCCTGTGACCTGAGAGAGCTCCTTCGCTCTCTGAGGGTCAGCTCTCCCATCTCGACAATAATTCCCGGCTCCAAAGCTGGAGTGAGGATGCGGCATGACTACATGCCAAGTGTCCAGACAGTGCCTGGCACAAACAGGGCTGGTCCTTCCTGACAGCTGCCCTTTCCAAGGTCTGCTCAAGGACAGGCACAGGGCCCTACTCGCAGGGTCAGTTGGGTCAAAGCCTGAGCATGAATCATGTGGGTGCAGTGGGAGAACTGGACTCTAGCCTCCTGCCCAGACTTTGGGGTAAGTCCTGGCTTCCCGGAGCCTCCCACACCGCTAATTTAGCCTCCACACAGGACAGTCCTGTCCTGCATTCCATCCACCTTTAGTCCTGGGCTCCCTGATGCTTCCATACAATCTTCAGGGGACGCTACCAAGATGCAGCCCTTCCCTGGACCTCAACGGCTTTGCTGGAGCCATGCCCCCTGCCTAGCTTTGCCTGCTGGGATTATCCAGAATTGTTGTCACTGCCCTAAACATTTATGTAAAAGAAGAGGCAAGAATACTAGAGATTGAACTAGGAGGAGGGATCAATAACTGGAGTCAGAGTTTGCTTCCCCATCCCTCTCCTTTACACTCCCCATCTCCAGCCACAGAGTGGGACAGAAAGATTGCCTGGTTGGGGGTATCCCCAAGGCTTCCCGGACTCAGCAGACAACAAAGGACACCCACGCAGGGCCCCTGGGATGATTTGGAGAAGTTGAAAGCAAAGTCTTCTTACTCCCAGTTACCTGGGAGTGGGTATATTGAGATTTTGCTGACAGAGCTCAGACCCTCCCCCTTCTAAATGTCTTTGAGGGGATTTTAGCTCAATTTATAGCACTGCCCACCCTTGCTCATCGCCATGTTGTGAGACTTATTTCTTTATCACTCTTTGCATCTAGCATTTCAATTTACCTGCCTCCGATGTTGGCCTTTCTTGCCACGGCAAAACCTCTGCTCTCACCTCTGGCTTCCACCTTTCTCCCTGGACTCTTGCCTCCTAGCAAGACCCTCTCCAACCTTGGAAGCATCCTTCATAGTAAAGCCAAGATCTTGCTGACAGTTTAATTGGAGAGCTGGGCTTTTGAGAAATACAAGCCAAGTCTCCACAATTGGAAATCCTCAGGCAAGTCCAGGGGACCCCTAGCAGCTAATTTGGGCTGGACCGCAGGACTTTACAGGGTAAACCCAGGAAACCCGCAGTTTAGAGCCTAGCCATGGAGGTCCTTGATACCAGGCTCTGGAGTGCTGTCTTGCACGTCCAGGCCATGGGCTATGATCATGCTTCTGGAGCACTGGGCTGCTGCAGAGTTCCCAGGGCCCACAGCAAAGGCAGTTTCCAGGGCCTGTGAATGCTCCACATTCCGTCTGACAGGGACACAGCCCCAGGCAAGAGCGAGGACCCAGGGAAGCAGGGCCTGTCCCACACCTGCTTCAGGGGGAGGGCTGAATTGCAGCATTCTTGGCCCCACCTCACTGCAACCCCATCTGTGTTCCATGCTGTAGGCAGTGAGGGGGCAGGACACACGAGACAACAGGCAAGTTAAAGGCACCGTTGATACTTGTCAAAGACAAATTAGAGAGCGGTTGAAGATTTGAGCAGTGAGGAGGCTACTGTGGGCTGATTTGGGGGACAGGGTATAAGATGGATTAGAGAGATCAAGCCACTGTTAGTCGCCTAATATAATAGAATACAGTGAGCCAACCAATGGGGTTGTCAACCAGACTGGGGTGGGGGTCTATGGAGAAGTAAAGAGGTGGAGACGACACTCCAGAGGCAGAATAAAGAGAGCTGGTGTTTGGCAAGGGATGGAGTGCAGGTCTCTCCCTCTCTGGTCAGCTACTTAAGGGCAGGACTGTAGTCCACATGCACCTTTCTGTCCCTTGTGTTATCTCCCATGATCAGTGCCTTACAAACACGGTGCTTTCTAAGTACCTATTGGGAAAACGAGGGCTCAAGCCTTGCAATTCCCAAATAAAAATTCTATGGAAACTGAGAAAGAGGGTCATGACCCCCATTCAAATGCCTCACAGGAGTGAGGGCAAGGCATGCACTCCACATGATGGGTTTAGTCTTAATCGCTCTTCCCACTATTCACAAGGCCTTGGACAAGTAACTTAACTTCAGGTTGGCTCAATTTCTTATCTGTGAAGTGGGAATAACAAGAATATACATTTCATAAAGTTGTTGTGAAGACTGTGTTATGGACAGAGTGTTTGTGTTCTCCCCAAATTCACCTGTTGAAGCCCCTGGAGGTTGGGTCTTCAGAACATGATTAGGTTTCGATGAGGTCCTGAGGGTGAAGCCCCTGTGATGAGATCAGTGTCCTTACAAGAAGAAACACAAGAACAATCTCTCTCTCTGCTATGCAAGAAACAAAGTGATTGAGACAAAGGACAAACTGGACCCGAGGATTAAGGTGTGACACTTTTTGTCCAACAGTAGTCTCTCTACTTTATACATATCCTCCCTGTGTAAGGTTGCTAGATATAACAAATAAAAATTTAGGGCACTCACTTAATATTTTGGGACATCCTTATGTGCGAAAAAAAATTTTGTTGTTCTCCTAACGTTCACGTTTAAGTGAGCGTGCTGTATGTTATCTGGCAACACCATTCCTGTGTCAGTTATGACCAGTGTCCCATAAATTGTCAAAGGGGATCCTTACGCTTCTGTCTGAAAGACCATCTCAAATACAGGTGTGTTTTCTGGAGAGAACAAGAAAAGGACATTGCCGAGAGGAAAATGAGAGTGGAGGAGCCCAGAAGGAGGTGGGCAGAAGACGGGGTTGCCACGGGCAAGGCAGGACTGACGCAGAGAGGAAGAGAGGGATGGGCAGTTGGAGTTGAAGGGAGAGTGCTTCACCCTCGAAGCAGCTGCTTCTCCCGCCCCGCCGCCTCCCCCAGCCCTATGCCAGGGGCACAGGCACGTCTTGGGAACCTGAGTGTGCTCTCTGAAATGTCAGCAGAAATAAACCTGGCTAATCCTCCACGATGGCCCGTCACATTAATATCCCTGAAATTCCAAGCGGATTAAAATAACCACGAGCATGACACCATTTGGAAGGCCGGGGATTTACTTGGAAGTGGTGCCCCATTGGCGAGCATTCCTCTAATTGCTGCCTCGTATAAATAGAGTGTTCTTTAATATCGCCACCAGCCCTGGCTGACAGATTTAAATGGGAGCTGTCGAAGTCATTAGTGCCCGGGCGTGGTAAACCGAGGCTCCGGTTCGGGCTGTAAATGGGATTCTCGCGGGCCGATCAATCTTACCAAAGCCGCCAGCATTGCCTGTTGATCTGCAAGGTCCTGAGTGACTACAGCTTCCCAGAAATGTGCTTGCATCTGTCAGAATTATAAGCAGCTGGCAGCTGACACAAAGGTCAAATTTACTGCTAGTGTGGAAATAGAATCTCCCCAGTACAAGAAATGCTACTTAGCAGTATATCAATTGCAGGCGGGTCATAAAGGAGGGTGTGTGTGTGTGTGTGTGTGTGTGTGTGTGTGTGTGTGTGTCTGTGTGAACCTCAGTTACTTGGAACCCACTTACTGTATAGGTCCAGTAGGCACAAAAGCAGGTGCTCAGATGAATAAAATTAAACGACATTTAGTTCCCAGCAAAAATGGTTCAGCGTTATCATCATAAGGCACTTTTCATTCTGCCATCTCACAAGTGTTGAGGGTTCCACTGGCCCAAGCACTGTCCTGGGCACCATGTAGAGACTTGGTAGGGCCTCTCTTATTTAGGGGTTCTGCATGCTATTTCTTGCCTCTCTGAGCCTCAGGCTTGCCATCTTTCAAGCAAGGCTAGTAATGCCTACTTCAGAGAGCGTTGAGAAGATTTGGTGAAATAAGATCCCTAAAGGGCTGGACCAGTCATGCTCAGTGTGCACTGGCCAGCAACAGCAAGGGTGACTGGTGTCAGATGGCCATCTGGGAGGACAGCAGAGGGGGCGGAAAGGCAGGAAAGGACAGGCCCACATGCAGAGGGAATACCGGTTGTGGACACCCATTAGAGGTGATTAGATGTCCAGATCTCAACGTCTTAGTCCCCTAAGCCCGGGGCTTAGGCTCTGTCTGAGGAGCAGATCTGGTCTGTGGGAGGGGTCCACAGTAAAGGCAGTTTCCAGGGCCTGTGAATGATCCACATTCTGTCTGAAGGGGCACATCCCAGGCAAGAGCAGGAGCCCAGGGAAGCAGGGCCTGCCCCACACCCGGGAAGGCAAGCCCCAGAGCCTCCTGCAGCACCAGGTTCAAGGCAGGGCAGAGCCCCTGAGGGGACCAGACACTGTCTGAACTTTGTTTTGGTCCATTTCATTAACTGAAGTTTCCTCAGAACTCCCCAAATCTGCAACCCTAGTTTTTGAGTTTATTCTCTGGCAGTGAACTGGCTCTGGGTTAAGCCAAGCAGTTCTTGGATGAGTCGGCTTGTGAGATTATATCAGATGTCACAGGCAAGGAGTCAGTTTTCTGCATTGTGACAGAATTCTAACCAAATTCAAATTCACTGAAAGTTTGTCTAACCGATGTTGTTTCTACAAGAGTCAGCAAGGGATTTATTCCATTCCAGTTGTTGGCACATCTCTCCTCATCATGATTCCTTGCATTTGCATAGCACATTATACACTTAGAAGTCCTGTTTCATCCTGGGGCTCTTTCAAGTGTCACATCAGCAAGTGGCACATGTGGCAGCTTGCCAAGATGTAACAGCACGAGCTTTAGGGTCCCTCAGACCTGGGGTTGCACCCTAGTCCATTGTCTGCTTTCCTCAGTAGCCCATCAGTTCTAAGGCCCATTTTAGTGTCTCTGAAATTAGAATGTCTTACAATCGGTGACCTCTTGCAGCTATAACTGGTAGCTCTTTTTATTTCTTTATTGTTTATAAAATAATGGAGTGTCCCATAATCTATGGACTCTTAGATTCCATGAATTAAGCGACTGGCCTTCAGAAAGTCCCTTCTCCTCTGTGAACCTGTTTCCAAGATCTACGAACTGGGGCTAATGGCCCTTCCTGGCAGTGCTGTCGCAAAGGTGGCCAGGAGGAAGGTGCCTGCATGTGGCAGACACTGGATGCCAGGAGGAAGGTGCCTGCATGTGGCAGACACTGGATGCATGAGAACTGGCCTGCTATGAGGAGCAAAGCCAAGATGGGTTTATATTGTAGATAAGAAACTGAACCCACAGGGGAGCCTTGACTAACATCACATAGTCACAGAGATTTGGGGTTTTCAAAGGACTCTCACTGACGTCATCTCACCAGGGTTCACAGCCACTCTACCAGAAATAACAGTGAGTCACCGAGGAGGGCACGGCCCAGGAGGCCAGGGCTCTACAAAGGACAGGGCCTGCTCCTGGACACTCAGCGTGGTGGACTGGGGGAAGACCCACCAGCAGAGCCCAGAAGGTGACCGCTAATGTCAGCCCTCTTTTACAGGAAATAACTGTCAATGTGCTGTTCACCATTTAACTTTGACCCAGGATGTGGGTAAGAGAAACCAAAGTCAGATAGTGTTTAATAATAATTCAAGGAAATAGGTGCTTGAAATCTTTTTTACAAAAAATATTGTGGACTACTTTTAACTGTGTTACAGTCATGCACCACACGGTGACATTTTGCTCCCCAACTAACCACATACGCGACGGCAGTCCCGAAACATCGCAATGGAGCTGAAAACTTCCTGTCACCTAGTGAAGTCATAGCTAACTGAATGTTGCAGCTCAATACATTCTTTATATGTTTGTGGTGATGCTGGTGTAAACAAGCCTACTGTGCTATCAGTCATAAAATGTGTGGCACGTACAATTACATTGGTGGGCTATCCGATCCAGGTTAAGTGCACTCCATGATGTTTGTGCAAGGACGAAACCACTTAATGAGGCATTTCTCAGAACATAGCCCCATCATTAAGTGGTGCATGAATCTATAACAGAATAAATTTCATAGATCAGAAAGTCAGATGGGAAAAAAAAGAAAAAGCTGTTTCTGCCTTGATCCCCCATTCTGCTTTTGGTAGAAACTTTGTTTCAGTCAAGTCAGGGTTTTTTCTTTCTCTCCTTTCAGAGGTTGCACTCAGTTGGAGTGGGGAAAACATTGGGTCCGGGCACCCAGGATACCACGCTTAGTCTCAGTGGTCACCTGTCCACACTGGCCTTTGCTGAGTGGGACATTGCCGATTGGTCCTTGGTGGCCACCCTCATGGGCTTGGTGAGGAGCCCTCGCTCCTGCTGTTCCTGGGCTGTGGGTCTGCATTTGCATCTGCTCTCACATCCCCACCACCCATTAGGCATAAGGTCCAGCATGTTTACTGGCTCTCCAAGCCGTCAGCAAAAACATCCTTCTGTATCCAGTGTCGTATGAGGGTTCTCAGTGCAGCCTGGACCTGCAGGTGGGCCTTTCAGTCTGCTGGTCCGTCACTGAACACTGGGGCTCACTTCTCTAGGGAGCCTCTTTCCTCCAAGCTCCTCTCAGGGAGTGAGGCATCTGTCACCTCTGCTGTCAGATACTCCAAATTATTGGCTATTCCATTTTCCCCTCAACTTTATGATGTGGGGTCATGGAGCATGTGACAGCACCACTCTCAGAGACCCATATCAACATCTAACTCTCTTTCTTTCCTTCTGAGGCTCTCTTTTCTTGCTCAGGGAAGTATTAATCTAATTTAGATAAGTGGGGGAAAGTTGTTTAACTACCCACATACTAGACCTCCTGAGTCCTGCATGCTCAGGATTCGAATGCTCAAAAGGCAAGATTCTGAGACTCTCATACTGTTATCTCTGCCATGAAATTCAAAAGCTACAAGCTTGCTTGTTTTGTTGTCTGTATATTTCTGATGACTGTATGTGAAGTGAAGTCAGTGAGTAAAGACTGGGAAAAGCATAGGAAATGCCAAGGAGAATAGTATAGGTGAATGTTTTGAATTATTTAAAAATTGTATCCTACCATGGTACATAGAAATTCATCAAGGTCCATGTTGTTAATTAAATCAGGAATTTCAATATTTATAGAAAAGAGTACACTTGGCTACATCATGTGAACTGGAAGGTAGGAGATGGGATTTGTAACCTCACCCTGCCCCCAATCAAATGGATGAGCTTCCTTCTTATGTGAGTCTCAGTGAGAGCAGGCTCCAGACTTCAGCTATAGGAGCCAAAACAGCCAAACACCGCTCCTCCCACACCCTAACAGCTTGGGAGGGGCACTTGGCCCACGGTCAGCCAATCGGTCCTTCTTCACCAGGGATGACACAGTGCCAGGGCCAGTCTCTAATGCATCATGACCCCAGCTGTAGCACCTCGTCTGATCGTGTGGCATGGTTTGGCCTTGGCCATGCTCTCGGCAGCCCTCTTCCTCTGGTTTCCTACATGTTTCCGAACCTGGTTCTCCAAGCTTCCAGTTGATTTGATAGTCTCCCTGGTATTTCCCCATCAAATCTCTTTCTCCCTAAGATATCCAGCATTGGCATCTACGGTGTGCAGCAATGAACTCTGGTGATAGTAACTCAGTTCCCCTCTGTGGACCTCAGTGGCCCTCTCCGTAAAATGAGGTGTTTAAAGTAGATGAACTGAGATCTTACAATCTACTTTATGCTTTAAATGCTCTGAGGCTGAATCAGACAGCCTTGGCTGGTTCACCTATCCACGCCCAAAACTCCACCATTTTCTAGGCAGCCCCTGTCCACATATCAGGGTGTAGTCATCGTCTCTGCACAGTTGGCCTCATACCTCATTCCAGCCAGAATGGGAGTGATCCACCCAGAATGAGTTCTCTGATCATTCAATCAACCATATTCCTTTACTACAGGATTTCTCAGAGCCTTTAATATGCTAATGTACACAGAGATATAGTGTACATGAATTATTTCACAAGTGAATTTTGCTGTAAACACATGTCCTTGCTGCCCATTTTAAGAACAGCATACGATGGAACATGCTTTGAGAAGCAGTGCTACAGAAAAACATCAAATGTCATATAAGGGAAAGCATCTTACTGACTTCTAAAACTCCTTCTCTCTCTTTCTCTTTCTCTCTCGTTCTCTTTTTCATACACGTGTGCATTGCTGCACAACATACACATGCGTGCGTGCGCGCGTGTACACACACACACACACACACACACACACACACACACACACACACACACACACACACACAAATTCCCTGGCCCAGGCTGACTCCATTTTAACCATTTTTCCCCCACCACTTAACTTCCTGGATTTACAGGTAGAAGCAGTGTCTAGTGCCTTCAGCTGGAGTTCTATGAGTGTGTCGCAGTTGGCAATAACTCAGAATTTGGGGTTTCCACACTCCAGGCAGCTCATTCATCCTCTGTGCCACTCAAGATATAGAGAATTCTAAAGCATGCTTGCTCTCCTCAGCCCTGGGCACTCAGCTGAAGAAGCATGGGGGTGTGCTGCCACCTGCCTTGCTGAATCTCTGACATGGGAGAATATACAGGTCCAGTATGACAATGAGCATACACACTAGTGCCCTGCCCAGCTCAGGCGGCCCTGGCCTGACCTCTAGGGAGAATTTGAAAGCCTCCCTGACCACCACCCCAAGGCCAGAGATGGCCCTACACGTACCACACCCTCTCTCCAATTCTACAACAGAATTACCATCCAGTAATGTTTCAAAACCTCTTGAAACTATTTCTATTTTCAACTTGTAACCTCTCTTGAGAGAACAGCTGCCATAGTTTGCTTCTTGCTACATAAAGAAGAGTTTGCTCATTCGCTTTAAGGGGAGCCCTCCAGATGTCTGTCTCAGGGCAGGGTGGGAAGCCTGCCTCCACCACCCCATCCTTGCCTGACTGTGATTCCAAGGGTTTGGCAGGGACATGAGCAGTGTGGTCCCTTTAGTCTTTTTGCCTTTCCGAACTGAAGAAGCAAATTTGTAACATCATATTTATTAGAGACTTTCTTTGTTTGCTCTTTGACAAAACATACTTGTTATAAAAATGTAGGAAAATGACATAAAATATATTAAGAGGGAAATAAAAATAACCCACAAGTCTGCCTTCCAAAGATAAGACTGGAAACATTTGGTAATATATCCTCATTATACTGGTTCTTCTTTTTTTCCTAATCCTGTAATCACATTTGTATAAATGAGGACTCATTCTACTTTAAGTGACTGATAATCTGACTCAAATTGGGTTGGTTCTCATTGCGAAAATATCCAAGAGTGGGGCCAGCTTCAGGCAAGGCTGGATCAGGAGCTTCTTGCTGTCTCCAGGATACAGCCTCTCTCCACAACTCAGCTTCATTCTCAGGTGCCATCCAAAGCTCACCTCACAATCCTTCAGGCTCAGATCTATAGAGAAAACATTTTCAGGAGTTTCCACAAAAGTTTTAAACTTCATTCTGATTGTACCAGCCTCCAGTCCCATGCCTACTCCTTAACCAATCACTGTAGGCAGGGAATGTGAAATGCTGATTGACTAAGGTCAAGGTCATGTGCTTCACCTTCAGAGCCCCACTCAGGCCACCTGGACTAAGAAAGGGCTAGTACCCAAGTGAAAAGTCAAGAGCTATTTTTGGAAGATGAAGAAATGGATGCAGGAGAAGGATTAAACAGAAAGTGTGCACTAAAAATTGGATATGAGCCATCTGGTTCAAAATAATGAGTGGCTCACTGATTAGCTTTTAAAACTTCTCACTGAATTCATCCAGGAACATAGATACAGGGAGAATTCCCAGCAATATCACGTAACCTATCTGGGATGCCCTTCATCAAGCAGAGGCTTGGGAAAAGGTGGGAAAATACATCACACCTCTTCTCCCAACTGTCCTGTATCAGTGACCCAGGGTCACGCCACCCAGAAATGGGCCAACCATTCCTCTCCATCTCTTAAGAGCTATTCTTTGAAGCAGAGTCTTGTTACCTCTCCTTATTGCAATACCCCCTACCCCTGTCTTTGTCACCATCCGTCTACAACCAGGCAAGAAACAGCAAATTACAGACAACGGCAAGTTGGGGGTAGGTGGAGAAGTACATTCTGGGAAGTGCTCTTCTCACTAGACAACTGAGGCTAGAACCAAAGGGGAGAAGCTGTAACAGCTAGAGTGTGCTGAGGAAACCCCTTCACCCCCAATGGCAGCTTAGAGTGCCAGAGACCCAGACAGGGATTAGAGTCCCAACCCAGCATGGCACAGATACACCAGGAATTAGGGACTAGCTTGCCCCAGCTGTAGATACAAGAATATTTGTCCTCCTTCCTAGTGAGCTCGATAGAAAAGAGGGCATGGCCCTATTAAAAGAGAAGCAGATAGTCTTAGGGAGAAAATATATACAGTAGCCCCCTTATCTATGGTTTTATTTTCTATGGTTTCAGTTACCTGTGGTCAACATGGTCCAAAAATATTAAATTGAAAATTCCAGAAATTAACAATTCATAAATTTTAACCCATTTCCCGTTTGCCCCGAGAATACTCGCTAGTGGCGCTTGTGGCTACAGTGTTTACCCCGAGATAATTCATGAATTACAGTCCTAAGCTTACCCCCAAAGTTTGCCCCAAAATATCTCACTTTTCTTATATTTTTGCATAGCTCTAGTATATCGATAGCCTTCGGAAACAAACGACATCATTCTACATATAGCATTCTGTTTTTAGTAGTGTTATTTTCATTTACAAAATATAGTAATCCTCGATCGCTAAAAATGTCAAATCCTGGAAAACATAGCATTCCTACATGTGATGCTAACATCATTCTCGAACAGTTGTTTGCCGAAGATTCATTTGATAAATCTGATTTATGTATACAATTCTGTTACATTAGGATTAAAGACAAGTTCTGTTTAGAAATAACTCCAAGAACAGTTTTTATATTTTATTTTCACATTGAAAACCAGTCAAATTTGCTTCAACCTCTAAGAGCATGCTTATGTAAAATTAAATAACACTGGCAGTGAGCTGCACTATTTTTTTCTGAATGAGAAATGGCTTAAATTGAGTGTTGCTCTTAATAGCATGATAAATTCTCTCACTGTCCTGCTCCATCCCACCCCAAATACAAATCATTCCTTTATTTAGGGTCTATATATACTCACCCATTAGTCACTTAGTAGCCCAATTGTCAGAAGGTTAGTAGTAGCCTTATGCTACATCACGATGCCTACGTCATTCACATCACTCATTCATCTCATCATGTAGACATTGCGTGATCTCACATCATCACAAGATGAAGGGTGGGTATGATATACTGATACTTTGAAAGAGAGACCACATGTATGTAACTTTTATTACAGTGTATTATAATTGTTCTATTCTTTATTATTGTTATACTCTTAGGGGATAATCTATCAATTAAACTTTATCATAGGTTTCTATATTAGGGGAAAACATAGTATATGTAGGGTTTGGTACTATCAGCATTTTCAGGCATCCACTGGTGGTCTTGTAATGTTTCCCCCACAGATAAGGGGGGGACGGGTATATTTCACTTCAAGATGAAACAATGAGGGGATAGGAAAAGGGAGATGGGTGAGAAGTGGAAGAATTACAAAGTAACTAAAAACATAGTAGCTGAATTAAAAACTACTTTGGGAGAATGTAATAAAAAACAGACGACCTAGAAAAACAAGTCAGCAAAGTAGAGAAAGAACGTGGTCAGCTCTTTGGGAATTCAAAAAAAAAAAAAAAGATAAAGAGGTGACAGTTATGAATAAGGTGAGATACAAATGACGAAACTGATTTCTAGAGCACACCAACCAAGCCAACAAATCTTAGGCAAATTTCATCGGGAAACAGAGAGGCACAGCATCAAGACAGGGAGGGGAATCTAACTGTCCACACAGTGGTGCCCAGTTTATGAAGACAGCTGGGAATTCCAGACGCTGAATTGTGCCTGAGTTTTTCTCAGTCTAGCTTCACCTGCCTGCAGGCTCGGTTTTCAGCGTGGCTGTAAATTCTGTCTTTATTTGCAACACATTGGAGATGTGATGAGTTAGAAGGAGTGGCTGCACTGGGGTGCTAATGCCTGACACAAGGTAGCAGGAGTTGGGGGAAACTAGAGCACTGTACGGACCCTGGGAGGCTTGTAGGGCCAAAGGGAGGTGAATGAACAGCAAAGACAGCCATCTTCCTAATTTTGCCAAGGGGAGTTGCACCAGCAGCCAATGAAGAGATGATCTTGCTCAGGGGAGTCAATGCATTAAGGACAACTCTGGAAAATAAAGATTCGCCAACCCAGAAATCGCAGCAGTTCGATAAGCTGGATTCAGCAAGCAGATGAATCACCGAGTCTGGGAAGGGTGGAAAGTGATTGACACCAGAGGGGCCATCTGGCCTGTAGGCAGCAGCTCTGCGCTCAGCCCAGCTTCCGCGGTACTCAGAGCTCAGCTCCAGCGTGGTCCCTCCAAGAGAGTTTGCTGAGCCTTGAGGCTCAGGACCACCTCCTGGACATGCTCCCCACATCTACCATGCACCTGCTGGAGACAGGGAGAGACCATCAATTTTGGAGTCAGAAGTCTTGAATTTCTGACCTTGATGTGCACTGTGACTATCCTTAAACATCTCAGGGCATGGTCTTTGCAGAGGAGGAACCCCAAGGCCTGGCTCGTCTTTTCCACAGAGCACTTTGGCGCACGCCTGAGACATTCGAGGGGGAAAGCGCTCTGAGAAGGAGGAAGTGGTCCAGTGATGGAGGGTGGGAGGATTCTAAGGACATAGAGAATAAAAAGAGAGAACCTAAGGGAGACTATCCTAGAATTGGGAGGAGGGGAATAGTAATGTCAGAAAGTCAGCATTCTACTTGAAAGAAAAGAAAAAATATCTTTAAGTCTTCTTAGTAAGAAGGAAAATTTCCAGAAGTCCTGACTCTGGTACTGGCTCTGGGACCACCCCCAACCCCTTCTCTGTCCCTCCAATTTGTGTGATGTGTACCATAAGCTTTGAAGTGATTATTGTATATGAGGCTTGAAAAGAAAATCCTAAAGACATAGATATGTATAAAGATATATATATATATATATCCTGGTATATATAGAAAGTTATAATTATATATAGTTTATGTATATAGTTGTTATATATATAGTTATAAATTTAGATATATATGTGTGTGTGTGTGTATGTGTGTGTGTGTGTGTGTGTGTGTGTGTGTGTGTGTGTGTGTGTATATATATATATATATATCCATCCTGGCATGTATATACATAAAGTGAAGGGAAAAAGGACAGTTTTCTAGCAAGTTGGAAATGGTGGCCTGTCGAAGGAGGTCAGAGTAAAAAGAATTACTTCTCCTTCGGTTGTACATCTGCTAACACAGCATGTTCTCAGATTTATTTATTTTTTAACCCCAAGGAATACCTCCTATAGGCAAGAAGCAGCCCTTCGACAGGCAGTGATTGGAGCCAGACTTCACAGGAAAGCAGCCTGAACCTGGAGGCAGGAGCAATGTCATGTGCCTGCCTCGGGTTTCAGTGTCCCCTTCCATAAAATAAGGAGTGGATAAGAAGATTCTCATCCCTGCCACCACCATTCTTTAGCAAGCAAAGTTTTAGTAGAACAATTCCGGGAAAGGAAATCTTTTGTAAAAAAAAAAAAAAAAAATGTTTTATTCATTTTCTTTTTAGATCTACATCACAAGTATATTTAAGTTTTTATAAGTGCATAAATGTGGTCATACGCATGTGCGCTCATCTTTGTTTTTGCTTTTCCTTTTTTGCATGGCTCTTTTCCTTACACTGGACCATCTTTAAAGACCTTTCTAGCTCTGGCGGTCCATATTTCTGGGGCCACAGAAATTCCAGGGAAAGGTGAAAAAAAAGCAAACAGTGCCAGGGGGCCACAGTTATGCTGAGTGCTAAGATGGTGAGCCAGGCCCCATATGGGTGGCTCTTACTCACTCCAAGGAGCATAATGAGCTTGCCTTTCCTTCTCTGTCTAGCTTCCTCTCCTCTTGACTCTGACAATCACCCCACCCTAATTCCAGAGAAGGCCAGAATTCAGATCTGGGATCCAGGCCATATCTAAGTTTGGCCTCCAAACTCCCAATCTTTCATGGAATCTGGGGATCAGAGAAACTACCAGAATCATTTGGTCTAACCCTCTCTATCGGGGCAAGTGTCTGTCCATTCTTGCCGTACAACTCTCTATGGAAAGCTGTCCCGCCCATCTCCAGGGAGTGGAGGCTGGTGCATTTTCACATTTTTCAGGCCAACTGGCTCATGTCCTCCCACCTTGGCAACCTCTAGAAGCCAGGATGCCCACATGCTCAACTCTTAACCATCAGTTCAACTAAGAACTACCCCTTTAAAGCAAGAGAAAGCAAAAGCAAATACAGCAAGGTCAGTCTAGTTGAACAAGCAATTCCCAGAAGAAACAGCAGTTACCAAGATTCTGTGAGGTAGAATTTTTATACTTGGTGAAATGCAATGCACAATGGTTATGTAACTTACCTAAGGTCACACAGCTACGTAATTGTGGTCTTGGAATCTTTAACCCAGGTAGTCAAGAGCTTATCTGTGCCCTTGGTCATGATATCAAGGGATAAGCTCACAGGAATTTAAAGTGGTCCTGTTGGGGCTGCCTGCAGAAGAAATTCCAGGTGGATAAAATCAGCTGCCCCAGACAGCTGTGAGTTTATTTCCATGGGGGCAGGAGGTAGGGGACAGAAGCCACCTCACAGAACCCTGGACTGGCCTCAGACATCTCCATAAGCTTCTTCTGATTCCTTTAAGGCTAAAATACGTAGGCCCTTGGATCCTAAGTCCCTGTCATCCTGGATCAAGGCCGGCAGAAAAAAGACCAGTTGAGGCAAGGTCCAAGAACAAAGGGGGAGTAACTTAGGTCAGAAATAGGGGATGCCTGGTGCTGGTGTCAAGGCAAGACAGACACCCCAATGCCAAGTCAGCGGTCAGGACAGCGGCACAAAGCACCAGGACCAGGGGGAACGTGCCCCTGAAGTCATGCCCTCCTTAGCCAGGAAGCGTCTTACATCTTTGCCAGGTTAGGAGCCAGTCACAGGCTAGGGCCTACCCCGAGCTGCCTGGCTAGAGGAAGTGAACCACCACACACACGCACACACACACACACACACACACACACACACACACACACACACAAAAGGTGTAGAAAATACTAGCATCTACTTTTATTAGGCATCTGCTATGTGCCAGGCCCTGCACTAGACATTTTACGTATGTAATACATTTCATTTTAATCTTCATACTATTCTGTGATGTCTGAAAGTTAATCAGACATTTTACAGAAAGCCAGTGAAATTGAAAGAGGCACAGCGACTTGCCTAGGACCACCAGCTTCGAAGCAACAGGCGCAGATCCCGACTCTGGCTCGAGAGTGCAAGCTCTCACTTCCGCAGACAGCCATTTGGGATGGGCATGCTTCCTTAGGCAGGCTCTCCACTTCTCTCCCATTCGTGCCACTTTCTACCGGGACATTTCCACCACACACCTGCCTGTATCCAAAAGCCTGCCTGCTCAGTTCCACGCCATGTTGGCAGAGAGCTGCTCTCCAGCCCTGTGGTATGTTTTTCTATCCGTTCTCACAACCATTCTGTGAGGGCAGCTGGGCAGGCATGTCCTTACATTGTATAAGTAAAGAAACTGAGGTTCAGAGAAATGAAATGATTGGCCACCAACAACCCTGCCACCCAGGATAATGTGGGACAAACCCAGGCCTCTAAATCCAGTGTCCTTCTGTGACTCTTCACTGTCTGTGAACTCAGATGTGTTGATACCTCCACAGGTTTTTAAATGTCTATAGCTCATGGTGGCCAGCTTACCAAGGACTGCCTGCATCTGGGCTCTGTACCAAGTCCTGCCAGGATTCTGTGGGCCTCTCTGGGGTCCTCCTTGTAGCAAAGACCATCTTGGCCAGTTACTGAGCAGGGGCCTCTCTTGCTGAGGTGTCCGAGGCAGCAAAGAAAGACGCTGTGAAGAAGGCCATGGAGTTGGCAGCCAGTGATGGGTATGTGGGTGCCTGGATGGCACATTCTACTTCAGGCCTCTGGCTGCTTTGGAGGGCTCCTCCGATTGTGGGCTCAGGGAGAGGGGTAGTGGGAGGGTAGCCTGCTAGTGGTACTGGGAGAGTGTGAGTGTCCAGAGAAAGCCTAGTGTCCAGACTCTCAAGAAACCCAGAAGTCATTTATCAGTTTGGTTTCTGTTCACTAATATTTTCTCCCTAGGAGACAGATAAAAGACATTTATTTTTGTTTGTTTCAATCCCATTTGACAAATGAAAAAACTGGGGCCCAGATAAATAAAGTAATAGCCAGTTAAGAAAGAGCTGGAGTGAACACAGCAGTCTCGTGACCCCAGAGCGGGTTCCTCCTGCTGAGTGCCATGACCCAGCATGCCCCGCTCCAACCCCGACCCCAGGACCATATCTAGAAGTCTCCACTGGCACAGAACAGACAGAGAATTTGGCTATGTGTTCACCCTTGTAAATGCTTGGTTTGTACACCCTCAGCTTTATCGCAGAGCCTTGGGCTTCTGGAAAGGGTGAGGTTGGGAAAATTCCCAGATATTGACTTAGAAGGAATTTGAGGAGACGGGGCTGTCTCTTTCAACTGCACCAACCCGGAGAAGGTTGGCCTGGGCCACATACTCGCTCAGATATCACTAATGAGGATTCCCCCAAGCCACTCCCTCCATGCCTTCTTTTCCTCCCTCTGCTCTTCTCACACCCCTTTATGAAGTTTGGCAAGGGCCGGGGCAGCCACATTCCACAGCATTTAAATCATAGTTCCATTTTACTCTGGTCAATGGCATTTTCACAGTCATAGAATGTGAGAACTCGAAAAGATGTTATTGATGGTTTTGACTAGTCCCTCTTGTAATAGATGAGGAAGATGAAGGCAGCTCACCCAAGTTCATCAGTGAGTCAGTGTAGGGCCTGGGCTGGAAACTCCTCTGCATGTCCCACGTGCACTCTGAATCACACTGCGCCATCGCAGGAAGGAACTGAGGGAAGTATGTGGTCGGGGTGAGGGCTGGGGACGAACCTAAATACCATTGGGGCCACAGGTCATATCAGAGGAAGAGGAGAGCCAGGACTAGGTGGAGGTGACTGTCACACATACTGTCGTCCTGATGGCCCAGGATTTCTAGACAGTCTACTTTTATAAAGAACATCGACAAAGTACAATAGTCAATATAAAACAGTCCAACTTTTTATATATAGAAACAAATGAAGCTTAAAAGTAGAACATGGAGACTAACCTGTGACCCCAGAGCGAGTTTCTCCTGCTGAGTGCCATGACCTAGCACGCCTCCTTTTATTGATAAGGAAACTGAGGCACAGAGTAGTAGCTTATTAGAAACCATACGAAGACCCAAGTTCAGTGCCGTTGAGTCATTTCTGGGGAATTCTACATTCAGATCACCTGTCCTGTCAGCACTAATCATGAGATGGCATTCCGTGGGCACGTAGTCCCAAGCACCCAGACCAGCCTCTCCTCCTCGGGTTATGTGTGATTTGCCTAGGGAGACCTTATTCTTGGCCTTCTATTATGTTCTCTGTGTGGTCCAGAGTCCCCAAAATCACCTTGAGTATTTTTTCCCTGACATGTCCCTTTTAAGACTCTAAAGTGGACCAGAACATTCTGAGACCCTGCTGGAGGCTGCGATAAACTGCAGACACCCTTGCCCTCTGCCAAGCCCCTCCTACATGCCATTCCCCTTGCGCCTCTGGACATTCTGACCTTCGCGGCTCTGCTCAAAACAGCACAGCTGACACTCCAGAAAAATCTCATAAAGCCGAATTAGAAACATGTCAGTGAAAGGGGAAAATGAGATCATGTCCACCCTGCCACCTTCCCCTCACCCGGCTGGCTGAATCCATCAGCATGCCGTCAGTCATCAAGCCATCCCTGACCCCTCCTGCTTGTCCACTCCTGCGCCTGAACAGGGTCACAGGGCAGTTAAGTGAAGAGATGACACACAGCTCGTAAAATCATAGAGAAAGGCAAGTGCGAAGACAAACATTGCAGATACTAAGGGCTTGGTGAGCTATTAGACAGGGTTGGCCAAAAAGAACAATGGCTTATCAGAGAAATTGGGTCTGGAGCTATCTCAGAGAATAGATAAAATTTGTATGGATGGAGAGGAGAGAGAGAACATTCAAGATGTCATGCCGGCACAGAGGTACGATGAGGCACAGCCTGTCAGGAGAGAGTAGTGGCTCAATGGCCCCACCTGCAAATCTGTGCTTTATTCTCCTAGCTTATGCCCAACATATGCACCCTTTGAGTGAATGAATGAATGAATGATTTAACATAAACATCGACCCAGTGAGAAAGTACGAGAACAGATACCCAAATAAGTTAATTTAGCATTTAAAAGTTTTCAAGGCATTTTCCTATCACTATTGCGTCATCCCCATAACATCCCTGGAGGCAGGTACTGTGGGTTTCATTAATTCCATTTGGCTAGTGAGGAAACCGAGCATACATCATTGGGAGGGAGCAGCAACTTACCCATATGGTAAGTTTGGGTAAAGCGACTGAGCTGGATGGCTCTATCCTTCGAGTTTCCCTTCTTGGGGATCTATCTGCCTACAGCAAAAATGCCCTCAGTCCTGCTAGTCGGCAAAGGGTCAACCCACTGAGTCTGAGCCTGCTTGGGAAAGTCTGGCTGATTCAGAAGCCATGCAAGCGGCCCATCTGCCCACAGACCTGAGCCATCCACATGTGTAGCACTTATCAAAATAAAGCTAACATTTTCATCTCCATCTGATCCCTCAGTGTGTTCTGAATTCAAGTGGGGAAAGAGAAGTAGTGTTGTTTATTGTTTCTCCAAAACCTCAACAGAGATGTTAAGCAACTTGCTCAGATAATGGGATGCTTTACCTGAGGCCCCTGGCAAATAGTTACTTTTTCCAGCTAGAGAAACCATGTCAGGGAGGAATGGGAGGAGGAAGAGAGGCCGCCTGGTGAGCCAGACATGCGAAATTGTTCTCTGGTCATATGAGTTTGGGAAACAACAATGGTTTCAAGTCCCATTGGGTTCTATTCTACAGGATTTATCAGAACCATCAATATGCTGCTGCACCCTGGGGATCTTCGAGTGGAGAGAAATGCATCATTTTTGAGATTTATTGGACCACAGATCTTTTCTCATAGATCAATGTGAGGCTCTAGTGTTCCACTGTTCCATGTTTTAGGAAATATTGCTGCAGATGCCCACTTGTTTCTTGGGAAGTGGCACGGTGCAAAGACAAAAGGCATATCTTCACCAGGTAAAAGTTTGGGTGACCTTAGGCAAATTCCTAAGCCTCAGCTTCTGCATCTTTCAAGCAGGGTTAGTATGCCCACCTCATTATGTTGATGTGACGATAAAATGAGATAACAGATGCCCACAGCGGATCCTTCCAGTCGAGTCAAAATGTGACCTAGGTGTATAAACTTGTACCAAAGATGGTGTGGGTAATGTGAGATTCACATGAAAAGATTAATAGAAAAGTAACTTTTCACTTGACCAAAGGTTTAAGTTGCAAATTCCTGCTGGCCTCTCTCCCACAGGCTGATTTAAAATAGGGTACAATTTTATCTTTTGTTTTATATTCTACCTATGAGTGAAATTATTCCTGACTTATTTCACTTAGCATGATACTCTCAAGATCCATCCATGTTGTCACAAATAGCAATATTTCATCTTTTTTATGTCTGAGTAATATTCCATTTCATACATAAATATATACATATATATACACATATATACATATATATACACACAAGTATATATACATAAAGACCATATGTTCTTTAATCGGGGGTGGGGAAGGGCAAAATGGCTAAAGGGGATCAAATATATGGTAACGGAAAGAAACTAGGCTTCAGGTGGGGAGCACACAGCAGAGTATACAGATGTTGAATTATAGTGTTGTACACTTGAAATTTATATGTTATTACCAGTTACTCCAATAAATTTAATTAAAAATATGCAATAAAAATAAAATAAAATATGATACAATTGTAAATATTTTGACTTATCAGAAACATATTTATTTACTTTAAAACAAAGCTCAGCTGCGGAAGTCTGTGAGTTCACTCTCATGCTCACCAAGGTGACTTTGCAATCTCTGG
Organism: Eonycteris spelaea; assembly: GCA_003508835.1. Lineage (NCBI taxonomy): Eukaryota > Metazoa > Chordata > Mammalia > Chiroptera > Pteropodidae > Eonycteris > Eonycteris spelaea. The sequence goes on along the minus strand of PUFA01000103.1, from coordinate 706,972 downwards.
GGCCTCAGGAAACAATGCTCAATGAGTCCTACCTGGCAATTATGACGTGTGCCTCCATTAGAATTTTCCATTAGATTTTCCCTCTCACAGTCGCACCATATGAGCTCCAAATAGACTCAGGCCTTCCCTCATCCCCACACACTCAGGCCAAGTTACACCCATCTCCTCCTGCTCAGGATTGGCTCCTCCTAGAGGCAAAGACTGCTGGTCACCCTCAAGGGTCTGTTCTGTCTGTGGCCTTTAGGAATAGAACTAAAGACTATATTCCCAGGCTCAATTGCTGGAAGTGAGTTTGACCATGAGACAAAGCTCTACTGGTAAGACATGAGAGGAAATGGTGCGTGTGTACAGTTCTGGATCATGACTGTCCTTAATGGAAATGGCATTTCCTCAACTTCCACTTTTCCCCTTTCCATAGTCTGAACTCATGATATAATGGCAGGTGTTAGAGCAGCTATCTTGGGCCATATGACAAAAATTTCTGATTGAGAATGGCAGAGCAATAAGACAAATGGATCCTGGGTCTCCAAAGCCATGAAACTACCATGTTAGCCCAGTACTACTTAAGTTATTACTATTACATGAGGGAGAAATAAACTTTCATTGTGTTTGAGCAATTGTTATTTTAGCCTTTAGTTACAGCAGCTGAACCACTTAACTCTGAATGTCTACTTCTAACTATTCTTTAAAATCCACCTGAAAGCCACCTCCTCCAGAAAGTCTCCTCCAACATTATGCCAATGATATCTTCCCTCACGTACATCACTTATTCCAGAATGTATTGCTTAAACCAAATCTTGATGTACCAAATTCTATTTTATGTAATGTTATTTACTCCAGTATAGAGCATGACATACATCAGGAAGCATGGAAAGATGGTTATTGAGTTGGGTTGTATGACCATCCCTTGTTTGTGGTTGGTTTAGTGTCTCTTTCATAGGCATTGTACCTCCAGACAGTGTCATATGTCACTGCAGGGTGGGGCCAGGGCACAGACCTCTCTCACCACCATTCATAGCATATAACACTCAACTGAGGCTCAGGGGCTTGACTACATGTTACCAAAAGAAACTGTTGGGGAAGTAAGGCCAGCCAAGGCTGGTGGGATGTGGTTTGGTATAGTCCCAGTACTGAGCCTTTAAATATAGCCTGATGTCAGAGAACTCTGTGACACGTAACACAAGAAAGGGCCTGCTGTAATCGGATTCTTCCGATGTGGAAAAATAAGGCAGGCTGACTGCCGCCGCCACAGAGAGGCGACAAATGTTTGACCTCGGGTGTGAGGATGACTGACTCATTCCATGCTGTCACAGAGAGAAATGCACACCTGTTCCAGCTGGAACACAGTCAACCGTGACCAGCCACCCTCAGAGACCAGCTGGAGTTCTGGGAGGGGAAAAAAAAAGGATTATTCTAGCTGTTACACAACAAAGCTATTGAGCAGCTGCCCAAGATGAAATAGACTGTCTCACTAAGTAGTGAGCTCCCTGACACTAGAGGTAATCAAGCCAGATGACCACCGGCAGTGATATTTTAAGTGGATTCCGGCCTCAGATTGGGAAAGGAGATCACACTGGGTGACTTTAGGTTTTATGATAGTGATTTTTCAGATTACATTGTGAGTCTCCTCTCCACTGGTTTCATCTCAATATTTCTCCAGAGGAACCAACCATAGTGCCTGAAGTTCTACATTAAAGCTTCATTCATTGGGAATAAGATGTCATGATCTCCTGGAGATGTTGGTTAAATGAAGGGATGCTACATAATGTTATAGTCATTGTCAATTTATTTAGCAGACCCTCTTCCCAGATAGCTAGGAGCAGGGGATACTGAGGCACCTTCAAGTTCTCAAGGGGAATGCTGGAATAGTATTCTGGAGACCCAGCCGCTGGCCCTGGCTGGACCACTTCCTGGCACTGGGCTTTGGGTATATACCACACTGCCCTGCAAAGCTCAGCTCCCTTCATTACCAAACAGGAGGAGGCACATGCTGGTGTCCAATAGCTCTTCCCCCCGACAGAATCTGGGTTCAGGACCAAGGTACCCAAGCAGTCTTCAGAGTCTTCCAGACCCAGTTGTGAAAGCCAACTCTGCTTTTCCTGAGCTTTGTAAACTTGAGCAAGTTGCCTAAGCTTCCTGAGCCTCACTCTCCACTTCTATAAAATGGGAACAGTAATGTTTGCTTCAAAACATTAAGGTAAGGAAATATAACTTGCACAGTGACAGGATGAGTGCTAAACCACCCATTATTTATCATGTCATTTTATTAGTTACTGCCTCAGTGAGTTAGAGCAGGCTTCACTTGCAAAAGGCGGGTGGCAGTGGGATTCCGACATAGTTATCAGTCTGCCATCTCCCCAAGAGAGCCCAAGTAAGTTACACTGAGCTTCCACCAGCTCAGACACTGGCTTCCTGCCTTCCTTATGGCATCTCAGAAGAAGCCTTGGTTACAATGGAGGATGTATGTGCCCTGGAGCTACAGGCATGGGAAGTCTGGAACCTTGTCCCAGCATCCTCCCATCACTGGTCATCCTCCCAAAGTAGCCTTCACTGGCTACTTTCCCTAGTGCCTATGGGGGCCAGCCTGGGACCAGAAATCCAATTTGTCATCCCTACCCACACCCTTCTTCCACAGTCCCTCTACCCTGAGGTAGCATAAGCTCATGGGGACAAGGCTCAGGGGACAAGCAGCAGTGGACTTGAAAGCCTGCCTGGCTACTAACTGCTATGTGCCCTGGGCTTGTTACTTCAGGTCTCTGAGCATCAGTTTCTTCATCCATCAAACAGGCACAATCAGAGCTACTTCTCAGGGACCCTGTGGGCATCAAACACATCAGTCAGTGCTCAGCATGTCACAGGTCCTCAGAAAATGAAAATCGCCTTTTTTCTCTTTTCTGTAGCTTAAAGCATTGGTTCCAATAAGGGTCAATATTTGTTTCCAAATTTCATTTTGCAGTTTTTCAAACCTAAGTATATATTGCAAGACTCGGACAGCAAACTTCTACATATTTTTCACCTAGATTTACCAATTTAACATTTTATCACCATGTTTTCTCTCTATACATATCACTATTTCTATTATTATGACCATTACTTTTTGTCTTAACTACTTCAGCATGTACTTTCTAAAAACAAGAATATTTTCTCACATATGACCACATCAACAAATTTAGGAAACTTAACAAGGACATGATACTGTTATCCAGTGCACAGTCTACGTTTGAATTTTGCCAATTGTCCCTAGATGTCCTTTAGAGTAAATTTTTCCTCTAGTGCAAGATCCAGTCGGGGATCATGTCCTGCACTTGGTTGTCAGGTCTCTTTATCCTGGAATAGTTCCTGCAAGTTTCTGTCTCTCATGACTTTGACATTTGTGATGAATGTAGGCCAGTAATTTTGTAGAGTGTCCCTCCCTTTGGCTTGGTCTCATGGTGTTGCCTCACGATTAGACTGGTATTGTACATTTTGGGCAGGAAAACCACAAAAGAGATGCTGAGTCCTTCTCAGTGCAGCTTATCAGGACACATGATGTCAACTCACCTGTCACTGGGGTGTTTGTACTGATTGACTGTGGGTTAAGGTGGTGTCCATGAGCTGTCTCCATGCAGAGTGGTCATTTTTCATATTCTGTGGGGAATATGAGCCTATTTGAACACTAGGCCCATGAGTCAAACAGAGCTGGGCTATCTAGACTTTAGCATTCACCAGCAGTGTGGCCTTGGCCAAACTACCTACCTTCTTTGAGCTTGCAAAACAAAGATTATATTCCTTTCTCACAGGGAAGTTTGAAGAAGCAGATGAGAGGATGTGTTAAGTTCAGTGACTGGGCACATTGGTGCCTGGCCAATGTCAGTTATTATTCATACCACCCCTGAATAACTTTCAAGCCCCAATGTCTCAGATTGGCTTGAGTGCAGGGAGCTGGTTGACTCATTCTTGGTCCATTCAGTGGATACTCACCAAGAATTTTTCAAGGCTTAGGATCTACAGAGGGGACCTAGACATCAGTAAGACCCACTCTGATGGAAGGAAAGAGCAGCAAAAGACTCATTGTCACTGATCTCAGAGAGGTGGCTAGGGGCAGAAGTAAATTTCGACTGAAAGGCGAGAACCCTGGGAATAGAAATGGACTAGCAAGGTAGACCTACGGCCATGAGCCAGATGTTGAATTTGGGGTCCCTCTAATCTGGATTTGTGTCCCATCTTCACTGTGAATTAGCTGTGTAGTCCCAGCCAGGACCTCAATTCTATCATTCCTCCTTTAATAGTTCCTTCCCTGACCATCGTTCCCTCAGAGAGAGGCTTGCACTTCCCGGAAATGTTCTTAGCGTCACATTCTTTCACACTTAGGAGGGTCATAAATTGGTACAACCTAACTGGAGGACATTCTGACAGACATGGAATTTGTTGGTCAGTGTTTTTAGTTGTAAACAATGGAATCCACTTAAATAGTTCAAGCTGAAAGGGATTCATGAAGGAGAATTGACCGCTTGCAGAATCATCAGGAAGCGAAGGTAACACAGCCTAGGCTGGGCTTCCAAGAAGGAGTCCCAAAGGCACAATGTACAACTGGCTGCCAATGGAGCTGCTGCTTCTGCCTTGATCAAAAAGCTCCAGAACAGGAGTGACCACCCTAACTCATGGCCCCAGACCCATTTCCGCCCAGATCTGTGCTGGCAGAATAGGTGTTCCTTGCCCCCTGCCTTCGCTTCACAAGACTCACAGAAGTCATCTCATCCAAGAAGTTATCTCATCAACAGGGTCAAAATCACATCTAGAATCCATGCTGTCAGGAGGTGTGGGTTATTAATTACACAATATCTAGACATGAGAAGGAGGTAGAATATGTTCTGAACTAGATAATCCACCAAATCAAGAATGTTTTCTAAACATTCAACCTTTTGACTTAATTAAGAATCCATCTCAAGGAAATAGAGATATAAATAAGCATTTGTGCATAAAGTTGAAGGGAAAGAAAGAGGGAAGGAGGGAGAAAGGGAAGGGAAACAAAATCCATGAACAGAGGTTGGTTAAAAAATCTTTTGGAACATTCATATGAAATAATTTGGGGCAAATAAGAATACGGTTTTTGAATAGTTTTAGAATTTACATTAATAAACTATTAAGGGGGAAAGACAAGAAAACAAACTATGCGCACATACAACATGATCTCAGTTTTATAAGAAGGGGAGAAGGGCACACATATGCAGAGTACAATATTGAAGAAGGTACCCCAAAATGTTCATCTGAGTGTGACTGGAATCACATGAGGTTTTAAAATGTTCTCGTTTACTCTTTCTATAACGTTTTCGTGTTCCACCAAGACTATGAATTACATCTTATAATTAGTCGTTTTAGAAATCAAAGGATGATATAAACAAAATGAGATATGCTTATTCTTCACGCACATGAACACACACATGCACACGAGACTGGAGCTGAGGCTTGGGGAGCAGGGAATAAGGGATAACAGTGGAGAAGGGAGGACAAGGACCAATTACAGATGGTTGGCAGAGGCCATCTCTGACTTATCTGGCACATAAGTGGATGTCAATAAATATTTGTTCCATACCCTTATGGAGAAATTCTCAAAGGGCTTGAAAGCAGCCATTTCGAAGAAAAAAGAAAATAGATGACTTTGAAACAGATGAAAAGATACCCAGCCTCAATCATAATCAAAGAAATGCAAAATAAAACAAGAGCTATTTTTCACTTACCAGATTGGCAGAGATCACAACGTTTGATGAGAACAGAGGGTGACTAGACAGGAGGGAAGCGGGCTCTACCCCTCCCTGCAGGGTGGTTTGCAATATCTATTAGAATAGAAAATGTGTGTGTCCTTTGATACAGCCACTCTGCTTCTAGGAATCTGTCTTCAGATATAATTGTTCATAGCTCATATGCAAAAGGGGAGTGTACAGGGTGTTTATTGTGGTGGTGTTTATCTTAGCAAAAGATTCGAAGCCAAGTCTCGAATAAGGGTCTGATTAAATAAATCATGGCACATTTGTGTGATGGAATACTGTGCTAAAAAGAAGAGATCTCACAAGTTTATTTATGAGCAATAATGTCAAGGTGAAGAGCAAAGTATATAATGTGTGTTTTTGTAAGAAAAAACATATACATATAGCATTTGATATGTATAGCAAATTTCTGGTGTCCCTGGGGAGGGAGATTGAGGTATTCAAGGATCTGAGTTGGAGTCATTGTTTATACTTTTGTAATGTCGAGTTATTTGATCATGTTCATGCTCGTACATTATGTTTTCAATTTCAACATGTAATTAAAAATAAATAAATACTTGTTGAATTAATATTGGATTAGGAAACCACAGAGAGGCATTTGGATGTGATGGGGTGAGCCACAGGGAGCCGCTGGTGGTTCTCAAGTGGAGGAGTGCTGCCTACGAGTGGTGTTTAACAAGGAGGACCCAGAAGAGGGTCCTGCAGGGAGACTGAGAGAGGAGGAGGAGCCTGACCAGCTGGACCAGCCCAAGGCATCAAAGTCGCCAGGCAGGCAGGCTGCACCAAGGGCATCTGGGGTGGAGGATAGAGGAAGGGTTACCCTCTGAGTAGCATTTCTTCCCACTTAGTCTGGATGCTGCTCTCTGTTCCCATCCCATATTACATCCCACACGTTTCCCAGACTGTTTATGGAATAATTCTCAGCCTTTTGGCGGTGCAGATATTTACTTTTTCAGCCATGGTCTGTCAATCACCTCTGTACTTTCATCCACTCAGTTAGGTTCTTCTGTTTTTCCCATCTCTTAGAGTCCCCTGCTCGCGTCAGCGACAGAGCTTGCTCTCACTGCACACACGGCCTCCCAGGGCCTTTTACCTGATTCTCACCAGCCTTGGCCCACACTGCTCCTCCCCCTCACACACACAGTGCTCCCCCTCTTCCCTGGTTCAGCCATTCCATTCTCCTGGCTTTTCTGGGAGCAGCCTCCTGTTCCATCTCCAGTGTGCCCTCAGGCCTGGTGTGAGATCACTACAAACGACCTCTTCCTTACTGTGGCTCGGCTAGGCTCCCAGGGAGGTTTGGGTGGGTAGTAAGCCCCAGGAATTGTGTGTATGTTGAGGGTCAGGCTTTAGGGTGAAGGAGAAAAACCTGTCCTACCTCACTACACCTTAATAGCTGCACTTATTCTAATATCAAATAGTTTTAAATTATTTACCATGGAGTAAAAGAGACGTCCCTGCAGATGCCCCAAACAGATCCGTTTATCCCATAGCTCAGGGCTTCTCAACCTGGACACAATTGATATCTGGGGCTGGAAGATTCTTTGTTGGGGGCTGTCCTGTGCATTGCAAGATATTTAGCAGCATCCTGGCTCCACTCTGCTAGATGCCAGTGGCATTACCCACTCCGCCTGTGACAACCAAAATTGCCTCCAGACTTTGCCAAATGTCCCCTGGGGCTAAATCAGCCCTGCTTCAGAGGCAGTGCTATAGTTTCACGTGTTCCCTAGCACAGTGCCCCGTGCCAATGGGGGAGGGTACAAACGCCCCTTTATTGGTCTTCACCTAGAGTCATAATGAGGAGTTTCCGGCACGGCGGAGAGACAGGCAGCGGCTGGCTTGGCACACTATAAATCATAGCACAGATAACCGCTACTTTGCCACTTGTCCCTTCTCAGAACACAACCCTGGAACTTGAGCCTGACCCACTTCCAAAATTCTGAGACCCTCAACTTCTGTCAAATCGATTCTTGGTTCTTGGGTTCTTCACCCAGAACTACCAACGTCTCTGCCTTTTAGACTCTTTTATTGTTAGGTCTACAAGGGCAATAAAAAGCCTCAAAGGGTTTCCGGGGCATCAAATAGCTCCTTTTAAATTAAAAAGAAAGAAAGGGGAATGGGAGACCTCCAACCTTTGTATTTTATTACACAAGTGAATGAGACACATATGGAATATGTTTTCTTCTGACTGGGCACTATTTTAAGACATAGGAGATTGTTCTTAAAACATTTCCTGGCTTTTTATGGCTGCCTAGGTTTTTAGAGGAAGTGTGTGTGTGTGTGTGTGTGTGTGTGTGTGTGTGTGTGTGTGTGCGTGTGCGTGTGTGCGTGTTAGGCTGTGTGTTTCCAGTTGCAGAGGGTGTAGCCCAGGATCCTGGGGCGTGGGGGTGGGGTTGGTTGGCCCATGAGGAGGGGCCCTGAACAGCATGGCCCAGAACATCCTAGAGTGTGGATGTTGCACCCTGTGCTGGAGGGGTCAGGGAAGACTTTGAAAGAAAGTAGAGTCTGGATAGTTTTATAGTTCTCTGCATTTTCTGAACGTGGGATGCACTTTCAGCCATCCTCTCTGCCTAGGAAGCCCTGTCTCATTCGTGTATTTACTGTCCCCTTACTCTTCCAAGTGCCTCAGAATCTTCCCTTCTTCTTTCCCAATGAAATCAAACAAGTGAGCAAAGGTATGTATAAATCTATGTCTGTATGTATATATGTATGTGCAGTGAAATTTATAAATATATCATTGCAATGTGGTTTATAGTGATAAAAAGGTGGAAATAGGCTAAAATGCACAGCAATAGGGGACTAGTTAAATAAATTATGATATAGTAATATAATGAAAAAAATCGCTCAGCCATCAAAAGTTGAAGACACAAATGACTATCGACTTGATTAGATGAAAAAAGTTAAAAACAGGATATATGATTCTATTTTTAAAAAATGTTTTATACAAGGAGGATTCTGGGAAGATGATGAAATCGGCAGTACCAGGAGTCTGTCTCCCCACCTAGACAGCAACTGCTCTGGCAGAATCTGTATAATGTAGCTATTCTAGAACTCTGGAGGCTATCGAAGCCTTACAACTTCCAAGAGAAAGTTTGGATGCTAAACTGTGGTTAATTTTTTTCAATTTTGGTCAATTTCAGTCCTTAGCTCAGTAGCTGTTACCTGTCCCTTACCCTCAGCACCACGGCAGGCACCCATGTTTGTGCCAGAAACAGCTGGTTCAGATAACAGGCTGGCCATCTCTGGAGAACAAAACTACTGCGAGATTTGCTTACACTTGCATACTCGGAGATAGAAAACTAAAAACCTGACCAAAGTTCTTGAGGGTCTACTACAGGCCAGAGAGTTGACAGAAATTATTTCAATCTGCATTTGGAACTATCTCTCAAAGGCCATTATTGTCATCCCCACTTCATGATGGAAGATGCTAAGGATCAGAAAAGGTAAGTAATTTATTCAAAGTCACGGAGATAGTAAGTTGAGAATATGAGATTTGAACCAGGCCTATGAAACACCAAATCCATGACTGTTCTATTGACTCATCATGGACGTGCGTGTGTGCGTGTGTGTGTGTGCGCGTGTGCACACACACGCGCCAAAAAAAGAGAGAGAGTTTGTAAAAACAAGGGTGAGTTCTACCTTCTTACCATCCCTGTTGAAGGGGAAACGATGCTAAAAGGCTGATTGCACAGTTATCAGTCTCGCCCGTCTTTTAACATTAGCCCTTGCTTTCACTGACTGTCTTCCCAAAACAGATAAGGCCCTCCTATTACATGCCCACCCTCAGAGTACCCTGATTTTTCTTTTAAGCAGTTATCACAGTAGTGATCCTATTACCCATGTAATTATTTCTTCAATATGTCTCTCCCTCCAAAGACTATAAAGCTCATGAGACAGGGGCTGTGTCTGCCTTGGTCACATGCTATATTATCTTAGACCTAGCACAGAGCCTGCACAAAGTATGTTTCATAGTATTTGTTGAACAAACAGGTGCATGGTTGGATGGGTGGATGAAGGGATGATGGGTGGGTGGATGGATGGATGGGTGTTTGGATGGATGGATTGACAGGTGAATCTCGGCTCACTGGACACCTGAGACGTTCAGTAACCCAGAGCCCTAAGCCTGGGCTCTTGGCCGACAGTCACAGCAGATCAGAACCATATGTCTGTTCCAAAACCCTGCCTGTGTGGTGAGTCACCCAATATCTGAAAACCACATGCTTCTTTCCACAACGAGGCTGCCTGGAGGGGCCCCCAAGCCTCAAAGAGTGTCAGGAAAACTCTGCTCATGCACAATTACTGCCAACCCGTTATCGCTGCTGTTCTTTGATGTGCTCTTTGTGAGTCAGAGCTGCTGTTGCCTCAATTCTGTTCCTGCTTCAGAAGCATTCTGACATTTTTAAAAGAAAAAAGTCAGAAGTGGCAGACTATCTTTGGGCAAAGACTGCAGACAGCCCTTTGATTTGATTACTCCTTGATTTGATTATAAACAGATTTGAGGTTGAAGGGGATAAAAGTGTCAAGGATAAAATGTTGGGACCCTCCAACCTATGGCAAAGTGAAGAGAAATGCCCCAGGCCCTTGGAAGAGACCATCCCCAACTCCTCCTCTTCTCCAGCAGATCTGCTGTATGTACCTCCATTCCAGAGTCAGAGCTGGCTTTTTCTTGACCCACTTTGAATTCTCTCACTTCCTTTCTTACCTACACATTTCCTCTCTCCAAGAATGTCACCCTTCTCCATCTCCACTGCTCCCATATCCAAATACTGTGCAGCCTTTGGGGCTCAATTCCTTTCTTTCTGTCTCCACTCGCCTCTTCTGATCCCTGCAGCAACCAGACTCCTGAACTGCTTGCTCTCTGAACTCTTTTAACATTCACTTCTTCTGGGGCAATTACTCACGGCACTAATGACAATGTGCATTTTGCAACGTTCGGTTGCAATTTCAAGAAAGAAAGTTGTGGTATCTTAGGGACAATGGCACTCTTGAGACTAAAAGAAAGAAGGTGCAGTCCAACTCAGCTACTTCCTATCTGATCTCAGAGGAGTTATTACTTTCAGTTTCTTCATCAGTAAAATAGGCGGGGGAGCAGGTTTGGCAGATTTGCATATCAAATTAGATAATGGCCATAAAATGTTCTGTAACTTGTGCAGTTGTACAATGGTATGCGTGCTGCAGAATGACCAGCACTATCGTCATCCTCATTCTTTCCGTCATTTCCACCTTTATCACCTTTGCCATCACTGTCATAACATTGCTATTTCACTTCCCATGCGTTATCTAGACTGTGAGCCTCCATGGTTAGGGACCCAATGGCATACTTCTGAACTCCTACACCTAGCACAGGACAGGGCACACAGTCCAGTCAGTATGCAACGATTTTTCTTAATCAACCAATAAACTCAGAGGAGAAGAAAGCAAAGGGAGAAGGTTGTGTTGAACAACGATGTCTTTCGGAGATCGTGTTTACTAACTTCCTCTGTTTAAAAAAGAACAAAAGAAAAGCAAGGACATTTTAAAAGTCAGCAGCCTCCTTGACTGGCAAGGATGATATTGGACATTTTTTGCCCTGGTCCCGGACAGCATCAGGGCACTCCGCATTCTCATAACCTCATCCAGGCTTCATGAGAATTCTGAGAAAGGGGCTGAGGAAGCACAGGTGCCTTAGCATCCCATCCTATAGTCAAGCAAACCGAGGCCAGCCCTTACTCCAAGATGGAGCAGTGAGTCATTGATAAACCCAGCTCACAGAGCAGGCTCTTGACTCTTGGCCCCTGGATCTTTCTGAGGGACACTCAAGCCACTGAAAGAGAATTCCATACCATTGCTGGCAACATCTATTTTACAAATGTTACATCATTTATTCCTCATGATGTCCTTGCAAATGACCTTTCTTCATTTTATACATGAGGAAACTGAGGCTCTGAGAGGCAAGATGACCTGGAGACGGTGGGGCCACACTCCCATTTCCCAATACCCACTGAGCACATTCTACTCATGTGGGCTGAGCCTACTGCTAGGATGCGAATCTCTCCCCCTGTTCTCTGGTTCCCCCATTTGCAGGAAGTTTGGGTCAACCACATCCTGCCACGTTTCTGCAGACGAGATAATGATCCCCACCACCATCATTCTCTGTCCCACCACAGCCCAGCCCAATGAAGGCAGACAGGCTTCTTTTATTCTGTCAACACTACTGAATGTCAGAGCTGAAAGAGGCCTAACTCGGTGCTCACTCCTTGGAGCATCCTCCTTAAGAATCATCTGGGGACACTGATTAACAGTCTCGAATCCCCAAGACATCCCTAGAGTTTGAGACAGTGTAGGAATCTGCATTTTTAACGAGCACCCTGAGTGACTTGACGAGTGTTCATATTTGGGAAACCACTGGTTCAAGCCTTTCATTTTAAAAGAAGCACACTGAAGCCCAGAAAAGAAACAAGACTTTGCCTTCCTTCCCCCGCTCCCAGTCATGTCAGGTCTGCTGCCTCTTTGGCATGTCTTGTGCATCTGTTACAAAAGACCATTGGGTGCTATTGAGGTGACACTCTGCTATTAGGAGAGTAGGCTGGAAAGCTCATTCAGCCAGCTTGGGACCTGATATATCAATTTTCACATAAGCAAAAGACATGGTGCTTTGTGGAGGGTGAGAAAGACATGTGGGGACTCTCCAGAACCCCCTTCAATCAAGGCTGAATCCACAAGGAGACAAGTTGGAAGCCGCCTTCTAGGAGTGATCTGTAACTGGTGGTGGGGATCATTATCAATCTGAAAGTATTCACACGTTAGCTCACAAGTAGGTATACTGCCCACAGGTCAAATCTGGCCCACTGACTGCTTTTGTAAAGTTTTATTGAAACATAGCCACTCCCATTTGTTGATGTGTTCTTTATGGCTGCTTTTTGTGCTACAAAGGCAGAATAAAGCCTAACGCATTTACTATCTGGCCCTTTATGGGAGAAAATTTGCCAACCCTGTGTTAGCCAGTCAATAAACCATCAAAGCTTCATTCTTGCCGTTATTCCAGAAAGTCTCTGATTTTTCCGTTCCTGTATCCCTGGAACTTCACAGCATAGTGTTTGGTTCATTGTGGGCACTAAAAATAAATTGTTGAATGACATCACAATGAGCTATTTTAATTCCCATTATGCGAATGAGAAAACCACAGCATTTTAAGAAGGTAAGTATATAGTACAAGGTCTCAAAAAGTGCTACAATTAGAATTTGTCTTGATCCAAGCTACAATATTTTCCCCTGTAAGCTTGAAGCAGGGGTCAGGTAGATTCTTCCCAGCAATCTGTAGAAATGGGGCTAGGGGACCTAGGGTAGATCTTCTGGAAGAAGGGGCTGGATCCTGGGATTGTGAGAGATGGGAGGGCCCTGGTGAAAGATAAAGGATCATCTCTGAAGAGATAAGAAGACCCTGTCCTGCTGGGAAAATTGATACCTTTAGATTATATTAAGCTAATTCATACTATAATGTTAGCTTCTTTCTGAACCTGCTTTCTTCTTAACTAAAGGTGAGTAATGGAGCCTTTTCACTTGGAAGTGAAGGAAGATACTTCCAGGAACACAGAAAGGGGAGATGGAAGTGAGTCAAGCATGCTTACCAGAATACAATTCAAATGAGCCAGACTCTTATCTCAGTGGTGTGAAGTCACCGGTGGCATTCACAGGGAGCCTGGGCAGCCCCATGTCCACCCCAGAGGGAGTCTGGGCCTAGTGACCATAGAGCCTCTCCCCAGCTCTGAGGCTCTATGTGGCTCGAGACAGCACTGTCCGTCTCCCCTTTCAGTTCACTGAGAGGCATTAAAGGCATAGGACGAGCTCTCCTGAATCTAATGAGATCCAGCTTTATCAGAGTCACTGGGCCAAAACAATCATAGAAAGTGGAGAGTCATTTAGTTGGCTGAGTAGAATTCTTTGTTATCTTTCCCAAATAAACCACACCTACAAAGTGTCATTTTCTAGCCTCTGTCTTTTTTTTTTTTAAGTGGGGTGAGAACATAAACTGAATGCCAAAGACTCAGTTTTCACAGTTTTTTTTCTCTAACCTTTACAGTTATCTCATGTACATTCAATTCCCCGGAAAGTTGTTCAGCTATCCCACGTATTGAGTGCAAGCACTGTACTTAACTTGCAAAGAAACAACTCTGATTGTTCACACTCATATTTCATTGAGTTATGGCATAATAATTGAATTATTTAAGAAGAGTAATAGGTGCAGGTTAAGAAAAACACAATAACATTTGGTAAGCCACACTGCTCAACTGATGGGAACAAACATACCTGGGGAAATTGGAGAGTACCTGCTAGCTTCGAGGGTTTGTATGTCTTGGGCCTGGACAGCCTCCAGAAAGCTGACTAGTGGTTAATTAAAGATTGTTTAGGATGGTTCTGCTATTTAATCACATATGCCACACAGTCCTTTGTCATGTGCAGAGCACTGTCCTGTATAAGCCTCATAACCCTCTGGGGCAAGCAGAGAAGATGTTCATACAGGGGAAATGAGGATCAAGGACAGTAAGACACTTTTTAAAGGACAAATATGCAGTAATTAACTCCTTTGTATCTGTCCTACTGGAGCCCAGCACAGAGTGGCCACCTGAAACAGAAGTCCATTGTTTATGGGACAGAAGTGGTAAAGCTGGGCCCAAACCTGGGAAGATCTGCTTTGCGACCCCAAGTTTTTCCAGCTCACATAGAAAGCATCTGTGAAATGCACACGCTATGCCAGGCTCTAAGCCTGGCTTGGGTACAAAAAATGGCGCCTATTATTTCTCACCTGGTCCACACCCTGGGCCTTCTAATTCTTATTCCTCTCCCCACTTTTCCCTGGGGAAAATAAAATGCTAAACCTCTCTGTCTCCTTTGGTGTGACTGTTAGATTCTTCTGCCAAGCATCCTGGGAAGAAACAGGTGAGTGCATGAGGATTATGCCAAAGCCCTTCAGAGGAAAGCTCAGCCGAGTGCCCTCCACCTGGTCTCCCCTTGCCTCCCAGATCCCATCTCCAATTTCCAAGTCCGAGACTTCCCACACTTATGCAAAACATCCTGGCCTGTCTCCCCTGGAGCTCCAGGGGAAACCTGAAACCCCAGAGTGAAATGAAGGGGTTGATTTGCCTGAGGAAATTAGACACAAACAAGCCTGGGGTGAACCACTGTGCCAGAAATGTTTCTCCAGATTAGTCACAGAGTTAACCACTCACATATGTCCCTCCCCCAGCTCGCCTTCAGCCCAGTTAATCTAGGTGGCTGGCCTGGTTATAAACAAGGTTATGAACAGAGGGGAAGGAGGAAGGGGGGAGAGGAGAAGCCGACAGGGGGAGGGGGATGTTCACCAAAGACACCGCAGCCACCTCCTGCCTGGGTGTGGTTTCTCCTTTCTTTTAACCTCTTGCTAAACTGCTCGTCAGCACCTCCATTTCCTGCCAGCACAGTTAGGAGATTCTCACACGATTTAATAGGAGGGGATGGTGCCCTCAGCCTCATCGTCACTCTCTCAGAGAAGATGACAGTGTTTCTGTGGCTAAATTCTCAGCAAATGTTTATTTAAGCCTATTTTCTGCCAGGTACACACTAGACACTAGGAATATAGTGGTGAGCAGATTACACAGGACTCCTGTCCTCACAGAGCTGATGGTTTGTGAGGCGAGGACATCGAATAACTGCGAGATAGGACACTTGCCGAGGGTGGCAGGTTCTGCCTATTTGATTCATCGCTGTATCATGAAGGCCAGGAACTGCACTTGGCACGTAATAGGCACTCAATAAGTATATGCTGAACGAATGGATGACACAAAGACTTGCGGATGTCATACTGAGCGTAAGAATAAACATTCCCTGGACCACAAGAATCCGTCCCGCGATTTTCTAATCTCCTCTGGATTTAGGAAAGTCTTCTTTGCAGAAATGATGACCCAGTTGAGATTCAAGGGTTGAGTAGGAACCAGCTGAAGGAAGGAGGGTTGGTGGCAGAAAACTGGTTTCGGCAAAGGAACAGCATGGCTGAATGTTCTGGGGCAAGAGGGAGCACGGTTCACCAGGGGCTGACTGAAGGAAGTCTCTGGAGCTGGAGTATGGATGGAAAGGAAGGCTTGTAGCAAAGTGATTCTGGAAAAGACAGTAGCGCAAGCCTAGTGGGCTGAGGAAAGGACTCCAGCTTTTTCCTTAGAGCAATGAGGAATCGCTAAAGCGCGCTCAGTAGGAACCAATACTGTCAGACTTGTACTGGCATCACAAGAAGAAATGCCTCTAGTATTCGTGTTTGGGAGGGTCTAAGTAGACGTGACAATGGGAGCCTGCAAATTCACCTCAGCTGTGGCTGAAGTTGAAACCAATGTATTTCCAATCTACTACAAGTTTATCTACAGGTTGCTACGTAATGTATTTTATTTCACATATACTAATATTTCATGACTGTGTGCCAGATGCCATTCTAAGTGCTTTGCAAACATGCACTCATTTAATCCTCACGATGACCTTTTGACGTTGTGACATTGGTGCTATTATTATCCTTTTTAAAAGATGAGGCAACTCGCACAATTAAATCGACAGCGCAGTGTGGTTACAAAGCCCCTTTGGTGGAATCCTGCAAGAAAACCAGTGTGTGTTCAGCACCCAGGAAGGAGCCGAGCTCTAACAACTACTCTTTGCTTACCGGCTTTCTAAATAGTCACCTCATGTCTTCCGTTCATTTTTCTTATTAACTGTTAGCAGGTTCTGATGTACCGCATGATGACTATACTTAATGGTAACCATATTATGTACTTAGAAGTGGCTATGAGAGTAAAGCTTTAATGGTCTCACCGTAACAACAACAAAAGGTAATTATACGGGGTAAAGGATATGTTAACTAACCTTATTGAAGCAAAGATTTCACAATATGTACATGTATCAAATCATCACATTGTACACCTTAAACTTATACAATGTTATGTCAGTTCTATCTCAATAAAGCTAAAAAAAATTTTAAAAAAGATGAGGCAACTGGGCTGGGTATTCAAATCCAGACCACGGATGGCAGTATCGGAGTCTCTCTCAATTCTGGTGTGGCATGGAGTTATACCAGAAACCTCCATTGCTCTGTGGAGGGCGTGGGAGGAGGCTGGACCAACAGATGCAGTGGTGGTAGCTTAGCTTAGGAAGCCGGATGGGGCTGGAATAAGAGTCAGTCGGCTGTCAGGGGATCCGCAGCCCCAGCCCCATAACGTGGGGCCTTGATGGACAGGAAGAGAAGGTATCCTACTCCTGGGCCACGGCTGCAATCCCAGTGTCTCTCCACGCAGTCTTAGGGATCTCTTCACTCTCTCCGACGTTGGATCACCTGCTTCTTGGATCCCACATCCCTCTCTTTCTTGGTTGACTCCCTCATTTTAGCAGAACATTCCTTTCAGTAGCGCTCCCCACACAGGGAGAGTGAAAGGCAAATTTGGGAGGAATTTGCATTTTAAAAATGTCTTCAGAGCCTCTGCTGGATTGTTGTTTGGCATAAATTTCACATTGCAAATCACTTTCCTTCAGAATTTGGAAGACATTGCCGCTTTGCTTCTAATTTTCAGTGTTGCTGCTGAGAAGCCCACACTTAATTAATAGTTTGACTGCGTGTAGCATTCTAGAGTGTAAATCAGCTTCCAAAAGTGTTGGTGAGAAATACAACGCCATCCTGTAAACTGATCCATTACATATGGCATGTTTTTGTTTTGCCTTGTTTTTGATTTTCATTTTTCCCTTCTGGAAGCTTTTAATATCTTCTCTTTATTCATGATATTCTGAAATTTCACAATAATTTGCCTTGATGTGGGTCTTTTTGTCATTTGCAGTGTTGAGCGTGTGGTAGATTCAGACAAGGAAACTCATGATCTCAATTCTGGGAATTTTATTTTGTACTATTTCCTTGAATATTGCCTCTGCTGTATTTTCTCCATTTTTCCCTTTTTGGAACTCTTACTATTTGGATGCTAAATATCCTAGATGGATCCTTCCAATTTTTTAATTTTCATCCAATTTTCCATCTATTTATCCTTTTGTTTTGCTTTCTGAGAGGTCTCTTCATGTTCTAAATGTGTTATTAAAATTTTTTTTGGTCCGTTAATTTAAATTTTCAAGAATCTGTCCTCTTCTAAGTTTGATTCTCCACTTTTTCTTTTGACATTTAGTTTTTGCATACAGTATCTCCTCACGTCTCTGATAATGTTATTTATAATTTTTGAAACCCGTTTATATTTAAAATAGGTCAGTAAGATCAGATGAAAAGCTCCGTGGGGTTGAATAGAGCTTGTCATTTGGTAAAATTCACTACACGGTAATCATGTGGAGAACTAACCATTTCACTGAGGAACCCCCAGCTTTCAGGAATATCCCTATTTTGTAGATAGGGGAAGAATCATCGAGAAAATAACTGATTCGCTCGAGTGCACACAGCTAACTGGTGTAACTGATGTTCAAACCAAGGCTGCCTCACTCCAGAGGCCGTGCTCTTTAGTGTACTGAGCTGCGTTGCTTTGCAGGGCAGCAGCTGACATTCATCAAGTGTTTTCTGTGTCCTGGGCAGTGTTCTAAGTACCTCAAAGCATTAAATTAATTTAATCCTTACAGCAACACTTTGAAGTAGGTATGATTACTAGACCCGTTTGTTGACAGGCAATCAGAGACGCAGAGAAGCTAAACGACTTGCCCAAGATAACACCGCTGGAAAGTGTTGGAGGTGGGATATAATCCTAGCACTCTGGCCCCAGAGCTCTCTCTGCTTAGCCTCCCAGAGTCCCAGTTCCCTGCCTGAAAAACAGCAGTGTGATTCCTAACTCACAGTTACTTTGAGGATGACATGAGAGAACATATGTAAGAGACATGTATATAATAGACCCTCAACAAACGTTATTTTCTTTGAAAAAATATTTTTCCCTCTGGGCTTCAATTTCTTTCAAACAAGAAGCTACAGTTTGGGGTTCCCTAAGGTTTCTCCTGGCTGTGAACTTCCACAGTTCCAAAAACTGGGCTGTAAATTTTAGGGGGCCTACCTCGAAGGAGCGAGTTGGGGTGGGAATGAGACAAGGGTGAGAAGCATCCGAACCTCAAGGGATAGAGAAAGAAAAAGTCCGAAGGCAGGAGTGAGAGTGACATGCCCTGGACAGCTCCATTTCCCAGCTCAGGCCAGAGCATCACTCCTGTGTTCCCAAATAGCTGTGAAGTTCAAATAACAGACTCCAACTGACACATAAAAAGGAACACATGTAACCACTTACAGCCCAATTAATATTGGGGCGGGGAGAAAGCCACAGGGGGAGGCCACTGGGGTTGAAGTGAGCACAAGAATGATGGCCGTGCTTCCGGCCCTCCGGCTGAAATGGGCTATTATGTGTCATCAGGAAACTTAAGAAGGAGGGAAAAAACAACCTCTGATCAAGTCCCTTTTGTCAACTTCTAACAGATTAATAGATGACAGATTTTGCACTTAGAGCTCTACTGCAAGGTCAAGGGCAGTGAAACAGGGCTTGTTGGGACTTTTTTCTTCGTTTCTTCAGCTGCTAGGCTGTGGAACTCATTATTCTGACAGGCTTGTTGCCTGAATAACTCTAAAAAGTTCTGCTTTCCCCAGGGCCTTTGGGGTGAGGGGGACTCCTCAGTACAGACAAGCCAGGTTTGTCTTCCGCCCACAGCTACTTCCCTGCTCAGGCGCCTGCTTTGGGTCCCTCATCCTGGAGTCCCAAGCTATTCGTGCCTCTGCCCCACCTCATGGTGTCCCTCTGTGGATCACAGAACGAAGACAACTTCTAAGCCTGGCTTCTAAGGCCCACAGTGTTGTGGCTTCAACCCTCATTACCTCAATGCATTTGTATCAGTCACACTGGATCACTTGTGGCTCCCCAAACCCATCTCATGCTCTGCCTCCACATCTTGGCCCTCTCCGCCACACTTTTTGTCTTCCTGTCAACTTCGTATTCATTCGTCAAGGCTGTGCCAGTGTCAACTCCTTTGGGAGTCTGTTCTGACCCTCCTTCCCTGCCCTTCCTGCCTAACAAGAGACTCTACTCTCTGTGACTCCCAGTCCCTTTAAACATGCAGCCTTTGGCATGTGTCTTACTACAGGGCCATGATCTGCTCTTGGGCTCATCACTCCCCATTTGACTGTCTGCAGAGACCACTGTGCTGCCTGACGTGGAGCAGTGGCTTCCTGTTATACAGAGGTGATTCATCAAGGTGTGAGAGATTATGGAGGAAGACCCCAAAGTCACCCTGTTAATCAACACCCCTGGCAGAACCTGTGACTTGCTTCTAACCCACAGACTGTGGTAAAGGTGAACGGATGTCAGTCCCACGCTTAGGTGTTGTTCTATAGCAAGGGCGATAGGCTGTCAGTCTCACGATGATGTAACTTTATAGAAAATTCCACATTAGCAGGCAGGAGTGAGAGTCTCCTCACTGGGTTGGTGAAGTTAGGAACTGTGTTGAGAAAGCGCATGTGGCAAGACACTGTGGTGGCAGTTTCTAGGACCTATGGGCACCTGTAGCTCACAGCCAGCAAAATGCCAGGCCCTCAGTGATATGGCCATAAGAAACAAATTTGGTCACAACCCAAGTGAGTTTGGGAGTGCAACTCCCCATTCGAGCCTCCTGATTCGAATGCAGCACAGCCAAGACCTTGATTGTGGTTTTTTGAGCTCTTCATGCAGAGCACACAGCTAGGCCATGCCTGGTCTCCTGATCGATGGAAACGGTGAGATGATAAATGTGTGTGAATTTGCTACATTTGTGCTAACTTGTTACTCAGTAATTAACAAACTGATAAAGAGATCATTCTTAAAGATTCATCCTTTGGGGTTGGAAGACCCAAATAATTCTGAGAAAAAATCCATTTCATTCTTAATACCGGCAAGAAATTTTGCCAGCCAGCTCATATCAAGACTCCAGAACAAGAGCCCAAAGAATGAAAGTTAGATCAGGCCTGGGAGAGAGAGACATAGGAAGTGGAGAAGCCACAGTCAAAGAGGGAATAGGAAGAGCCCTGGGCCTGATACCAGGCTCTGGGTCCCAGGCTCTGCAGAGCTGATAGAGCTTGGCAAGGCAGCTCCCCTCTAGACTTCCATGAGCTCGTCTACAATCCATGTTATGAACAGTTTGAGTTCTATAGCTTCCTCTGGCTCTGGCATTGTAAGTCAACAATGGTTCCATTTTGCCAAGGAACTCGATATTTTGGAGCATACTCAATCTCGTCCACTTGTTCATTCATTCGGATGTGTTGCTTTCTACTTTCAATACTTTTTAGATTGCTTCCCATGAAAGACACATGTTTGCTAACACAATTAAAAGAGAGAAACATAAAACAAATTAGGAGAGCAGGAAAGAAAGTTATGCCAGAATGCCGGGCTAAGGTGAACACCTACTTGCATAGTCCCCCTTTCCACTCCTCGTATAGTTCCTATAGGAATATTCCATGTGCTTAGGGGGATTAATTTTGCCCCTCTTCCCACCTCAAGGATGGTCACATGGCCCAAGTTGGTCAATCAGAGTACCCCAAGTCTCCAATCACTATGGTCAGTTCAAAAATGAGCATACGTGCCAAGCAGGACCAGTTAGAACTCCTACAGATCTTTGTTGACGAGTTAGTGGAAAAGATTATCTTTCTATTGAGGTTGCTGAACTCATAGGTTGTCAGTTTGGGTCTTTAACGGCTTCCTTGTGGAGAAAACCTGTTTTGAGGTCTAAAAAGGAGTCCTGGCGACACTGAACTCCGGAATCCAGCCATCTCTGAAGCCATTTGTACTTACTTGACCTGATAGATTATTCTTTTATTTAAAGTAGTTTGGGTTGGGTTTCTACCACTTACAACCGAAAGAATCTTAACTAATGTAGAGACTTATTTCACCAGAGCGTATGATTTCGCTCTGGTTCTCTGGAAGCCGAAGCAAAAAGGGAACCACATTGCATCACAGAGCTCTCGTTCTCTGATATCACGAAACCCGAAACGCCAAGCAAGACATCCTGTTCTCAGTACTCGGCCTTTTTCTCATGTTCTTTGACATTGGTGGCCCAGAGCAACATCTTCCACAGTTGTTTCAGAATGACGCAGAAACATTCCTCATGTGGCTGGCTGCCTTTTGGACTGAACCTCGACAAAAGACAAGCCACAGAAACCGAGCGTCAGTCAGCACTCACGAAGACCTCCTAGGCTTTTCACCCAGAAAAAGCAAATGGGCCAGGAGGCTTAGGGTCTAGCCATTAAATGTCCCTGGCCCCTCTTTACATAGCTTCCCTAGGAACATCTCTTCCAACTGCTGCCCTGAGGTTTGGACTCTAATCCGTCATTTCTTTGGTTTGAAGGTTGGTGTTTCCTTGCAAGGGACCACAAAGCCATATTACATTCAAAGTTAAATAAACAAGTGTTTGAATTTGTGTTTTATTGGTTCCATACCATCTGCCATCTGGTTTGAAGGAGCAAGGAAAAACTGTGGTTTTGTTGGTTTTGTGTGTGTGAGTATATGTGTGTTGGTGGTGGCGGTGGTGGTTTTTCTGGCTTTTTTTTCTTTTCCCTGTGAAAATTCTCTAAGTTGAGTGCTGGCAGCAGTACCGGCTGGTTAAAAGCCACCTAGTTTCCCACATCTTAACT
Source organism: Eonycteris spelaea (assembly GCA_003508835.1). Taxonomy (NCBI): domain Eukaryota; kingdom Metazoa; phylum Chordata; class Mammalia; order Chiroptera; family Pteropodidae; genus Eonycteris; species Eonycteris spelaea. The sequence continues at coordinate 684,628 of PUFA01000103.1, read as the reverse complement.
CACAGCTAAACGTTGGAGGTTGTGTGGGTCCCCATCTTGCTCAGCAGCCTGTTGTGTGAAAATGAGATCTATACATATGCAGAGCTCCACAGACTGGCTTCCAAGATCTGAAGAATTGTTATGAGTGAACTGCAAGAAGTGCTTATTTAATGTTGACAGGCTGCACCCAGACCAAAGGCTACAGTGGGGAATATGGAAAAAGGAACAGAGGAAAGCTGTGTCTGAGCACCCTGGGGCTGTCAGGGAGGGCAGCTCCGCCTCAAGACCAGGGTTGCTAGAGATGTCAAGCTCTGTAATGACTTGAAGGAGAAAATTCGCCCCAGACACTGGGTGGGAAATAGGCCCTGGCTTTGCCTGGAATCTTTAATCTGCAAAATGCAATGGGTATGGAAGGGGAGGAGGGGACATTCCACAGTGGGGGCGGGTAGGAGGAGGCCTGCATCTCAGCATCTCTTTTTGGCCCAGCTGTTTTTAGCAAATGGAGCTAGAGCTGCTTGAAAGGTGTGGGGAAGGGATAGAGTACCCTCAGAGCTTCAGTTTCCATGACTTTAAAACCAGGTCTTCAGCTCCTCATCTACAACACAGCACAGATTTGGCCATGGATCACAAATGCAAATGCCACAGGCCAGGAGTGTAATGAAAACGAGTGAGGCCAGCTGCATGGAGACCAAGGCAAACATGCTTTGGCTAAAGGGTGGCGGGGACTCAACTAGCTCCAGCGATGGTGGCCCATGCAGGAACCCAGCCAACGTGGCCAGAGTTCCCAAGTTTTTTACGAAAGGCCAGGCTTTGTTTGTTTGTTTGTTTGTTTTTAAATGTGAAACACCCAATGTTTTCATGCTAGCAGCTATTGCAATTATTTGAAAAGAATTCTTGTCAAATAAAACCTGTCTTCAGTCTACATTGGCCCAGAGGTATACAGTCAGTGACTCCTGTGTCAAAACTCAAGGAGACAGTCTTTGGGAAAACCCAGGGATGAAGACCATCTCACCCCTGGATAAAGGGCAGGCAAGGCCAGTCCAGGCTTGTTACTCCTGCTCTCACCTGCATTGAACGACATGGAGTTACTCTCTGGCAATGGCTCCTCTGGGTTTGGTCCACAGAGGCTGAGAAGAGCCTCCCTAAGATGCTCTCACTCACTATTGCTGAGCCCCAGCAGGTAGTAGAATTCCAGGGCCAAGCCAGCCATTCCTCCGGCCCTTAGGAAACGGAATGGCAGCTCAGAGCTGCTCAAACTCTGCGCATCCCCACACTCTCTTTGCAACTCATGCTGGCGAAAGAAGTGAACTCTGCCGTGTGTCTATGTGATGGTCCCCTCCTAACCACCCATTTAGAGTGTCGTGAATGAACAAACTCGTGACCTGCATAAAGTGAGACGCAGCAGGTTAAATCTCTCGCCAAACGTTGCCTCTTATGGCGCGATGGGGAACAGCCCTTACGCGTCAGCAGGCAAGGGACGTTTAGTCTATTTTTTCTAAGTTTGTTTGGTTGTGGTTGTTGTGCTTTCTTTCCAACCAAGGTGAGAAGAAGCCCTAGGTTCAGTGAAGTTCCTAATGAAGAAACACAATTTAGTAGATTTTTTTCAGTGATAAAAATCTACATATCTGTATTTCAAATAATAGAACCAAAACAATGCAAATTCCTCCTTTTTGCTTTTTCTTTTTTTTTCTTGGTTAATGAATATTATTTATTCAGTATGAAATCTTTATATTACATGTCCCACGTATTAAAATATGTACATTAAATGTTTGTAAGAGGTTTTAAAAAAACAAAGGCAGGAAAGAGACCTGCCCTTCCACTGGCTGCCATCTTGCTACTCAGTCTCGGTGAGTCATCACTCTTTGAGCTTCACTGGCCTCAACTGCCACATGGATAAGAGGGTATATGAGGCCCCTCCTGCTTTCCATTCTTGCAGAGTGAGCGTGTGGGATGGGAAAGGGTAAGTGCATTGGGGGAGGAAGGAAGCCCAGCACTGTAAGAACTCCAGCAAAAAATTACAGACAGGCAGATTATATGCCAACGATGCCCAAAAAGGCACACAGAATTGAAGTTCACTTCTAGAAACAAGAATAGACTGTGAGCTCATGGGGCAAAAGGTAGGCCCTGCTATCAGTGGGTGCCAGAGCTTAGTGTAACACACAAAGTCTATACCCAGTCATTGTGAAATTCACTCATGTGAGAATCAACTGGAACAGATTGAGTTGACAGTTCACCCACTCAAGACTTGTATCAACCTGTGAGGTAAGATGAGGCAGGCACCATTGTTGTACAAGCAGAACTAGGAAACTGAGGTCCAGCAAGGTGTGGCCACTTGTCAAAAGTAGGTTGGGGGGCATCACATATAGATCTCAAGTCTCCACCTCCTGAAGAATAATCTTCCCTTTTGAGCAATGGCTCTCAGTCATTCTCAAACCTTTCTTTGAGCAGACGGTCTAGAAGTGAAGGTGCTCTCTGAGAAGGCCTAGAGATAGTTAAAGAAAATAACTAACTAGTTGATCAGGTGTTAAATCAGATTCAGACTGACACCAGATTCTAAAATAGAGGTAACATCAGGCATCAAAGGTTTAAGAAAATCTGCAGAATATAAAATAAAATGAAGAGAAGTCTATTGCTTACTTGTTTTTGTTTATATTCTGTGACTTGTGTAATTATATGGTTTTCTAGGAGCAACACCCCACCTCACTCCACCTGTATGAGAGATGCACCCCATTAGCACTCACTGTAGTCTGCCCAGGTATGTCTATGTCTGGCTGGGTCCTGGCACACAGCATGTTGGGCAGATCTGAGAAAGTCCTGGCCTCCTCAGGTGGACACAAATAGTGGGGCCAATGAAAGTCAGTTAACACACACACATACACACACACACATACACACACACACACTCAGGCACACATACAAAGAAAAGAAACCACATTTGGTCTGAGCTGGACCCAAGCTGAGGAAGAAACTTCGAAGAGTGACTACCCAACTCAGTAAATCGAGATGTGGGATTCAAACCACTTCCTCCCCAGCTTTATGTTAGGAACATCATACACCTGCTCCTGGGGAGTGCTTACACTTCCAGAGGAGGTGTCACTAACACAAATTACATAAATCCAAAACCCATTCAGAGATGCCAAGTGACTTACCCACAGACACAGGAAGTGGGAGGCAGGGCCAGCATAGTCATCCAGATCTGCTTCACCTACTGGAAGAGACCTCCCTGGACCCCATCTGCCAAGGCCTCCTGGATGCAGAGTTCCTGGTCCATGGAGATATCCAGGCTGCCACCCAGAAAGGTATGGTGAGCCATTTCCTGCACTTTCATCTGCCCCATCAATTCCAGCTGAGTGTGGGACAATCCCCACCCATTTCCTGGGCTCATTTCCCAGAAGGAGGTTCTATAACATCCTCTAAGTGCTGTGGCCTTTCATCTAGTCAGATACCTCGCTCAGGGGCAAAGCTTAAATTATAAGATGAAGACCTACATTACAGAAAACATCCCACAAAATCTTTGGTTGATGGTCAACCATGTGACCACTTTAGGAAAAAGATTTTTCCTATCATTGAAGCCACTGCCCCTCCCCTCCTGCTCCCCACTCTCCCAGATGGAAAGGTAGGCGTCTTAGGCTGTTTGAGTTAGGCACTGAGGTCACTGAGCTCTCTTCAATATGATTCCTCTCCACACTCTCATGGGGGGCTTATGCAGCCTCCACCTGGCCATCTCCTGCCACAGAAAACTCACTACCTCTCAGATAATCTTCTTGCAATTCAGACAGTGCTGAGCATTAAGATGCGTTTCCTCAAAGGAACTGGCATCTGCCTCCCAGTTCATGAGGACCCACAGTTCTCATTCTTCACTTGGGACACATGGGAAAAGGCAATGGCTTCTCAAAAATTGCAGCCACACCTTGTAGCAAAGGCAGCAATTTTTAGGCTTAGATTGTGTATGCTTGGGTTAGTCATGTCTATCCTCTCTGGCCTCAATTTTTCTTCTGTGGGATAGAAAGCTGGACCAAGTGAGGTCTAACTCCATTTCCAGATTTGTCCTCGTGTCCTTGCCCAGGATAGATTGAGCAAGAATTTGAGGCCCGTGAAAGCAAGCCATGAATAGAAACCATGAATAAAATTTGCATTCCCAGTTCCTGATCAGGTGTGCTTTTCATCTACAAAGATGAGAGGGCATCACAGAGATGTAAACAACCTGAAATAAGGAGGACCGCTCCCTACAACTGATGTGGAAGTGATGAGAGTGCAGTTCAATAATTTTCCCGGAGAAGAGAGTTTGTAGCATGAAGGCACCCCAGGAGGACAGAAAGCACTTGAGCAGAAGTAAGAGACAAGGGTTCAAGTCCTAGCTCAGTCTTCGACTCAGTCATGATCTTGGGCATATTACTTGACCTCCCAGGACCTTGATTTCTTCTATTCAATTAGAAATATTAGAACAGCTGGTCTCTAAAGCTTGAGAAGTCAGAGAATCAACAGGAAACATAAAACTGGGCCAAGAAGATAGAGTTTAATGTGTTTTAGTAAAGCTATTCATAAGCCTGGTGGGGAAATGGCACCATGCAAAAAATAAATGAAGCTGTAGGAAGGTGGAGACCACATGTTTATCATTGCTAAGGCATGATACCTGGACAAAGGAGGTCCTTCCTTAAAAAGGGGACATAGAAGGGCTAGTATGGCAGAAATAAAAGCTAGACTCTAGGTCTAGGCTCCACCACTGCTAACCAGGGAAGATGGCAGGTATTTAACCTCTCCAATCCTTGGTTCCCTAGTCTTTAACAGAGGGGCAATCCCTCTTCTGCAGGGTGGCTGTTTGTGAGGTTTAAAAGGATTAAGTGCTTGGCACATAGTAGGGGCTCAGCTGTAAGCTTATGGAGTTGACACTGGCCATGTGTACTCCTGCATGAAAAGAATAAGCCTTAGTGAAATCTCAGAATCTCCTTTAATTTTTAGCAGCCTGTAAAGAATTTGACCCTACAATTGGCTCAGAAATACCTCTTTCCTCTCTGTCTCTCTCCTCTGGCTCTCTCTTTCACACACACACACACACACACACACCACACACACAACACACACACACACTAAAACAAAGAGAAAACTATAATCAGTCTGGGTATCCTCAGGCATAGGAAAAAACATTCGTGGAACAAGTACCTGGTATAATAAATCAAACTGCGGGATCCAGCTCTGAGCCAGAGTCCAACCTCCAGCTCCAGTTGAGTCGGTCTGGGCGTACTCTCAGCTTCTGCATCCAGAGGTACCCACTGGTTCTGGCCAACTCCTCAGGCCTCTCCTGGGGTGGTTGACCCCTCCTAGGGAGCTTGAGAGTAGGAGGGAGAGAGAAGAAACCGACTGCTGGCCGTTGGGGTGTTTGGCTTAGCTCAGCCAAAGAGATGGTTAGAAAACCTTGCTGTGCCAAACTGCCCTGATTCTACGAGTGTTTATGTTGGAAGAGATTGTAGAAAGACATGGAAGTGTGCACACAAGAGACCTTGGTATAGGAGTGGAGACTCAGACTCTAGATATGCCTCAGCCCCAAATTGCTGGATGTCCCCAGGCAAAAATTTTTCCTTCTTGGGTGTTTTCATCATAGAAAATGGAGGACTTAGATTACTAGAGAGCCTCTAAGAGTCTTTTCCACAGCATAATTTTGCTGAATTTCTCTGATATAGTTTAGCTAGTCTGCTTCTCACTGGGCTTCAATTCATTTCAAGAAAGCAATTACTGAATGTTGATCATTTGCCAGGCACTTGTGCTGAGCTCCGGTTAGGCCAAGAAGAAAAGACGTGGTTCCCGTTTCTCTGCTGCCAAGGAGCTCACAGTCTTATGAAGGGAAGTATAGGTTAATCAAATAAATATAATGCAACACATACAAACCACAGCCTTTATTTATTCTCCAAGGGATACTGGAGGGGGTTCCACAGAGGAAAGGGACACTTGAGTGACACCTAACCACAGGTTTCTTTGTGGATAAAGTGTCAGTGGCTATGAAGACTGATCTGTGTGGTCATAGCATGAAGAGGGATGGAAAGGCATGAGACTAGAAAGAAAGCAGGGACAGAGTGTGGAAGATCATGAATGAGAATTAAAGAATTAGTTCTTCATTCCGTGGGTCATTGGGAGCCATTGAAGATTTCCTCACAGGCTAATGGACAGGATTGGGTCTGCATTTTAAATCTTTCATTTGGCAGCAATGTAGACCCCCTGGATCAGAAAACCATGGCTTATGGGCCGAATGAGTTCCATGGTTTGTGTTTGTATGGCCTGTGAGCTAACAATATTTTCATAAATTTTTAGTGTGGCTTTATATAATTCATGTACCATATAATTCACTCATTGAAAGTATACAATTCGATGGATTTTAGCATACTCACAGAGTTGCCATTACCACTACCAGTTTTAGAACATTTTCATCACTTCAAAAGAAATACTATACCCTTTAGCTATCACTCCACATCTCTCCACCTCAGCACCAGCTTCGGGCAACCACTAATCTATTTACTGTCTCTTTAGATTTGCCTATTCTGGATATTTTATGTAGATGGAACCCTGTAATATATGGTCCTTTGTGACTGACTTTTTCATTTAGCATAATGTTTTTTAGGTCATTGACGTTATAGCATGGATCATTTTCGTGGCTAAGTAATATTCCATTGATATAATATTATATATTTGTTATATCCATTCAGCAGTTGATGGACACTTCTGTCCTGTCTACCAAAGAAGAATAGGCAACGTAAGCATATGTGGCTCACAAAGCCTAGGTATCTACCACTCAGCTCTTCACAGATCTGATGCAGACCCTGGATTTCAGGGAAGCAAGATGAAATCAGAAGCCCAAGTCAGGGGCTCTGACAGTTTCCAAATTAGATATGATGGTGGTTTAGTCAGGGAAAGGAAACATATTTGGGGTGGTAAATTCATCTGGACTTGTGACCGGTTTGGTGAAGGAGTTATTGAGGAAAATTCACTTACCACAAAGAAACTGAGATTCAGAGAGTTTGAATGAGTTCTCCACGTGAAGTCTCTGGCTGATGGCAAATCTAAGAATCAAGGTCTCCTCTTGGACACAACGTGTTGGCTCATGAGACTTCTAATCATCATGAATGGGAAAGAAGACTGAGCACTGGCCTTGACCATGCTACATGGAGCTCTTGCCACTAGGCTAATCAACTATAGGAGTGCATCCCACGCTGGTTTGGTGCCTCCTAAAGAGCTGATGGTGTCTTCTGGAGCCACCTAGAGTGTGTCCCTTAAAACACCTTTGTGGGCTTCTCCAGATGAAACTCCTTTCTTTCGAGTGGAGGATAGGGCCCTCCTCTGCTAACTTCCTGGACCCTTTCCAGTCCTGCCTCCAAACCTGTGAATTGCTGCTGTGCTCATCTCTGTGCAGAGGCACACCTCTGCTCAGGCACAAAGCAGAGTGGCCTCAAGCCCCTACCAAGGTTGCCTGGGGAGCAGGATCTGTGGCTCCTGCAAAGCTACCAGAGTGCCAGCCAGTCCCCTGGGGTACTGATGCACTAAGACAAGGAGTTTCTCTGCAGTACTTGTCTCTTATAGCTATGCCTCCCAATCTCCTTCAGCTTCTCTGGATTTCAAAAGCATCCAAACCCTAGCTTGGCAAACATGGCTCGTCCCCACCTTGCCTCAACACACATCTCCAGCCATACCCCCTTTCATTCCCCTTGTCTACACTCTCTGCTTCTTTCACACTCCTTGTTCCTCATTCTCACCATGCCTCTTTTCTGCCTCTGTGCTCTCCGTCTCTTAGCATTATCCTTCCCTACTCCATTCTCTACTCAGAAAACTCCTGTTTATCCTTCAAAACTCATTCAAATATTCTGCCTCTTGGAAGTCTCTCTCTAACTCTTGTTCATAACATTAACCACACTGAATTGTGACACCCCTATTCTTGTGTCTTTCTGCTCCACTAGGCTGTGCCTATTGTCTGTCTCCTGGGGATTTAAGGGAAAGCCTGGCCCATGGTCTGTGCCCTCTAGATATGTGCTGAAGGACTGAGTGAGCTGGCAAATATTTTTAACCCTTGTCCTTCAATTTCAAGGAGAATTTCATTCTTGAAGCCCTCTGGATCTTTCAGAGGAAGCCCTCCCAGCCTGGCTGCTTTCTTTCCCTCTATTGATCCTGGGATTTATGGCACTATTGTTTCCTTTATTAGGCTGTAATAGCCTTCGTCAAAATGTGTTACATGGAAATAGGCTAATTAAGTCTGTCAAATAAGTCACCATCCCCAGAGTCGCCAGCCCACCCCAGGCAGTTGTGCCTCAAGGAAAAGGAAGGCAGGCTGGGTACAATGATAGCATATCTTTCTCATCCCCATTTCTCAAAGCTAGGGAGGCCCCTGCACGTGTCAGACGTTTTGCCCCATTCTTCTGGGCCCCTCTTGGAGTCAGTGCGAGACATCACTCAGCAGCTCTGTCCACTTGCACGAGTTGGGGTTGACAGTGCCCATGGGGAACTTGCTTCCAACTCCTCTGCCTGGTCCTCAGCTAGGTCCTCATACAAAGGGGAAAGAGTTCCTGTCTCCATTTTAGAGGAGCTTCTATTAATGAGCCTGAGATCATCAGACCTCATGGGAAACCTGTTTCCACTCACTTCCGTCTATTGGTTTCTAGTCCAGCAGCACTTCGTGTTTGCAGCAAGTCCAGCTGGCAGGAGATGCTCCAGTCCTCGGATGAGTGGTAAGTGCCTACCTTTTGAGGAATTTCCAGTGGGTCCTTGGGCTAGAAAGACCAGATTCCAAGACAGTTGTGTTTGCTTTTTCAGACAACACAGATATCATTCTGAGTTCTTCCTGTCTATGGGGAGTGGAGTAGTTGATAGAATTCTCATGAATGAAACACTTGAGGAAAGGGACTTTAACTCATGAAAACTTTTCAGTTTCATCTACCCTTGGTAAAAGCCTCATCATCAGCTTAGTTGAATCTATTCTTCAAAGCCCAGTCAGGTCCATTGCCTTCTCCTTCCTTGGGCTTCTGAAGATGAACTGCCTAGGTGAGCGTGTCTCGAAATATTAATTCTGTAAGATGATAGTAGGATTCTGGACTCATAGAAGTTTGGGGAGCACAGTGCTAACAGAGTTAAACAGGCTTACTTACTACAGGACTTCCCAGAGCTCTTGACATGTCAGTGTACATTACAAATCTTCAAGAAAAGTGCAACAGGTCTCAACTTTACTACCCCTCCACAATATTAGAACCATATTCTTGCCCTGTGCAATGTGACCTTGCAGTACCTCCCACTAGGCGAGGCGCATATACTTCTAGTTCCCACCAATATTCAGCTTGGCCATGTGGCTTACCTCGTCCAATGGAAGGTGGGCAGAAGTGGCATGTTTCAAACCTGAAATGATAGCAGGCATAGCAAGTATCTGCCATTGGCCATTAAAGAGCATACCCTTAGCAGCCGCTGTCCCAGAATGCAGCAGGTGGAGAGACGTAAAACCAATTTATGATCTGAAGCAGAACTACTGCAGCCAACTCGTAGGCCAGGAATGAGAAAGCAGCATTGAGATAGTTTATTACTTAGCAATAACTGCCTGTATTAGTTTCTGATTGCCACTGTAACCCATTACCACAAACCGAGTGGCTTAAAGCAACACATATTTATCCTCTCACTCTTCTGGAATTCAGGAGTGTAATATCAGTCTCTCTGGGCTAAAGTCAAGGTGTTGGAGGGCAGGTTTCTTCTGAGAGATCCAAAGGAAAACCTGCAGCCTTGCTTTTTTCAAAAGCATCTAGTGCCCACCTGGCTCATGGCCCCTCTCTCCATTTCAAAGCACATCACTCTTTTTCTGCTTCTGTTATAACATGTCCTATTTCCTCTTTGATCCTCCTTCTTCCCTCTTATCAGAACCCTTGTGATTACATTGGGTCCATCTGACTAATGCAGAATAAACTTCCTATCTCAGGATGCTTACCTTAACCACATCTACAAAGTTCTTTTTACCAAATAAGTTAACACTCTAAGATGCTGGAGATTAGGATGTGGATATCGGGGTCCATGATTCAACTTACCACACTGATACAAAAAATAAATAAAATAAAAAAGATAAAAGTATATAGGGTTTCCCTAAAGTATTTGGAATTCCTTTCCCACAGAGCATCTCGGAGTATCTCCTCCCTCATTCAGGATATTATTTTTGGAAGTGGGCCCTACCTTTATTACTTGGCATTTCTATTGCTAATCCTCAGTTATTGGTAAACAGATTCCCCACTGACTACTGTATTACAAATGCCTGCGGGTTCAGGTCAGCCAAATTTCTTTCCTTGGCGGCCTTCTACTTTCCTAATCTATAACATAGGACTCACATCTATCTGCCTGGCTAAACTGATGATCAAATCATATGAGAGTGTCTATGCAGTGACTGGCCATAATTCTCAATAAACAGTATTTGCCTTCCTTTCCTGCCTGCCTTTGCTGAACAGAGAGAAATCACATCTTATGCTGTTGGCCATGGCAGACAGTAAAGTGCTCTTTGGTTGATGGAGGTAAGGGCTCCCTGATACCCATAAGTCTGTTTTCAACCCTCTGCCCTTCCTTCTGCAGTATTGGGTGTGCAGCATGCACTGTCCTGTGTCTATTTACCCTGTTGTCCCCTAATATACAGAAGTCCCTGGAGGAGGCAGGCAGGAACTGTGCCAGGTGAATGAATGAGCCTGACTCGCCACTCAATAGCTCTATGGCTTTGGGAATGCATGTTCCCTGTTTTCTGGGGGCTTCAGTTTCCCCACATGCTAATATGAGGCTACACAAGGGGCCCTGTGGCCTCTCTCTATTGGATCTGAAACCCTGGAAAACGGAGACTCTCCCTTTTCCTGCCATTTTGCTCAGCACAGGTGCTGGACCCCTCTAATAAGCATTTGGTGAGTAGAACATTGGCACACCTTTTTGTGCAATCTTTTCCTATTTTGCATTTTAATGGGTTCTTTAAACCAAAATACCCTTCAGAACCAAAAGAAAAAAATGGCAAATTACCCAGACTCCAGAACAGACCATTGGGACATGTTCATATTACAATGACCTCAAATCCCCCACTGTAAAACTGATACTATGGAAATAAATGCCACCAGTGAGTCCTGTGTCACAGCGAGCATTGCAGGCTGCAAACCCACTGAAAACCTACAGAATGCTCAGCAGTCCCTGGTCATTTCATGGATGAAAGAAAGCTCTATTTTGCTAGAGAAGGATGGCCGAGAAAAGGGTTAAGCCCTAAAAGTTTCATTTCCTCTGCTCTGCCTGCTCTAGAATCTGGGATAATTCCTGCCATTAATATTTTAAGCAACTAATTTGACATTTTTCCATTTAATTAACTTGCATACATATGAGAACAGGGTTTTGAGAGTACCATGACATTTAAACAAAGTCATTTAAGTTTTCCCATTTCTGGTGGAGTGCTGCTTTTTTCTTTGCCTTTTTTCTTTTTGCTCCATTTCTGTTTTGCATTCCTAATTCTGAGGCTGGCTTATTAGCTCAGAGAAATGACCAAATTTCCCAAAGCAAATGTCCCACGGCCTCAACCTGTGTGATGTGGGTGGGCCCAGAGCTCTGGGCTGCGGCTCTTTTAAACTCAATCCTGCTCTTTTCCATGCCTTTTTACAAATGGCGTTTCAATCAGAGCAGGCCTGTGTCCCAGGCGTCACAGGCGTCTCGGGCGAATGTTTTCTTGTTGCCACACCAACCCGGGTGAGAATGGGGAGGGCAGCGGGAATGCAAAACATTTATCAATGTAGCCATCACCACAGAAGAGCGGGGGTTTCAAGAGGGAAACAATAGCTCCGTGACGATTTTCTCTTTCCAAATGACAAATAATTGCTGTCATATCATCAAATGATTAAGAAATAAAGGAAAAGAGACAAATGGAGTGAATCCACTGAAGGGCGGTGTGGGGGGACTGGGGAGAGGCTCGCTCAATGTTCCATAATTGAAAAATTGCACCCTAATTAGCTCCCGCCCCAGAGAATTCATGAGTTCTATGCGCCCTCCAATCCGCAGCCCGCCAGTCACAGAATTTGCAGCCATTAAAGTTTACTGCTGGTTTCAGAAGGAGCTGTGCAATCTCCAGATGCATTCAGAGAGCGGGCTCTTCAGCTTGCCCAGACCTCAAACAGGATTCATTACTTCATACTTTCATCTGCTGTAATTAATCACAGATTTTCTCTGCCTATCAACAGCTCCTCCGGCTGCTCTCCCCAGATGAACCTGGGCACTCATGTCTCCAGCTTACAGTGGTGGCCAGCCTAGCCCAGTTCAGCTGCCACATGGGAGTCACAGTCCCAGGGTGCAAAATGGAGACCCCAATCCCAGACATCATGGGGAAGGATGGGTCCTGCATTAAAAATGAAATCCCATTGCAAACTAAGCTCATAGGACTCTGGAGAAATTCCATGTCTTTATTTCTACCCATGCTCAGGATATCCTTTTGGATTTCTAATGAGGCTGTCAGAGTTTAGGAAGAATAGCACTGTAAGAGAGGCGTGTCCCCATTCTCCTCCATTCCCTTCCCCTGGGCCTGAGTTTAAATCTCAACTCCATGATCTCATTAGCTGCATGACCTTGAGAAATCGACTTGGTCTGTCTGACCATGAGATTTTCCTTTGCAAATGGAGATAATGTACCTACCTTTCAGGAATATGATGGTAATAGATCTGTGTTATAGTTGCTAGCATTGCCTCAATCCATATGTAAAGTGGGGATAACAATTTTACCCCCCCACTAATTTAGAGAATTGAGAGAGAATGTTTTATGCGGATGAAATGCCTTGCACAATGGCTGCCCAGTAAATATTTGAATTGAAACTGAACTGAATCATACATAATTGGTTCATTTATTCATTTATCCATCAGCTACTAGTTGTTAAATGACAACTTTGGTCGACACTTTGTTTGGCATAGGATATACAAAGGGAATAAGACAGACTTGATTCATGCCCATGGGAGCTTACGCTCTAGGGTAAAAACAATGAAAAACAAATTACACACACACACACAAGTCGTAAAAGATACTCAAAATTATACAAGAACACAGATACAGGCAACAGTTGAGTGGCAACTTTTAAATGAAGACCCAGGGCTAAAGAGATAAGCATGTGAGGAATGATTAGGAATAGCATTCCACACAGAGGGAACAGCATGGGAGAAGTAGGATGAATCTTAACCTTATCCAAGCACGGAGAACAGGCCATTCATCAGGTTAAGTAATTCTGGCTGCAAGAGCACTCAACCCCAAATCTCAGCAATTTCAGATAATAAAACTTTATTCTTCCTTCTTGTCAAAGCCAATTAGGTGTTTTGTGGGTGGTCTTCCACTCACTTATTCAAAATCCAACCTCCTCGTAATTATCTGTGTTACCATCCCTTAAGGTCTGCTTGTAGCTGTCCGTTCTACCCTCTGCGTGCAGCCAAGAGCAAAGAGAAAAAGCTCCTGGGACATTTGGGGGTCAAACCCAGAGGTGGTGTACATCATTTCTACTCATGTTCCATTGATTAGAATTCAAATACTACTGCAGAGGAGCTGAGAGATGGAGTTCAGCTATGAGCAAAGAGGACAGTTCACAGATTAGGAGAACACAGAGCAATTTTTCTGTCTCACAAAGAAAGCAAGGGTAGGTAGCATGGCATGAGATAAGGTTGTACGGGGCCATGTAAACCAGGGGAAGAATGTGAGGTTCATATGAAGAGACAGAGAAGGCATTCCAGATATTTCCTCATACACCAGTTTGAATTTTATTCAACGAGACTAGGAAGCCATTCAAAACTAATGACATGATCTGATTTATAGTTTAAGAGGACTCCTCTGGCTGCTACAAGGAGTATATACCTGCAGAGGTCAATAATGGTACCTTGAAGTACCTTGAATTAGGGTGATGAGAAAGAAAATGGAAAAAAGTAACAGATGCCAGAGATTTTAGTCCCACTGGAATTGGTTCCAGTCTCACTGGCTAGCCAGCATGCAAGCCCCTGCTGAACAACTTGAATATCAAGCAAGGCTCCAAAAGATCAGAGAAAACACAAAAGTTCTAGGCAAGGCTGTGCACAAAAGATCAGAGAAAACACAAAAGTTCTAGCTGGCTGTGCAGAGCTGAGTAATCCTAAAATTACCACCTGAACTGATGAACTGAAAGTGGGGGTCTGTTTCCTTGCCAGCCCTCTGGCCCAGGACACTGGCGGACCCTCTCCAAGCCCTACTTCCATTGTGGTGAGAGATGTTAACATTCAGCCACACTGGTACCCACTGGTCCCATGCAGGTGGCTGGAGGGCAGTGGGGAGCGAGTGGAAAGTTTGCACAGATCATGACCGGCACAGGTTCCAAGTTGTTCCATTGAATTCTCCCAACTGGGCTGATCCCATTTTGTAGACAAAGAAACAGACTCATGCTGCTCCTGTGACTTGCCCAAGGTTACCCTGTTAGTAACAGGACCAGGTTTGAACTCAGGTCTTCTGTTCATTCTGGTGCAACATAGCAGAGTGCTCCTCTGGCAGGATGTATCTAGACTCACTTGGAGGCTGAAAGGAGAATGAGGATCTGCCTAAGTCTCTGCAGTCCATGCTTCCTGCCAACATGGCATAGCTTCCCAGAACTGCATGCTGCCCAGCCCCATGGTGCACAGTTGTCTTGTTCAGCAATGCCTGGAGATTTTCCAGCTTACAAACCTGGAAATTCTTAGGAAGTACCTGTCAGCCTTTAAACCATCCTGACCTACTCCAGAGGTATTGAAGCAGAATCTCTTGAGTGGAGGGGAACCAGCCAGCTGTATTTTACAAGTCTCCCTAGGCACACAGTTACAAGGCCCTCCAATTAAAGCCCTGTGACATTGTCAGCATATGTATAGGTGGGTTAGGTGGCTCAGGAAAAAACTTAATAAAAACTGTTAGTACAAGATGGATCTCCTGCCTCCCTTGTCTTCCCCCACCCTGCGCCCAACTCCTACAGGACTACACTGATGCTCTGTAAGACCTCATGGGAAAATCCATCCTTATCAATAATCTGAAAATGTCAAAGCAGAACAGGAGCTCTGGGGTTATCTTTCCAACCCAGTGGATCCCAACTGCCCATCAGACCACTCGTGTCAGTTATACAAGGCGCTTGTTACAACACGGGTCCCTGGCCTCAGTCTGTACCTACCGTATCAGAGTTGGGGATATGCCACCTTGAAATTTATGCTTTTCAAAGTATCTCTGGTGATTCTAATATCAGCCATGTTTGGTGACTGATCTAGCCTCCCCTACTTTACAGTCAATAAAACTGAGACCCAGAGAGAAGTGGTTTGCCTAAGATCACTTGGCCTAGAAGCCAAGTTTTCTGACTCAGCCTAGAGCTCTTTCCACTACCCCTCACTCATCAGAAAGCCCAGCCACACATGAGGGCAGGGGAGGGCATGGTCAGCCAACAGCAGCAAGATGGACCATTATGTGGAAAAAGCTGCCATGAGAGACATCCAATTATCAGGTTTCCTTCCCCTGGTTATTGATGCCTCTTCTTCCTTCTGTTTCTGGTACTTTCCCTTTCTCATCCTGATGTGATCAATTAAATTACACTCACAGCCTACACTCTATTAGGTAATCTGTGGTGCGCAGGGTCAAGGAGCCAGCAGGCAAGACAGTCTGTCTGGAATGAAGGCCAGAGGAAGGGACAACCTGGGTCTAGCAGATGCAAGAATCTCTAAACAAAAGCTCCAGCACTCCATGCTATGGTTGAGCTGTCTGCATTCCCAGAGACAGGCTTTCTGGCCAAACTTGAGAACAACTTGCAGACCAATTCAGGCTGTCGTTCCACAGGCCGACCACCTCACCCCACCCTCCACATCTCCCACACCCTCAGTCCCTGCAGGAGGCCTCTCTCTGATCCAGCCGGAACTACAGCCTGCCTCTCAGAACTTGGCATGCGTGTGAATCACCAGGATCCCGTTAAAATTGAGGTTCTGATTCACGAGGTCTGGGGGGCCTGAAATTCTGCATTTTGACAAACTCGCAGGTGATACCAGTGCTGCTGGCCTGAAGAACAAGGGCCTAGAGATCACTGTGGACAGAGACGAGTGGTCAGTTAGCTTGTTTACTGGTAGGTTCTTTTCTGGGCCAGCGCCTTTGCATGTACTGTTTCCTCTGACAAATGCCCTTCCTCTCCGTATCTGCTTAGAAAACTGTTCACCACTCACCTTTTGGCTTGGCAGTATCTGCTCTCGAAAATCTTCATTGACCCCCTCCAATCCCAAGTAGATACTTTGTGCCCTGATCACACTCCATTATAGCAATACTTATTCTGTTGTGAGCATGGTTTCCCATCTGTCCCCAGTGGCCTGGGAAATCCATAAAAACCATACTGAGCCTTCCGTCTCTCCATCTCCAAGACTGATAGAGCTCTGTCAGCCACTAGGCACTATCAAGCCTGAGGACTTTACAGAGATCCCTGAAAAAGTTTTGAGACCCGAAAACAAAATTATTAGATCCAAAACATAAAGGGAAAACTTTGCAATAGAAACTAATAAAATTTTAATGAAACCTCTACAAAACAAAATATTATATCAACCTCATTAATGGTTTCATTTAGTAGTCATAAAAATTTCATTATATTTGAAAACTATGTGCAGGTTAGATTTTCTCACTTTGCAAGAATTCTTGAATACCCCCATAATTGCTGAGAAATCAAAGCCAACCATAAATCAAATGAATTACTTGCAGCCAAATAATTTCAAAAACAGTTATAAAAATAATCTTTTTTTAACAGAAAGAACATACTTAACATGGAATATGGGTGAATTTTGATATGTCTAAGGTGAGGTGGAGCTTCCAAAGCAAGTGTGCTAGTTCTTAGAAAGTCTGAAAACGATCTTTATGTCTGTCCGGCCCAGGTGAAGCAGGCAATAGATTGCTCCTCAATGAATGGATGAATAAATGGCAACCCAATGTGAATTTGAAAAGTAGAAAGGTGAGAGGGAGGAGGGAAGAAACACAGTCAGAAGAAACACACAAATGTAAGCCAAAGTTTAAAGACAACAACAGAGGAAGTCCTTGTTCCAAGAAATCCGTCAAGTCCCAACTGCCTGCCAGAGACAGGCGATATCGCCCCCTACTGGCTGGAGGAGTTCTGTCTTGTCCATATACTCTGGCTTCATTTATTGATCTGTCAATGCTGCTTCTCCAACACCAGGAACATCAAAGCCCCTTGGAATTCCCTCAAAGAGAGAAATCAGTGGTCCCTGAAGATTCATCTCTGCCTCTCCTCAGGGAAGGGGGCTTGAGGGGAGCTTTATAACTGACTCTGTGTCAGACATCCTGAAATGGATCCAAACCCATCTTGAATCGATTTCTACCTTCCTCCTGAAGCACCTCTTGGTTAACATATTCCATATGTTTTTTTTTTCTGATGGAAAATAGGCTTTATTTTTATTTCAAAGGGCATCATTGAAAAGTTTGGGGGACAGATCTTCGTTCTGAAACAAACAAGATTTGGGGACTTCTTCTAAGGAAGCAATCGGGGATAAACAGAAGGATTCACATACAAGATGTTCACCGTGGCATTAGTTATAATAATGAAAGATTGGAAACAGCCTAAATGTCGAACAACAAGGGCTGCTTAAATAAATTATGATCTATCCACACGATAGGAAACTACACTGCCATTAAAAGTCATATTTTTGAAGATTATTTTATAGAACTATCCAACCTTTAGTGAGCCCTTCCTAGGTGCCAGAGGACATTGTCTTGAGCTATCCATGTATCAGTTCATTCCTTCTCACAATAGCTCTATGAAGAAAGTACTCTTCGTATTATCTCAATTTGATGTACAAGAAATGGAGGCACAGACAAGCCAAGGTCATACAGCTAGAGGTATGCATTGAACTGGCACATCAGAGCTGCCTTGTTATGCATTTCATGATGCTACCTCTCCCCAACAGAGCTGCACTGACATTCTGAGCCTTGGAAGTAGGAGAGGGAGAGATGAATTCCTTCCCCCTGAGGAATGACAAGGTTTTGGCCTGGCAGCTCTAACAGGGAGTGTTATGTAGAGGAGGAAAGAGCCCAAGTGAAATCCCGGAGGTGGAGACAATGTTCAGAAAACACTGGGGAGGCAGAGATGGCTAGAATATCAGATGCACTATAATTGTCCACTGTAAGTCAACAAATAAACCACAAGGGACTAAGCTGAGGCCCTGTAGTGTGTGCCAAGGCAGGGACGATAATAACTGAAACTGTTAATATTATGGCAGACACTATGCTGAGTGCTTCCTCCAAGTGTCTTATTAAATCTTGAAGACCACAACCTCTCTGGGCTATCATTATTCCCATTTCACAAGTGAGAAAACTGAGACTTGGCAAGATTGAAGTAATTCGCTGAGATCTCAACTGGTAAGTAACAGAGGCTAGAGTTGAACTGGGTGGTGCAGAGGCTGCATGCTTAACCACTCTGCAATATCCCCTCTCCTGGGGTTGCTGCCATGCGCAGGGATAGGAGCCCACATTCAACCCCCAGCAGCCCATGCTCTGTGTTCTGTTCCATCAGCTACAGCTGGTCTTTTTTGCTATTCAGGGAAACCGTCTCTATGAAAATGATTGCAGGGCCTCCTGGGTTTATAAGAACCCCCGAGAAGCTCAGCTCTGGCAACACATGAGAAGGGAAAGAGTAAAGATTCCTCCACATTTGGGGAAAGCAACCAAATGGCTTCTGGCTCCTCAAGCTGTTGCTGCGTGAAATCTGAGGGGAATCTGAAACAAAGAAACACCTCAGACCCCTAGAAGTACTGGGCCCTCCTCAGCCCAGGCTGCTGGCTCCTGCTGGTTGGCCTCCAGCCTCTGCAACTCAGCTGTTTTCTCTAAGAACTGCTACCTACCAGCTGGTCCCTGGGCCCTGAAGCTGCTCCGGAGGCCTGTGGCAGAGTGGCCCCCCAGCGCCCCTACTCATCGCTCCAAAGACAAGGGCCTCTCAGAATCCTTCTGAGTTCCCCATTCACAATAGCATACCTGTGGATTTTTCAGAGTTTTTCTTTCACTGTCTCTGTCTCCTTTTTTGAAGAGGTATGTGGAAGTCCCTGTGAATTCTGGCTACTGTGTATCTTGAGAGCAAGTTCACCCAACAGCCTTTTGACTGACCCTGCTCCACCAGGGTCAGGACCTATATAGAATAGACAGTCTTTGGGGACCAATCCAGTGCTGGCACCCCTCCCATAAGAATTACCCCCAAGATGCCCCATAGGGTGGGCTCTGGAGCCTTGCTGTGTAGGAGATGCCTCTTTTCTTGGCCACAGCCCTAGGGCCACCAATCTGATGCATGGGCTCAGCTAATCAGACTCTCCCCATCAAGAAATTATGACCAGGATGTAGATCCACATTTGTGTTGTGGGAAGTAGGAGCTTGGGCAGCTGTGCGTGCTCTCTAACAGAGAGAACTGACCAGAAGATGGAGAGAAGAAAGAGGAAGAGAAGCGGTGAGGGAGGGGAGAAGAGCCACAGGCATGACTTTGCAGTTCCTGATTCTAGTTCCTCAGAGGCACCGCTGAATTTTTCACCCTTGGGTTTTATGAAATACCACCATATCCTTCTCACAAGGTCAGCACTTTGCCTGAGCAAAAACTGGCCCTTGCAGCGGAATGAGCCCCAGCTCGAACAGCACCAACAAGACGACCAAGGCTGAAGGAGGTCCCGCAGAAGGCTGCCCTGATGACCTTGACCCTGCAGGAGAGTTCTCATGGCTCTGGGCCTCATCCCCTCTAGAGAGAGGGAGGGCTGTGTGGGGAAGGTTGCCCACCCTGTCCCTGGAAACTCCAGACTAGCTGTATGATGGGCTTGACATCAGACAAGCGCCTTTCTTGTTGGCATTTAGGACTCTGCAACTTGCCTCCCTTGGCCCACTCACAATTCCCATACCAGTGGCAAAGCCTGATTAATACTATGGCTTGTGCTTCTAAATCTTAAATGCCTCCCTGCTGCATATGGGATTAAGTCCAAGTTCCCTAACACAGTGTGCAAGTTCACTGCCTACCTTCTGTAGCTTCACCTCATCACTTCCCATTTCAGATTTTATGTCTTAGTTGGATAGAACTGTTTTTGGCTTTCACCTCCATACATTGGCCCATTCCCTCTGGTTAGAATTCCCTTTGCTTCTTTCCTTTGCCTTGCTAACTTCTACTTGTCTTTTAAGAAGGCTTCTAGTTCACATAGTGCTTCTGGAAAAACTGACTTTCCAGGCTAGACAAAGGGCTCCTTCCTCCTCTGGGCTCCCATACCTCCTGGCCTTACTTAGCCTATTATAATTCAGATCAGACTGCGTTGTGATTGGATGCTTTCTTGACTTTCTACTGCACTGTGGACTTTACAAGGTCTGAGATCACACCTTATTTTCTGGATCTCTCCAGTGCCATGTTCAATATAAATAGACCTCTATCCACCCACCTACCACACCTTCTGGCTACTCTAGCTTTTCAAGAGAATGTTCAGGTCACCTGTCCCTATTTTAAAGATGATAAAGTTGAAGCTCAGAGAGGTTCATAGCGACCCAGGGTCACAGAGCTAGGAAGGACCTGGGCCTGAATTAGAAGCCAGGACTGTGTGCTTTAATCCCTGTACTTTTCCTACTATGCCCACTGCTAAATAGGCAAAACACCTTGGCCCTTCTCTGTGTTGACCCCATGATGAGTTTATTTAGACGTGTGTATCCTTCTGACCTCCAGGAAAACTTCCAATCTGCACCATGTGATCAAAATTTGGAATTCAGGCTGCAGTGGTTCACTGATGCCCTCATGTGGGCAGGTTTCACACCTCCGTGCCTTGTGCCTACTGTTTCTTCTGCCCGGGTTCCCCAAGAGGATTCTGTCCCTTGTTCTTACTCCTTCTTCAAGGTTCACGTCAAGTGTCCCCTTCTGTCTGAAGCTTTCCAGGAGCTTTCCTGGGCTTGTTTCTCATTGCCCCCTTGCCTTATGCCCATTTGACCCATCCATTTCTCTATAACAGTCCCTGGCTAACATGCTGGGCTTCATACCTACGCATTTGCTCATATCTCTTCCCTAGTAAACAGTGGTTGCTAATTTATTCATCTCTTAGCCCAGAACCTGGCTTATAATAGGTGCTTAATTAAGGTGTGTTGGAAGGAAGAGGGAGGGAAGGATGATGTTATGTTAAGCATTTCACACTGAGAAAGCACATAAGCCCTCTGAAAAGTGAACGTGACTGGCAGCTTCGAAAAAAAAGGCTGGGGGCATAGTGGAGAATCCGCTGGCATTTTTCTAACCAAATTCTACATACTGTAACTTTCTTCTGTATTTGCGATGATTTAATTTTTGCACTCATCGATTTACTTAATTTTCGCAACAATCATAAGGGGCCATAAATTTTCAAAAAACATTTGTATGGAAGAACCACTAGAATCAGCCTCTAAACTCAAGCCTTACATGGTGGCAGCCTGCCCCACAGGATGTACCCATATCTGAGATCAGAGACTTGCTATCCGGACATATCTACACATGTGCTTTAACCACGTGCTGCTATACCTGTTACAGGCTATCTTGTCAACTCATGGTTCATGCACAGCATGGTTACATGATGCTTAAGGGTACAGGGAGTCTTTGGCCAAGAAATAATCACTTGCTCCCACGATCAACGGCCCAAGTCAAATAGCTCAGCCCTACTCTAGCTTGTAATTCTGTCCTGCAATTTCCTTCCCTCCCCAGCCTCTGGACACAGAGAAGGTTTCATGCCTTTAGAGTTTTATGCCCCAGGGCACAGTGCCAGCCCTCTCAGGTGCTGGCACACAGATGTAGCTGCACCACATCCCATTTGCCTTTAACCTTAATTAGGCCTCTGCAGTACTGCTCAGGCTGTCACCCCAGTCCCTCTAGTGTCCATGACCATGTCTGTGCTGCTGAGCCACGCTGTCAGTAACACGGGGCTCCCGATCCGGATGTCTGCTCCAGAGAAGACTTGCCAGAGAAACAGAGATGGGGTCCCCAGGAGGAACTGACTTTGCCAGGGTCAGACCCAGGGCTGGGGAAGCAAGGCTGACTGACATGAAGGGTTGAGGCTGAGAGGGACACACACATTCCCCAGGATGCCCTGGAGGACCCCCTCCCCCAAATCAAGTCCAACCCCCTTGCCCCCACTGAGCGAAGAAACAGCAATGCCCAAAGCAACCCACCAACCCCAACCCAGCCTTCTTTCTATAGCTTCTCTTGGATCTTACTGACCTCAGAGTCACCCTTCACACATGGCAAAGGTGTAACATGACAAAGCTCAGACGTTGCCACCCCACCGGAGCTTCCAGCCCTCCCTACGTCAGAGAGGCTGACCTTCGGTCAACTGTCTATTCTTTCAAGAAAGAAACTAAAGTGGTTGCCAACAGAGGAAGAAAGACTGGCCAGTTTAGACCTCAGTTTGAAGCCTGTCTTTGCCACCAAACTGCTGTTTCCTCAGACAAGTAGCTCCATCCATCTGGGTTTCAGGTGCCTCCCTGTGAGGGGAGGGTGATGGCTGCATTGAGCCGTTCATTTCTCTGTTCTTCCAAGCCCCACAATAACCAGAAACGACAGTTCTGGGTTGGAGATAACGCTTAGGGCATGGACAGTAAGTGTTCCTCCTTTTCTGCAAAAGTAACAAAACAATAACCATAATAGCAATATTACTGCTTAGTGAGTGCTTACTCTGTGACAGGCGCCATTCTAGGCATGTTTATGTACATAATTTCATATATCTTCACGGCAATGCTAAGAGGTAGATATTATTATTGTTCCCATTTTAAAGATAAAACATAAAGCTCAGAAAAATTCAGTGTTTTTGTTCATAGAGAGACACACAGCTAGAAAAGGATAGAAGGTTTGAAACAGGGCAAGTGGTCTCCAGAACAAGGAAATTCTAGAACTACATTCTTTTCTATATCCGATTGATCAGCTCAGCTTCTTTTACCCAGAGAAAATTTACAAAGTTTGATCACATACTTGGGCACAAAGAGAAAAGTTTTTGAAATTTAAAATTAGAGATTTTACAGGCTACAATCTATTACTACAAGCCGAAAATTTTAAATAAAAGAAAATAATGTGGCTGAAAATATTCTTAACTACTTGGAAATTAATAAACATACTTCTAGATAACCCATGGATCAAAGGAAATATTAAAAGTGAAATTAAAAATCATCTAGAAAGAGATGAAAAGGGAAACATTTTATTTCAAAACCTGTGGGATCTGGAGAAAAGCCGAACTCAGGGGAAAATGTATGGCCTGAAAGCTTTCATTATTAAAGAAGAAAGCCTAAAAATAAAAGAGCTGAATACACATCATAAGAAATTAGAAAACCAGGAAACAAAAAAGGAAGTACAAAATGGGAATTAATCAATAGCTGAAATTAATAACAGAAAATAAGAGATAGAAAGGAAAAAACATATTCAGATTCTTTGAAATCAGAATTGGTTACACAGGCTCATGGTTTGTCGGGCGCTGAGCGAAGGCCTCAGCTTCCGTGAGTGGATCCATAGTGCCAGCCCCACCAGGTGGGTCAGTCACAGGGGTGTCTGTCCCCTCCATCTTCTGAGCCTTGGGCTAGTGGCTTCCTTCCCTCTGAACATATCATTGGGGAATCTGGCGATTCAGCTCCCCGAACTTGGACTGGAGTCTTTAGCATTTCCTCCCAGAAATAAAGCTCCGTCTGGGCTTATTAGGCAAACGAGTCAGTTTTGTGTTTTTCAGCAATGAAAGCTGCTGTGGTTTTGTTTTCTCTCTGTTGCCAGGAGTCAAGAGGAAGTCTGTGGTTAGACATCTTCGGGTGGAGACATACACAAACACAGCGGCTAGAAATGAGCTCCTCAGATTCAGCTCTCCCAGCCTGAGTGAGCAGGCTGATGAGACTGAACAAATGGGAAAGGGGGAGGGGGAGGGGGAGAGGCAGGAGGAACAGGGCAAGGAGAGGTGGGGGAGGAGGGAGGGGAGAGAGAGAGAGAGAGAGAGAGAGAGAGAGAGAGACCTACACCTCTACCTGTTTGGCCTTCCAGACCTGCAGCAACACTCGCCCGTCCTCTTGTCCTCAGCTTGCCTCTGTTTCCCATTCTGACAGTAGAACACTGTGGATTTATATTCTCTTCAAAGGATGAGGCAACCCAATTTGCTTTCACTCACATCCAGAAACTGAATTTAAAAGATCCCTGTGATTCAGTGCCTGTCTCAGTAACGGCACTGCCAGTTGCCCCCTGCTATAGATCCCAGCTTCTCCTTTTCCATCAAAATCCTGGCTTTGTTTAGAGTGGAAGAGAATGCCCAGCCATAAATGCTCACATCTCCAGCCCCCACCCCACAACCCCCACCCTGTGTATCTAGAGGTTGGCTATTTGTCACAGTTCTGACCAATGAGCTATTACATTTCTAAGAAAACTTTCACATTCCTCATATAGAGTCCACTCTTTCACCTTTCCCTCTTTTTCCTGCCTCGGGCTTGAACACAAGGCCCGGTGGCACAGCAACCCTCTGTGTTCATAAGGTTGCTTCACAAGGATGAAATTAGAACAGCAAAACAGAAAGAGATCAAGCCCTTGATGGCGTTACTACGTCACCTTCGGCCCTGCCCTATACCACCTGCCCTGGACACCCTGTGTCATGAGAAAAAGAAAAGCTTCAGTTGTTAAAACCATGGTAGCTGCTGTTTCGCTACTTGCAGCTGAATGCATTCCTACATGAAACAAGAACGTCGGCTTTTGTAGGGTTTTCAGAATATTTTCACCCCATCCTCTTATTGGGTCCTTGCCAAAATTCTTCAAGGTGGATCGATGTCTTCCCTCTCATTTTCAGATGAGGAAACTGAGATTCCACAGACATGAAGTGGGTTGGACACTCAGGGTCTGAACTCCAGGACTCTGTCCCCTAGTCCTTTGCTTTTCTGAAAAAAAAGCCCTTCTTGATTGTAAGTGGTTCAGGGCTATCCTCTGCCTTCAATACTTCGTCCAATACAATATTACGTGCAGAATGCAGAAGTTCCTCAGGAACCAAGGAGCATGTGAACTGATTTCAGTCCCAACTTCTGGTGCCAGGAATACACGTGTTAATTTATTTTAAAACCTGTCGCTTTGAATCTAAGGATCTGAGTTCAAGTCTTGGATTGCCCCCTTACTTGCTATGTGATCTTGGGGAAAAGCTCCGAAAATCTCCCTGCCTTATAATTTTCAACAAAAAAAAAAAACCAAAAACATACAGTGGAGAAAGGAAAACCTCTTCAATAAATGGTGTTGGGAAAACTGGAAAGCCACCTGCAAAAGAATGAAACTAGACTGTTGTCTATTACCATACACCAAAACTAACTCCAAATGGATTAAGGACCTGAATATAAAACCTGAAACAATAAAATGCCCAGAAGAAAACATAGGAACAAAACTCAAGAACCTTGGACTTAAAGAGGATTTTATGAATTTGACCTCAAAGGCAAGGGAAGTAAAAGCAAAAATAAATGAATGGGACTACATCAAACTAAAAAGCTTCTGCTCAGCAAAAGAAATCGTCGACAAGGTAAAGAGACAACCACCTCAATCGGAAAATATATTTGCGAGCAACACCTCTGATAAGGGCCTAATATCCAAAATATACAAAGAACTCATATGACTCAATAACAACAAAAATACAAATGATCCAATCAAAAAATGGGCAGAGGACCTGAACAGATACTTCTTTCTAGAGGACATAGAAATGGCCTACAAACATATGAAAAGATGCTCAACATTGCTAGCTATTAGGGAAATGCAAATCAAAACCACAATGAGATACCATCTCACACCTGTTAGAATAGCTATAATCACCAGGACAAGTAATAACAAATATTAGAGAGGATGCAGAGAAAAAGGAACCCTAATACACTGCTGGTGGGACTGCAAATTGGTACAGCCACTATGGAAGACAGTATGGAGATTCCTCAAAAAACTAACAGTTGATCTACCATATGATCCAGCAACCCCTCTACTGGGTATTTGCCCCAAAGACTTGAAAACTCATATCCAAAAAGATATTTGCACACCAATGTTCATAGCGGCATTATTCACAGTGGCCAGGACATGGAGGCAACTGAAGTGTCCTACGATAGATGATTGGCTAAAGAAGCTGTGGCACATCTATACAATGGAATATTACTTAGCCATAAGAAGAGATGAAATACTGTTATTTGTGACAACATGGATGGACCTCGAGATAATCATGCTAAGTGAAATAAGCCAGATTGAAAATGCAGAAAATCACATGATATCACTTATATGTGGGATATAAATCTAAAAGCAAAAAATGAACAGAACAAATAGAGACTCAGGGACATGGACAATGGACTAGTGGTTACCAGAGGGTAGGGGGTGGAGGAGGAGGGGAGAAGTAGACGGGGTAAAGGAGGTCAAATATAGAGAGTAGGGGGAGGGTGAAGTGGGTAAAGGGGATCAAATATATGGTAGGAAGGGAACTGGACTTTGGGTGGTAATCACACAATAGAATATATAGATGTCAAATTATAATGTACACCTGAAAATTATATAATTGTATTAACTAACATTACCCCAATAAACTTAAATAAATAAATAAATAAATCTCCCTGCCTATCTATACGATAAAAACGGCAGCTCTTCTCCTGAGGTTATGATAATAGATTCAGAGATATATGATAATGTATGAAGTATGATAATAAGTTCAGAGATAGCAATCTTTGAGCACTCAGGATGTCAGGGGGTACCCTTTGTGCATGATAAAGCATTGGGGTCCTTATTACAAGGTTGTTATCATGATGGCTTTGGTCTGTCTCTAAGCTGTGACTCCTCCCTCAGCTCAGCTCTCCTTGTGGCTGGCATGTAAATTATAGATAGGTTTCACATGCCTTCCTGACCACTTATCATTTGTCAACCTCAGGAGAACTGAGAACATTGATCTTATGAAACTATACCTTTAAGACAGGACGATGTCAGTGTTACAACACTTATTTGCTCATTAAACCAGGTTATTTTATTTCATAAGTTCTTCACCTTCTTAATGGACCCAAACTTATCCATTCATCCACTTAAAAAAAAAATTATTAGACTATATTCTGGGGACTCTCAGGGTTGGATGGGACTTAAAAATCATCTGGTCCATTCTGTCCCTCCCAGCCCGATCCTTCCTCCATTCAGGGCTGGCATCTCATCTTCATGTTTCCCCCACTCCAAGTCTCCCACAGACATCTAATCTCCATTTGCTCACCCAAGAAACAAGGAGTTTAGTGCCTCCCAAGGCAGTCTATTTCACCTCTGAACATTCTCTGTTAGAACATTCTTTCTCCAAGAGATACAATTGGCAAACGCAAGGATGTGTTCTTGGCAAACCTCTACTACTGTGCACACTTGACTGTGTAGGATGGTGATGGGCAGAGTTGGTGGGGGTGAAGTAACCCACGTGACGTGTTACCCAACAGGAAGTGCCATCTGTGCTGGAGATGACAGTGAGAGAAAACGTCAATTAGCTGCCCTGGATGGCTCCAGAGACAGCTTTTTCTTTCATCACATTAAAGGACTCAAGGATAGCAATTATTCAGTTAATTCTGACATTCTGGGTGTTCACTGGGATAAGCCAGGCTATGCTGCAGTAACAACATTAAAATCTCAGGGTATTAGTATAATGGAAGCTTATTTCTTGCTCATATAAGGTACAATGTGAGTTAGGAGACCTTTTCCCATTTTGCAAGTCATCTAGACCACAGGCCCTCCAAAGGCACTAAACAAAGAGGGAAGAAGAAGGCGTTCTAGCTTTTAACTGCCTCAGTCTCAGCCTATTGGTCGGAACGAGCCAATAGGGCCCTTAATCCAGCTGCATAGGAGGTGGGAAGTATGTTGGAACCCATGGAAAATCTAGTCACTGCTATCTCTCCCACAATCTGCCTTCTCTCAGTACATCTCAGAGTATGCCATTAAAGAAACAAGAGTCAATTATGCAAAGAAGAGGTGTCTGAGGTAATGGAAATGTACAGAGCAAGATGATGGGGATCTTATGGGTAAAGAAAGGCCTCTGTCTGCTGCTGTTCATTGCAAGTGGCTGTCACATGATAATCTGTGGTAAGGCTTGTATGTATGCTTGGCCAGGCTCTTCCACCCACAGTGATTATGGGCTGATGCAGTGAGGACAACCTTCGTACTTAGAGTGTTCCCAGCCTCCCCACAATCCTCCCCCATCACCATGGATGCTACCCTTACTACTACCACCCAAAATGTGGTCCTTGCCTGCTCTGCTTCTCCTCATCTAGCTCTCTAAGAGGGATTCTATCTTGGCCATCCTAGTACCTGGGAAGGTAGGGAAGGACAGACAGCACTGCAGAGACTGAAGGAAGGGGGAGTCTCTGGCTTGCTGAATCAATTCCAGATTCCTCCTTTATAGGGAAGAATTTGGGTCAGCAGTAAAGTGGGGGAAATATTAAAGAATAAAGCGGTGGAGGAAAAGAAGGGACGAAAAAAAGAAGACACGGATGTTGAGGTCTGGAAGAACAAAGAGCTGGCATGTCAGGTTGATTAGATGTTGAGGTCTGGAAGAACAAAGATCTGGCATGTCAGGTTGATTAGATGTTGAGAGGGTTTTTTAGGGGGGTGGGGGTGGGAGTTGTAGGATAAAAGGTTCTAGAGAAGATTTGAAGTACAAGATAATGAGATATAGAAGTGAAAGGGAACCTCATCCTTCTTCCTCTCTTTGAGACATGTGCAGGGAGACTGACAATGTCTTATTTTCTTCTGCTTGCTGGATTGTACTTCTTTGGAATGTAGTTTAATGTAGAGACTAGGTCACAAGGGATCCCCATATTTCCTCAGGTTACATTAATTTAAAAAAAAAATCAAAACTGAGTGAATAGTGTATTTCCCAAGCAGGTAAGTCAAATACATAAGAATCAAGAAGGGGCTCTGAGTGCTCAGAGATATGTTAACATACTTTGGTAATGACAGAGGGTGAGGAGTGTGATGCAGGCCCAACAGCCGCAAGAAACCCCCTCTCACTTCAACCACTGTGTCCGAGAGCCCGGCAGGCTGTCAGCACACCTTTCCCTCTGAGGTTTCCAGGCTTGAATTCCCTTTCCTGGGTACAAGTTGACCTGGGAGTATCTCCTCCCTCCTTTGCTCGTTATACCTCAACTGTGAAGGCTATGGTGACTAGCTTTCTGGCCTCCACCTCCCATTGTTGACTCATATGAGACTTCCTGTCAACTAAAACCCCAACATCTTTCACTTGTGCTGTTGACCCGCAATCCCACATCCTGTGTGTGTCTGGTGGGTATTCTGAACCCCAGGGCAAGCAAAGGTCTCTATTGCCTTTCATGCTGGTATGCATTGATTGGAGCCCAATGTTAATTTCAGCCCTGTTGAGGCCTTTTTGGATCCTGCCTCTCCCCTTCCCTGTATTGTCCTCCCACTTTTCCACATGCTCCTTGGTGATTAGGTAGTTCAGTGTCATGGGTAAATCAGTACCCTAATCTTTGAAGTCAGACCTATCTAGGTTTTAAATCTTATTCCAGCAATGGCTATGAGACCTTGGGCAAGTCATTCACCCTGACCTGGTATATAAAAGGTAATATAACCAATCTTACTTAAAGAGATGCTTTGGGGAGCAAATGAAATAATCTATAAACAATTTATGTAAATTACTTGCAGTGGTTGCTGACACTTAGGATATTCTCAATTAATGTTCATCCTCTCTAGTCATTGATAAATGTATTGAATAAGATGTGGCCAAACACAGAGTCTCTTGTCACGCCCCTATCCGCTAAGCTTATGTAGTTAGATTCATCCATTCCATTTGCACATGTTGATATACTGTGGAAAAGAAGGCAAATTCTGCAGGATTTTTTAAAATAAAATAACATTTTCAAGACATTTCCTATCTTCCACTAGCATAGGACCTTTAAACCAATGGGTTACTCTCAGTCTTTGAAAGTCATCCTACAAGACATAAGTGGCCCAAGAATCTATTTGAATGCACAGAGACTAAATGACTCATTTTGGTGCCCTTGGAACTTCAAGGAAAAATCCAACCACCTACAGTTTCAAGAGTTGCCTCTTCCCCTGGGGAACACTGCTCCCCACACTGTCTCTTCCTCTATCTCCAGGAGCTCCTCTAATATTCTTAACAAATAACATCAGCAGCCTGCCTGCCCCTTGTCATATTTGACAGTCACAATTGTGGCTACCCTGACCTTGCATTTGGGCCCCGCTGTAGAAAACAGCACTAGAGTTGGAGTAAGATGGGCCAGAGTTCAATTCCTGTATTCCCGTGTTTGTTCTATCTATCTATCTATCTATCTATCTATCTATCTATCTATCATCTATCTATATCTATCTATCAAATCTCTCCTTCCCTCTCACCAGTTAACAGCCTCAGATAAGTCACATTCCCCTCTAAGATCAGATCTGCAAAATTACCAGTTAGGATAATAGGACTTGCCTCATTGGTGGTTGGGGAAGTTATAGGGAAATGTCTAGCTCCCTATAACCTCAACTGCCCTCCCACCCCACCTTCCTCTCTGCCTTGATTCCTCCAAAATGTTAGATTCTCTTTCCAATTTTTACCCCATCAGGCACAGCACAATGAAAAATGAAAATAGTTAGCCATCAAGAGAATTGACTTTGAGTCCAACCAACTTTCAATGTGGCTATCCAATCACATAAACCATAGCTAAGTTTCTTCAAAATGAGAGGGTTGAATTAACCATTGGTAATATCAGCTTCCAGTGATTGCTTGCCTGCTATTTGCTAGTCACAATATATAATATATATATAATATATATATATATATAAATAATATATATATATATATATATATATATAGTGACTGGCAAAATATAAATATAATTTATTTACATTAATGCAATATCCTCAAAGAGACATTGTCTTACGGGAGGAGCAGGGCACAGCACTCCAGAACATGGGCTTTGAGCTAAAGCTGCTCCACTTCATCTCCCTGCTCTCCATTCAGTGGCTTTTTCATCTAAGACAAGTAAATTAACCTCTCCATGACTTAGTTTCCCCTCTACAAACTAATATTTTATGAAAATTAAATCAGATCCTCCACACAGGGACTTTGCCTAGGGCCTGGTACACGGGAAACCCTGCATGAGTAACTAGCTCAGAGAATGAGAGGTGTCAGAGACCTGCCCAAGGCTACCCAGTACAGAACTATGCAGCTGGTCCATTGTGGAATGACATTTCTTTACAGAACTCTGGAGGGCCCTCTAGGAGCCTCTCTGCTGTTGACTCTGGAGTTGGTGGGCTGGCAGGCCGGTGCCCAGGAGTGAAGAATGTCAGGGGAAAGGCATGAGATCCTGGAGAATTGTAGCTTCCCCATGCATAGTAGACCACCAAGACCCCAGCAGGCATACCGACAAAGAATATGCACACACACACACACACACACACACACACACACACACACACAACATAGGAGCCATTTGCTCAGCTCCACCAGCCCCAGGGCTCCATCTCAGAGTCCAGGGCTGCTGCAAACAAAGCTTTGAATCAAGATCCAATCCCAGCCTCTGCTGGTGCTGTGTTGCACATAGAGGAGAATTCTCTTTGACACCACATTTATTGAGCACCTACTATGTGTTGGGCCCCATGAAAGACACTGTGACCTCAGAGACAAATAACTCAGGGTCTCAAGACTCACACATGAGACTGGCTCAAGGCAAAGCAGAGAATACAGTCCAAAAGATGAGTCCTTAAACTCTTACCCGTGCAGAGACATGAGCTGAGTCTTACAGTCCTTAAGTATCCTCACCAAGAGGACAAGGAAGATAACAGGCTTCCCAGGCAGGAAAAGCAGCTTAAGTCCTGCATGGAGGACACAGGTAGGAAACATCCTAGCTTACCTGGAGCTGTGTGGTAGGAAGCGCAATGATGAAAAACAAGGCTGGGGAACTAAGTCATGCATTTTGGTCTTGTCTTACTTATATCAATGGGCTGACACTGAAGAATAGTGAATGGGTATAGAGGAAGCACAAGGAGAGAGAGTTTTAAATTAGATGCCTGGAAAGACTTCTTGGATGAGGTGGCTTCTGATTGGTCCCTTAAGCCACAGCCAGGACTTTGGGAAGTAGAAATGGAAAGAAAAAGCTTTTCAGTGAGAGGACATAAAGTAAGCCCTCTTACTGGAACAGCAGATATGGGACTGTCTGGGGAATAGACAAAAGCAGCAAGGGGTATCAGGAGAGAGGTCACAAGAGATGGCAGTGAGGCTGCAAGCACGGGCCACAGGAGGTCAAGGAAAGGAGAGAACTTTGGGTCAGAGAAAGCCTTATAAAGAAGGAGTTAATCAATGAATCATCAGTTCAGTAGACCTTGATTTGAACCACCGAGTGTAATAAGTTTGAATAAGCACTGGTGTCATACCCAGACAGGCTGCCTTTGCCTGCCCCCGCCCATGTCCCTTGCTTGTGCCCTTTTAGCACACCCTCCGTAAAACCTACCCATCCAGAGCCCCGGGAAACCCCCGGGAGCCCACTATGGAACCCCATTAGGAACCTCAAAGTTAATCTTTTGAGCTAATCAGTTTCCATACAACTTAAGAACTTAGGAAACTTTCTAGTGTCATAGCCAGAATAGCACCAGGGATCCCAAGTGCCCCACCTCTTAAACATCACCCATCATGAGCTCAAGGACTTCTCCAACCCAAAGACATGTGTTTTATCACAGAGACTTCTTGAAGGTGAAATTTCTCATTAGCCCAGAGGAAAAATCTATGATGGTGATGCTTCAAATGATGTGACCGGTTCTAGGTAAATATGTGGGCATTGCGATACCACGGATAGACCAATGGACAACTAATCTCCTTCCCAGATCTGAAACTGCCTGAACCCTAGGTACAGACCAAGGAGTGATCAGGGTCTGCGAATTTCACCTACTTTGTTTCAATATCCATAGGTAACCACATGGGAAATGTGATATGAACCCAATTTTGCAGAACTGGGGTCTCAGGATGCCAAGAGGTCTCCCAAGGCATGAGGTGACAGAACTAGCATCTGCCCTCCAGCCACTCACTTTTGGCAAGATAACACCATCACCAGCAGCCTCCCCATCAGTTACTTCCTTCAGGGGCAGGGGCAACCCCACAGGGAGATCCGCTCTT
Organism: Eonycteris spelaea; assembly: GCA_003508835.1. Lineage (NCBI taxonomy): Eukaryota > Metazoa > Chordata > Mammalia > Chiroptera > Pteropodidae > Eonycteris > Eonycteris spelaea. Next base: position 651,566 of record PUFA01000103.1, on the reverse strand, counting down.
CACCAGGTCAATACTAGCCCATTAGAAAGCCTCTGTTTAATAAACTATCAATGTTGAATTATTGAAGGAATAGGAAAGTGCCATGAAAAGTCAGGTCACCAGGAATAGGGAAGGAATGGACGATAAAAGAATATTAATTGAATGTCCATAATCAAGACATTCTCTTGGATGTACTGTATGGTTTCACAGCAACCTCACAATAACCCAAGTCCTCTCATTCCACAGAGGAGGAAATGGACTCAGAGGGGTTTATTGACTGCCAGGGAAAAACAGCCATTGAGAGAAGTCTAACCTAGATCAGGCTGACTCTTCCTGTGGCACCAGCTGCCCCCAGAGAAGTTGGAATGGAGGAGATGGACTGGGAGGAGCTGAGGAATTGGAGGACAAGGCAGGGAGAGCTAAGGCATGTCCCATTAAGGTGAGGAGGGTGGAGAGGGGCGAGGCCAGGGGGCTGAGGTGGGGTGAACTGGCAAGTCTGATTCTTAGGAGTACCTCAGTTTCTCTCACAACCTTAGTGTTCTTCTCACAACTTTTACCAGCTTTTGTACCATGAAGCTGATCCTTGGGGACAGGAAAACTAGTAGTGAGAAGAAACTGAGCAACGTCTATTTCCCTTGCATGCGTTCCATTGCTGCCCTTCCCCGCTGGCTTAGCCAGTCGTGTGCTAGCTGCTCTCGCTAAAAATGCCCTTCCAGATGGTGGGATCGCTTTCACGATGCTCACGTGGGAACAGAAAGACAAGGAAAGTAGATCCAAGGTGTCAGGGTCCCTGAACCAGACATTGAAATCTATGATTCTGAAGTTTTCAGAAGTATCGGATTCACTTTACCAAAAAATTTCGCTGTTCACATGACCCCTTGAGGCACTCTGCTGGGGAGTGACAGGTCGCACAGCAACCACTCCTGTAAGCCCCTGGCTGCTCTGGGATCCAGGTCAGCAGCTGTCAAGAAAATTAGCCAGGCAACTGTGCGTCCTCCTTCTGGGCAACCTTCGTGGGCTCCTCGTCCTATAATCCCAGAGGAAAAACCTCTATATTAAAGGCTTTGCTGGCTGTGTACATGAAGGACAGGGAACCCATCTAGAAGGCATGGAAGGCTGTCCCCGAGTCCTCAGAATGCTCCTTCAGGAGAACTCTCAGTCTCCCACTCTGTGTAGCATGAAGAGTTTACCCACAGTATATGCTCCATAAACATTGGTTGAATGCCTGAGCAAATACATAACGATGACCATTAATAACCTGATTCCTCAACTAGATTAGTCAGCTTGGGCCACCATAACCAAACATTGTAGATTGAGTGGCTCAAACCACAGAATTTTATTTTCCCATAGTTCTGGAGCCTGGAAACCCAAGATCAGGGTGATCAGGGTCTGGTGAAAATTCTCCTTCTGACTTGCAGACAGCCCTTCCTCAATGCAAGGTAATGTGTATGCATGGAGAAAGAGAGCTCCCTCTCTTTCTCTTTTTATAAGGCCACAGACCTAGCAGACTAGGGCCTTACCCTATGATCTCATTAAATATTAATTACCTCCTAAAGACATTATCTCCAGATGCAGTCCGTTGGGGATTAGGGCTTCAACATACAAATTTGCAGGAACACAATTTAGTCTGTAACACTGGCCAAGGAAGGATTTTAATAATAACATCATCAAATCCTTCAGCATTTGCCATTTCCCTCTAGCATACCTAGCAAAGGCGTCTCCTTCCTTGCTCCAGTGAGAACCCCTTAAAGGGTAGTTTTGCTCCCTTAAGGCTGCCATGACCAAGGTAGGCCTCTGCAGAGCCTATTGGGACAGTACTGTTTTCATGGCTGGTGGGAGTCCAAAGTAAATTCAGGAGTTAAGATAATGAAGAATCCCAGCTTCGCTCCTAATAGCTGAGACATTTTAGGCAAATGATAATCTCTGAATGTCTCTTTCTCCATCTAGATATTGGGATTATAACAATTACCTCCTTCATGGGCTTTCCAGTATCACTGTGATAGATTGATTGCGTTATGGGGCCCAGATTCTTCACCCCTCCCTGTACCTCTGGCCTTTGCCTGTGACTGTGTAATTCCTCTCACTATAAAGTAATGAAGTCTATCCCCATCTTTGATTCAGAGTTAGGCCATGTCATTTGCTTTGGTTAATGGCATGTTAGCAAATGTGAGGCAAGCAGAAGCTTGGGAAACCATTCAAAAGGTTGGGTTAGCTTGCTTTTGCACTCTGCCATCACCATGAGGATACTTCTTGATTAACCTGGTGAAGGATAAGGATGTGGAGTGGAGCCGAGTTGCCCCCCTTGTTCCAGTGAGGCCAACCGAGATCAGCCAGCAGCCAGTTTACCTCCAGAACTTTAAAGAGCTCAGCCAAAGCCAGAAGGAGCTCCCAGCTGACTTGTTAAATCAAGGAGCTAAACAAATGCTTATGGTTTAAAGCCACTGACTTTGGGATGGTTTGTTACACAGTATTATTTTGGCAATCAACAACTGACATGATCACAAAATAGCACACGATAGGTGCCTAACGAGTGTGTTTTTACTCCATCCTTCTACCCACCCCCATACCTTCAGATGCAGACTTAGTTCTCTTAGAGATTGTTGGGAGACAATTGTAGTCTCGGCGGATTTTAAGCTTCAATCTCATTGTTACTCCCACTTCAGATTGATTACAGACGCTGACTGCTCAATTTTGATTAAATACTAAATCATAAGCTGCTTACAAAATGCCTGCAAAAAGCTGACATTTATGAAGTCCAATAAACTACTTGTAAGAACAGGAGTGCTAGATTGGAAGAAAAAAAATAAAATCTTCATCCAAACAAACATCAGTTGACAGCAGACAGATGGTCAGAATCCCTTACTTGTAAACTAGAAAAATTAAGATTTGGCAAGGGTTGTCTGAAAATAACGAGCAAACATCAAAGTTTCCCCTTTCTATGCTGGTGTTTTTCTGGGCCTGACTTCAATATTTTCACAGGCTACTGCACGGAAAAGGTGTTGCAGGCCTCCGCGTTGCTGGCAAGGAAATGCTAAGAAATACCAGCAACGATTTATAGGAAGCAAGGCTGCCAACATCCCAAAGAGTGAGCGTTTAGCAGCCAGCAACTGCACATTCCCATAAATCCCCATAACTCAGCATCAGCCCTTCCCTTAATCTGCTGAGGTGTGAGGGAAAGGGAAGGCAGAATTTTCTAACTCGATTTTCCACTCAGATCAGCTTTCACGGGGGTAACTGTGAGTTAATCTTATGCGGCCAGCAGCGATCTTAATAGAAATGGAATCCAGCCTTAAAACCACAGGGCAGGCTCTCCTCACCTTTGTTAAATCAAAGAATGAGGGTGCTAAGAGGGGCTTTGGCTCAGGCACAAATAAGCCCCATAGGTCCAGGAGAGACACGGGCTTTGGCTGCCTGGTTCTCATTTCTTCCTGACCTCTCTATGACCTCCAAACGGCTCGGAGAGTGAGCACATGCGCTGATGAGGCGAGGGTGTGCTTGTTTGGCTCTGCACAGAGATTGTCAACTGACATCGCTCCAAAGATGGCCTGCATTCTGCCCCTTGGTACAGTTGCCCCGTGACCTCATGAATCACAGAATTTGGGGCCCCTGCTAGGAGAGCAGCAGTGCTCTGTGGTAGGAAGATTGTGGGCCTTGAACTTGGAAACCAGACCCAACCGCCCCTGCTCCCTCCTAGCTTCATGGGCAACCTTTAACCACACTAAGCTTCAGGTTCTCCATGCTCCAACTGGGGGAAATCGTGTCTACCTTATTGAGGGATGGCGGGAACAGGATGAGAAAGAACAAAACTCATAAGCAGATTATTGCAATGTGCAGTGAGGGCAATGATTAGCATATGCCTAGGGCATTATGAGAACACAGAGGATACCTGGCCCAACCTGCAGTGGTTGGAGTGTGCAGAAAAGGCTTCCTGGAGGAAGTGATGTCTGAGTTGAGTCTTAAAAGTCAAATAGGAGTTAACTAGCAGGAAAGAGTAGGGAAGGACATTCCAAAAAGAGAAGACCAGGTGAGCAAATTATTACCAATTGGCTTCTGTTTAAACTCTTTCAGTGGCTCACAACCTGTTGAAGAGTTCGTTCAGGTTAAGATATCTCCAGTGGTTGGAAGATCCTTTTTTATAGTTTCTCTATAGCTTCTGCCTTTTGGCCCTATTCCTCATACAGGGTATATGTTGAAGGCAGCTCTTATATCAGACATTGCTTGTGCATCAGGGAGTGGAGTCTGCACCATGCTGGCTCCTTTCCTCACCTCTCATGGGCCTGAAGATGCTCAATGAGCCCATCTGGAAAATAAGTCACCTTGGGATTGGAGCAGAACTTCAGAGTGAAGGGCTCAGCTCACGGGGGAGAGTCTGGCTCAGTTCTGCCTCCAAGGGCAACAAATCTGCAGTCTGAAGCCCCCACTGGCAAACAGTCGGTGACCTCTTTAAGTTGATGGCCAGGAGGAAGAGAGGCAGTGAGAGAGAGTGCCTCGCCCTTACCTTTAGGGTCCAGCATCCAGCTGAGCTATTGGGAAGCCCCCAGGCAGTGTCCCTTTGGTGGGCTAACCATGTTGGAGTCGACACATGACAAGCATTTAGAGGCATACCTGGCCCATGGGAAAGGTTTACAAGTGTTTATAATTGCTATTATTACCTCTCAGAGATGTAGGAGGCAAAACTGTGTGACTTAAGGGTACTCTAAACAATAGTCAGCTCTAAATTGTCTCCCCATCTGCCTGCTACAGACCGAACTCCACCATGAGTTGTCCCTTTATACAACACAAATAACCAATATCCCCATCAGAGCCTACTTAGTCCCTCAGATTCCTCCTTCAGACAATGGAAATAATAATGCCTCACTCATAGTGCTTAACTCCTGCACCAATGAGATGAGTTACTCAATATAAAAACACTTAGAAGAGTGCCTGGCATGTAGCCCCTATATAGAGTATGATTATTCATTCCAGGTACTCAATAAATGAATGTTGAAAAAAATTTCAGTGTGTGATAGCTCAGAGGGAGCCCTATGATTTGCTTTTTTATCATGTACATAAAAAACACGGTGAAATATAGTTCTATAGAAAAACAGTTTGTCTTCACCTCACACTATTCATACCTTAGTTCCAACTTGATGGTCACTAGAATCAATTGCTCTTCTTCGCTTTCCCTGAGAGTTGCCCATTGTGGCTAAATGCAATGAAATGAGAGAGCACTGCTTGGTGTCAGGTGACTTCCAGTGGCATCCCAGCTCCACCAGGACTCTAGGCTCTGCCCCTCCCACGGCCTCGTCAGCCTCCTGTGTGAAGCGACAACTAGTGGACATAGCCACGATAATATTTAAACATTTATATACTGCAATTCACCCTCTGAATCCCTCAGTAATGTTTCCTAATTAATCACCCTGTGTACTGCATTCTAAATTAATTAAATTAAAAGTAATTAAATCCAGGAAATTGAAATTAGTCTAATTAGATTAGAGGCACTTCCAGTGACTGTGGTGAGGGGTGCCATGTAAATTGGCCAATTTCAGTGTAGAAAAAAATAAACTCAGATTACAGATAGGCTGTTAGACGGAGAGGCCAGCCTTATAGAGAATGATGGAGGTCAATGCAATAATGTTATCAATGAGAATAACAGTGACAACAGTGGCGAGTGTTGCCTTCAGAAGGGCTTCTCTAGGCCAAGCTCGCCTAGTTAGTGTCCACAAAACCCCTCTGAAATAGGTGCTGTTATCCCTGCTTGAAAGATGGGAAAACAGAAGCTGTGCTGTGTGAAGGATCAAGGTGGAAACCCTTGGGGTTTGACTCCAGAGACCCCTCCCTCCCTCTTAGCCCTCTCCAGTCAGTTTTCCTGGTGTATATGTAGAATTGACTCCATGGACTGGAGCATGTGGAATGGTGACCATCACACACACCAACCAGCACACTCTGGTACAGTCTAGCACAGCAGTCCGCTCAGATTTTCATCCTCCTGTGAGTCACATTCCCACCAAACTCAAGGGTGGTCTAGACCAGACTTGGCTGTCAAGAACTACAGGGTGTCCAAGGTTTACCCCACTTGCAAGCTATCGAGTTAGCTCACTATGCTTTCATGATGCTTGCAGAAGACACAAAACTCCTGGGTCAAAGACAAAGGATTTCATTACTCACAGAAATTGCAAGAGCCAGAAGAGCAGAATTTTCTTGCCTCGGTTTCGCAAGCCCCAAATCCCACAACGTAACACAGAAAGGACCAGATAACACTTGCACACATGCGGTGGGTTGCATTACAAGAGAGAAACCCCAGGTTTAGGGAAGATGAAACTTTTATAAGGATTCTGGCTTCTGCTCCACATTCTTAAAAAGATAGAAATAAAAGCAGGCAGTGTCTCTGCTCACTAAACATGCAAAACTTACAAAAGCCCGTGGGGAATTGTCCCCCAACAATATCTACCCCTTGTTTTTAGTCTCAGATTCTGTCAAATTTTCCCTTGAGTACACCATTATGCCAGCCACTCTGATTAACTTAACTGACATAGAGAGAGACCAAACATGTTCGGTTATTCTCATGCACAATTTAACTAAGGCAGCTAACTACCAACGGGTCTCTCCAAGCAGCAAGTTGAGACCAACCTGCAGTACAGACATCAGCCATGCCCTCCCCAGAGTCATGGACCCATCTGAACAGAGAGGCTTAAACTATCAGGGTTTACCTGAGAAAGCCAGTGGGACTCTGCCTTATGTTTCTGTACTGACCTTTCTGCATGGCTTAAGGAGGTGATCCAGGCAGAGAAGAATAAGTTAGGGACAGCACAGACCTCCAGTGTGCCAAGAAAAAGTGTGGCAATTCCATGATCTATAACAACCCTAATCAGTGAGCTGAGGCTGACATGGTGCCTTTCAGTCCCCAGGATGAGGTGAGGTCAGCTAAAGTAGGGAACAAATTTTCTTGTGCCACCTTTTCTAAGTGGATGACCCCCATTATAGGTATAACTGCTCACAGGGTGCACAAATAATGAGTCTGTTATCTATCTGGGAAGCTCCCCCAAGTAGCTGCAGCCCTCTGGGGGCTCAGTGATCTACTAACGGTATTTGCTTAGACACTTGAAGGTCTCTTATCATGACTCCTAAGGTTCAGGCCGCCGTGTTTTCAGGAGGGAGACAAGTTAATGTCTGGCTTCCTGCCCCCCCCCCCGCCAAGAAGTACATTTTGGGGGGCACATATGGATCCTATAGAAAGAAAGTAATCTTTACAATTGTTGGGGTCCAAGCAGGACCTACATCTGTCGGGGGGCACAGGTCGACAGTGCCTGCAGTGGCCCCACAATGTGCGGTAAGTCTCCCAGCTCAGTTGGAATAACTGAACCTAATCTAGTCCCTGATTTTGAAGAAACTGCCTGATGGCAGCCTAATCCCCTTGTTCTGAGTCCACACCCCTACTTGGGTGACGTTCCCCTGCCCCGCAGAATGATTGAACCACAACTATGAGAATGAGGGTAGGGAAGAGATCAAGAGGCGCTCACAGGTGTTTTGTCGGGGAGGTGCAGGAGCTGGGACCATCCCTGCTGCTCTGTAGACTTCTCAGAAAGGTTGAGGGAATGGGGACCAAATCATGGTCAGAGCCGGCTGGCAGGGGCTGGCAAACGCAGCAGTCCATTAAGTTTAAGGCACTCAGCAGTTCAGGAAAACAGGATATTTTCTTTTGTGAGGAAGTCTCCAGGGGCGACTCTGAAAGATAAATGTCATTAATGTCCCTCCCTCCCTCGTACCTCTGAGTACAAATGAGGGTCGGGGTTGTTGTCCTCTCTCCACTGACATTCTAGTAGATAAAAGATCGCCATTTGCCCAATAATCTACTCATACTCAGACCTTTAATTCAGAAGGTTCAGGTGCAAACGTGACAAGAGCATTTTCATAAAACATGCAGAGAACCGCTCTATCCCCCACTTTGGCCCACCTCAGCCACCGTAGGTGGAGTCGGTGAGCTGTGTCTTCCTCCCAGTGGTCACCATCTTAACACTTGAATATCATGGTGACCCAATAAGAGAATCCAAGCAGCCAAAGCAGAGTTAAGTTTGGATTCCAAGGCACCCCTTTAGCTGCCCTGAAATGGCTGCTGGGAAAGAAAGACGCCTCAGGCTCAGGAATGCTCAAGATCACATCCTGCATTTCCCAAATAGATCTGAATAACCCCCCATGCCACCCCTTTCACCCTGACCATTACTCAGGAAGCAGCCAAGGGGAAGGGATTGCTTTCTAGGTCAGCAGCATTCAGTGACCAAACTGCCTGACCAACACACACGCACCAGGGGGAGGTGAGGGAGGCACAATCAGTGAGAGCAGCAGAGAGAGCGGGAGGGAGACAAGGGGAGAGACCTAGCTCTGGCACGGTCACATGCAACAAATTCATCCCTCATATTCCCATTTACAACATCTACATGCAGGTTACTTCCTAGTTTTCCCCGAAACAGCAGGAGGAAACTCACTTTATGAACCCAAAGATCCATTTTGATCATTTCAGCAGCATAAAGGATAAGTCTGCCCTAAAGATGAAAGTCTCCACCTCTATCAAGAGAGGAACCACTTGCTGTTTTGAGATGACAGTTTTTCCATCTTCTACCCATCACGGTCAAGCATCTCCCCAGCCCTCCCCGGTCTTGTCAGCGTGCCGCTCATTTGAAACAGCTCTGCAGGGGCCCCAAACAGCACAGGTGAACTTCCCCGGTGGCTGCTTAAATGTGATGCAAAGGTACACTTCAGACTTTCCAGAGATAAAGATGCGTTACGTATCCTTCGAGGAAGCCTCCATGATATTAATTTTTATAGCTGAGTTGATGATAAGAATGAGGCAACAGAAAAAAAAAAAGAAAAAAAGGAAATGAGACTGCATTCCAGTCAATCCCTGCACTGTTGATGTTGCAAATTAAAAGCAGTATTTTACGACAGCTTGACACAGACGTCCAGGTGTGCTGGTCTTTCAGGCCCCACTTGGGCAAATATCTTCCTCCCTGTGTCCCCCCTGCCAGATGCTTAGCTTGGTGCAAGCACACTGGTGGTTAGAGCCAGGGGCCTCAGTTAGTAATGAAGGCCTGCAGTACCTGTCTTTGAAGATGCCAATGAGATACTACTGGGAGCAGGATGGAGCAGCCAAGAGAAATGTGCCGCATCTCTGTTAGTTCCTAACCAACAATTAGCCTGACCTTTTTCTCAGAAACGATACCAACTGCACCTTCCACTGCTGCTTTGCCTAATTTGCTTCACTGCTGGGGGAAAATAAGTCCTGAAGAGGAATAAAAGCAGCTGGTTTCTTTTCGACCATCAAAGGCGGAACTAGATGCTGCATGGTGATCTTCAAGGCAATTCAAAATTAACTTCAAATTACCAAGAGTTGACTCCCTCCTGCCTCGCTCTCATGCTCTCTTTCTCTCCCTCTGCCTTTAGCCTGACTTTGCTCACAAAGCAGAACTGCTCCCAGCCTCCCTGTGCTCTGCTTTGAAGCCAGCCCATGTTTTCCCACGTCACCCCTTCACCCTCCTGGGCAGCCATTTCCATACGCGCCCACACACAAATGAATTAATGAACCAACCGTTTGCTTTTCTCAAGAAGCTAGTGTTCCAAGGCGCCAATGTGGGCTTCCCAGACAGGAGGTCACCTCTGGTGTGTGGTGGCTGGAGATTGTGATACATCATCATCCAGATAGAGTGGCCTCCAGAGGCCTGCTGGGGCACAGCAAGTTATTCCTGAGTGCTCCCCAGCCAGGGAACAGAATGATGAGGACGGGAGAGGAGAAGCAGAATTGTGCTGGAGAGATGGATTTGATGGCTCATTATTTCAGTGATGCTCGTTTAGAGCCCAGAGTTCTTCTGGAGCCGGTTCCAAGACAACCTCCTGCAGGAAGGCTTCTCTCACTGACTCTGCCCCTGGAGCTCACTTGCTCCTCTTCCTGGGGATTCAGCCTCATGGCTGCTTACCCCCTTGGTTCCAGGCACACATAGCCTGCTGTCTATTAGCAGCTCTGCGTGTGTGAGAACCCCAAACAGCCTGATGATAGAGCATGGGGTCCCAATGAGTGTTGTCTTGTCCCCCTTTTCCTCTGCCCTGTCCCCCTCCTAGTAGTGGGCTCCATGACAAAAGGGACCCATCACACTCAGTGTCCCCAATATCTAGCTTAAGTCCTTCGTTGTCTCAATCACAGTCAGACACCAATAACTACTGTAAATTGGATCATGGTTTCCTTCAAGCACTGCAAGAGCTCGTTTTTCTCCTTTAATGACCGAAGAAAACATATATTAAGAATGTCTCCAACCTCATTTCTGTCTCTACTCACCCCAAAGCATGTAGACTGAAGAACCAAATTTCCCTTCAGCATTAGACCAAAGGGCTGGGCAGTTTCTAGTGCAATTAAAATTCAGTAATAAGGGGGCTTCTCTTTTCCACTTGCTAGCTGACTCACTCGGAGGAACTAGGCCAAGTTGTACTCTCCCGAGTTCCCCCACTCAACGCTCAGTTTGTGCTGCAGCCAGGCCAATGAGGTCCCCAGACAGCTCTGAGTTTTTGAAAATAGACCACGTGAGAACTTTCCTCCAAAGAAGACACCACACTGCCAGATCACCAGGTAGTATTGTGAAAAGGAGCTTTGATCAGTTGCAAACAGCGCTCAGGCTGCGGAGGTGGGGCTGGCCCTTTAAAGCAGGCTATACTCCAGCAGGAATTTAACTAGGATGGTCAGGGGAAGCCTAACTAAGGAAGTGACATTTGAGCTGAGGCTTGAATGACAAGACCATGCCATGGCAGGTTCTGTGGATGGTCATTCCAGGCAGAGGGAACAGCTCCTGCAAAGGCTCTGGGGCAAGAATGAACTTGACATGCTCAAGGAATCAAGAAAAAGCCAGTGCAGCTAGAATACAGTGGGCCAGGGAAAAGCAGAAGTTGAGGAGACAGGGACCTATTGTGTGGGGCCTTGCATCCCATGGTAAGTAGTTCAGACTTTAAGTCTTAATGTTCAGCAAGAAGCAATTAAAGGACTTTACTTAGGAAAGTAATATTTTGAGATCATTCTGGCCACAGTTAGAGAATGGATGGCAGGACAACCAGGGTGAGAACGGAAAGACCTGTTGACCAGGAAAGCCTTGATGGCTTGGTCAGAGTGATGGGGATGGAGGGAAGTGGACAGATTCAGGATACATGTAGAAGTATAACCAATAAATCCTGCTGATGGATTGCAGTGTGGGGAGGGGAGAAAAAGGAAGTATTAAGGATGTCACCTATGATTTTGCCTTGAGCAACAGCTTTAGATATCAGTTGCTACTTCCTGGGATGGGGAAGAGTTGGGAGATTTATTAATTTTTAAAATTATTTACTATCATCATCATCATTTTATTATTATTATTATTATTATTATTATTATTATTATTGGTGAGGCAACCCTTGGTTGACCTCACAGATTGCAAGGACCTTGTCAGCTTACAATCCCTTCATTTTTATGCCTATAGCACCCAGTCTTCCTAGGTGGTCTCCCATCCACATACTAACCAGGTCTGACCCTGCTTAGCTTCTAAGATCAGACAGGATCGGGATAGTTCAGGATGGCATGGCCATAGGCTGGGAGATTTATAGGCAAGGCTTTTAGCTTAGTGTAGGTGATCAACAGGCAGTAGCTATCGTCACCTCATCACTACTGTAGTGTATGCTGTGGTGCTCTGCCCTCTTCAGAGCCAACACAGCAATCTTCCAGCTGACAGGAAGCTCAATGCTCATCCCCCATCAGAACCTGCCTTAGACCACAGAAAACTGCTTTCCCAAGGTTATACCTCCCTGCAAGGGGGTCCATGGCCAGTGACTAGCTGGTGTGTGGATACAAGGCTCAGCACTCTTACCTCAATTGGAGACCATTCAGAAGGGCCATCCCAGCTCCAGAGCTCCCTGTAGGATGGCCAAGGCTTCAGTCACAGCTGCATTGTAGGTCAGCTTCTCCCTCTGCCCAGCTGGCCTCCTCACATTCAGAGTCTCTCCTGAATACTTACTCTCCAGCTTCTCACACAAGCTGCCTCAGAGTCAGGTATCTAATTTAAGACGACTATTATTGGCTTCATTATCATTATTACTAGATCATTTCTAGGTTCCCATCCAATGTGAAAACTCTACTATGAAGAAATTCTGAAATAGCCTCTCAAACTTCTCTGGTACCTCCTATCTGAAGACTCCCAACACCCAGTCTCTCGCAAAAGCTTCCTAAGTTTGCCAAGAAAATGTTTGTATTTTCTATGCCTTTGTCGGAAGCACACGTGTTAATTCAGGTCCTGGGTGCCATGCTGAGAAGGGGCTGGTACCCAGCGAGCTATGAGACACCAGGGATCTTGATAAACCATCCTAAACCCCTGGCCCCCATGGAGGGAGGGAAATAGGGGAACCATGGTACCTACTGATAGCTTTCTTTTGTATTCATGGGAAATCTTCACTACACGTACTTCTGCAGTCACACATAAACTATATTTGTAAGAAATGTGTTTTCATCTGCACATTCATGCACGCAAACGTGTATGTATCAGTTGCCCACACGTAATAGAACACACTGCACGCTGATAGTGAAATGGATGCAGGGCCGCTAGACATGACTAGACAGGTTATGCCCTGTACACGTGTTTCTGGCTGAGGGGATACGTTGGGGGCTAAAATCTAACCCATATATTCCTGCCCAGCTGGTATGGTGTGCATCCTCCTAAAGGCACCTTTTTCTAATTCTCCTCACCAGCCCACGCACACCGGCACAGGACCAATTCTGCCCAGAGCGGGTGCTGCTTTTTAATTTGCACAAAGGCTGCAAATAAACAGAAACAAGGTGTCCTGGTGATAACACGCTTGTCTCTCAGCACCAAATCCACCCTCTACTTCTTACTTTGTGATGCTGGGAAGGAACTCTGCAAATCACATTTCCCCTTCACCACATTTCACTTCTTTGCCAGGTTCCCGCCTCCCCTCATCACTGGGAGGACAATGGCAGGCAGGAGGAGAGAATCCATTTGCTTCCTATTCCTGGCAGCATCACCCCAGCCATGCATTTCACCCAGCAGCCACAGCCATGGCCACAGTTCATTCACCCCCTTTCGTCATACTCTCAGAACCATCCGCAACGCGATCCCCTCAGAGACATCAGCACCAGTCGGCCAGCACCCCCTTCTCCGAGTTTGAGGGCCCAGCTCTGCAGTTTCTTCTCCAAGCTTCTGGGTTCTAACAACCCAGATCTCTTTCTTCGTTCCCCTTCACCCAAACTCCCACCCCAAGGGAGGTAGCTGCTTTTTGGGGAATTACCATCTCTGTGTGTCCTTGGCGACCACCTTCTACCTTTCCAGTCCTCCAACCCTTTAAATCACTTCTCTATATTAAAATTTCTGTGAAAACAGCTTGCGTGGGCTCTGTTTCCTGATGGACTGTAGTGGATGTCATAGGTAAAGGTAACGTTCATCTCTTTTGAGCCTCTTGCTGTCAAAGAGCCCCATGTGGCTTTAGGTATTCATTTATTCATTCAACAAACATTTGTTTATACCATAATCCCTATGTAATATGTAAGTAATGAAAATTTTCATTTTACATATATACACACTTACACATATAAATACTGTTTATACATTTTGGGATATGCATAGAATATAACTAGAGGATACACAAAATGTAGATGACTACGATTCACTCTGGGAATTAGGAATTGGAGGTATTAGAGGGGCAAGAATGTTTTCCATTTTTTCAGCATTCTGAGTCTTCTGAGTTTTTTACAAGAAGCCACTGTTTCTCTAATATTTTGAAAAATGGGTTAATATTCATGCACTCAGTGCCATCTGGCTGCCAGGCAGCAGGGAAGCCCCACAGACACACAGAGATTTTGCCCTCAGCAGTTGCTCCCTGCTCAGCCCAGGCTACCATGGACCAGCAGTGCCCAAACTGGGTTTCCCCTTCTCCTCATCTAAGGAGTCTAGGTCCAGCTTTTGGTTGCACCCCTGAATGCAACCCCAAAACCTCATCACTCCATGGTGTGTGAGAAGAATTGACCTCAACCCCAGTACAAGGGATGGACCTGATTATTCCAAATTGATTGGGGTGATCCTAAACCCACTGCCATGAGGTTGGTTCGTTAAGGTAAACCAATCAGCTGGAAATCCTGTACTTTTGTTTGATGACTATTAAAAGTAGCACTCTCTCTCCAGGTGTGATGATCAAAAAATTCAATAATTTCTCCAGGTCAGGCTCTAACCTACTGGGACCCAATGCGGGCTCAATCAGAACAAACCTGGATCTAAGCAATAAGTTTGGTAATTATACTTAAGGCTGGAAATAGCCCTGCCTCTCTCTCCCTGGCTGTGAAGCATGTGCTCGCAGTAGCTACTGGCAGCCCTTTTGTGATCGTGAGGCAAGCCGCCCTGAAGATTAAAAGGATAGCCAGAGGAGGGCTGAATCAAGGGCTCTAGTCAGACTATGCCAAGACCTATACTCCTTTATTATTTAACTCTATTTGCGTGAGGTTTCTATACATTGTGACTGATGGTTTGGTTGGTTGGTTGGTTGGTTGGTTTTTGCATCCTCTCATCTATTTCCTTACCTCACACATGGTTAAACTGAGGTCCAGAGCGGGAAATGGGCCCATCCAATTCCTTGCAGGACCAGGATCCCAATCTTTAGTCTGTCAAACGAGTGAGCTTCTAATAAACCTTAAAACCTCTTACACCACACTGCCGGCAGCAATGGGGACTTAAGAAATGTTTGTTGAATGAATTAATTACTGAATGTGAATGATCAGAGGGAAATGCTGGCAGGGGCACAGGATAAGCAGGGATTTGGAGGGAAGGAGAGATGATGCAGAGGGAAATAATGAGGAGAGATGCCCAAGAATTTATTCTATTTCAGTCCCATGGACACGTTTGCAGTTCTAAAGGCTTTATTAAACTCCAGGCCTTCTGTGGATAAATCTCCACTTGCCACCATGTCCAGAAACAATAAATATCCAAAGCACAGAAAGTTTTTCGAAGTTTATTACAAAAATAACTAAAAGGGCTCTACAAAGATCTTAGAGTGTCAAATCCAGTCAGGGACTTGTGGTTGGGAGGCGGGGTTCCAGAGCTCCTGTACTGTGTCCCAGTTCTCCTCAGAACAAGAGGATTTGACAGGCTTTCACAGGGCAATTAGAAAACGTAGCCCATCTCACCTCAGAATTCTCATGCACTAAAGAAGTGCAGGGCCCCTTTCCAGAGGCTGAGAGTGCAGGGTGGCCTATCACAGCACCCTAGGTTTACATCTGCCCCTCAAAGGTTTGCGGTGTCTGGCAAGATAACTTATTCTTTCCAGAACCTCAGTTTTCTTTGTATGTAAAGTGGAAATAATGCAGGACCACTATAGTTTATCTTAAGGCTGGATGTTTCAACATTCAGAAACGTTGGATTTTATAAGAGTTATATAGTGCATAACAGTATATTATATAACACCCAGTGGGCCTGGGAACACCCTGTAATCAAACACATCAATATATCTGTAGGGAAACACACAAATATTTACAGTAAATGGAGTAATTAAGACCATAAGTAACTTCACATCACTTTAGTCCAGGACTTGCCACGAAGTGAGTTATAAAAGCCTTTGGTTGTCAGAGGATTTGGATCTTTGGAATTGGATGTAAGGGACTGAGACGTGAGACACCACTTACTTTATCAAGCTGTCAGAGAACTTAATGAGGTAAGCCCACCCCCACCCTCACCAGCACCCAGGGGCCAAATTCCCATCAGGTAATAACAAGTAAGGCAAGCTCATTATCAATGCCAACTTCAGGCTGGCTTCCTCTGTCTCACACCAGATATGTTTCCAGGAGTTCCCCAGGCTTCCTGGAAGCCCAGTTAGGACTTCTTCAGAGCCCCAAAGGACCAGTGTGCTCATTTGTATAGGTTCTAGGTGGCTGTCTCTGAGAAAGACAGTCCATCTCCCTCACCCTGAAAGGCCTCGCTCAGCCACTGCCCCCTCAAGCTCTCAGTGAACCTTAGGAGCAGAGTGGAGGTGACTGTAAACAGTATGGAAGAGTAAGCCACTGGCCCTGCTATCTGCCTCTTACTGGCTCCCTGGCCACTATGGACTGGAAAGAAAAGAAGCCTCCTCAAAAGCACGGGCAACGTTCCGGGCACTGCCCTCCCCACTTTCCCGTAGCCAGTGGCATTGGCGGTGCTGAGAGGAGAGAGAGCACTCAGCTCTAGTCCCAGCTGCTAGAATTATCTATTGTTTTAATTTCTCACAATCCGATAGGTAGTAAAGCAACTTTCACTCTGCTGCTTTAATTTACACATCTCTGTTTCCTATTCAAATTGAGCATCTTTTCTATACATCTATGTTAATTAACTGTTGTCAGCAGCTCTCCCTTCAGCGGCCCCAACCCCGTGCTTTCCCTGTGGACATGTAGCCTTTCTAGGAGTGGGGGCCAGCTGGAGTACAGCAGATCTCTCCCTCCACTGTTTTCCTTACTATGCTTCTCTTCATCCAGCCTGATGACTGGGTACGGGGCATAAAGTATTTACAGAGTAACACCCCAAGCTGCCATTTCCCTGCATTATCTAATAACAGAACATGGAAATGTCATGGTGGCATGGCTGACAGGACCCATTTTAATCGTGGGGACAAAGGTGTTCTATCACACAGCAGGTCAGGATAATGGTGGCACAGCCGAGAGACTGTTCTTTGAACCAGCGTATGTGAAAAAGCTAATAATTCTCTGCACTCAGTGCTGAGGACAAACAGGTGCCCAAGTCAGACCTGGAGCAGGGCCAGGACGAGGATGAGGAAAATGAATAACCTAGGATGCAAAGTTTAAGGAGCTGCTCCCCCCAGGGACCATTTCACACCTGCATACCTTGGGAGAGAATGCCTTCTTAAATTTTGCCCCTATATGACTTTGTTTGCTTTGCCCTTGTCTCAGCCCAGGCTGAGAGACAGACACGGGCTGGGGCACAGAGAAGGAGAGAGAGAGAGTCCCCTTGTCCATGAGAATCTGAGTGAGGAAGAAGTGCTGCCTGAGATTGGAGCCCACGCTCCCTCCTTCATGGCTTTCAAAATCCAGCACGTCTGTTCAGTCATCCTCAACCAGCCCTTAGGTGTCTTTGTAAAGTCCTGTGGCAGTCAGCAGGAAACAGAAATCATTGTAGCTATTTTAAACAAAAAGGTATTAGTACCATGATTTTAAAAAAGAAAAATAAAAAGAAAGGACTAGAAGAGCAGGAATGCCTCCCCACATCAAAAAAGTGAATACTTCGTAGACTTGCTACCTCTGACCAGTCTGGAAGGTGGAGAAGCAGGGGCATGGTGTATTCAAGACACTTCCATATCCCCAAAGTTCAAGGATCAGGAGGCAGGAACACAAAGCCATCACCACTGCTTTTCTCAGCTTCCACAAGTGGGGCGCTCAGACGCTGAAACACTGAGGCCTATGAGCCCCACATCTCTGACCTTGTTTGCTCAGAAAAATCAGCTAAAGGCAATGAGAAAGTGTCCTTTGCCTCTCTTCTGCTTCCAAATCTCAGCTTGATGCCATCTAATTGTCAGAACTAAATTCACTATCAGAACTCTAGCTGCAAGGGAGTCTGAGAAATGTCAATTTTATTTTTCCAACCTTTGGAATTGAGGAAAGCACCGCAGAAGGAGGTGAGAACACACGCTGAGGGCCAGCAGACAATGCGCAACTCAAGTCCCAGGATAAAAGACCCCGCAGGGGCGATTGAAGAGAAACTCGGATAACTCGACCTAATTATTAGAGTGAAGGATGTAGTATTCAGGACAGACCAGCCTGGGCAGGAACTCACTCTACAAAGCTCTGCTTTCGCCTGGCTGCTCACTCTGCTAAGTCAGGTCCAGGTGACTCCTGACAATCCCTTGAGCGCCCGCAGGAGAATTGGGCAGCCCAGAGCTGAGCGTGACTGTCACATCTCCCTTCCCCCATCCCAAACTCTGAAATCAGAGACTAAAACTGTAAATATGTGATCAACCTCAGGAACTTGCCTCCTTTGAAATTATAGTCTCATTGCTGTCCTTGTATTTGGAATCTCCACTTCGTGAATTTCTGTCTCCCCCAGATTTTTTACTTTGTTTCAGCTAAGTGCTTTTCCAGTATCTCCAGCACCAAGGTTTGGAAATAAATTGGCATCTGATCCAATCATTTAGCAGCGTGTGTGTTGTGTCCTGGCTGTTAGCTGGAGCTCTCCAACTCCTTTAAAATCTAGATCAGTGTAGTTGCAACCACTAGTCTTTATCCTATGGGTGTCCAAGGTTCCCACCAAGACTTCACTGAGTTCCCAGGTCGGGGCTTAGGTCCCAGAACTGCCTCTGCCTGCACCCCTCCCTCCCTGCTGTCCCTCTGCTCTAGGCCTCTGTAGATGCTGCTGTGAACCCCAGGCTCTTAGAGAATAAGAGAGATGTCCTAATATGATTTTGAGTGCACTGTGTGACAAACATTCAGAGCCATGCTCTTTTTTTTTTAACTTGAAAAGTGGCAAAGTAGTACAGAGCATATACTCTGATTTCTAAAAGCCCCTTCGATTCCACCCCCACCACACATTTCCGGTGGGCTGCCATGCCACACAAAGTCAGCATCTGATCACCTTACTGGTAACTTTGTCTTCCCCCTTCTTTTTCTCTATTTTTTGGTCTTCTTTCTATTTTTTTTTTCATACTTTTTCTTCTCAGGAGCAAAAGTTAAAATTCCTTTTCACCAGCAAGCCAGCTTGTTATGTAGGGGTCCAGCTGACAACTTGGCCTTCAGAGTCTCTCTCACCAGTCCAGTGGCTTATCAAGGAAATTTTTCAAAGACAGTGCCTATTCTGTGTGGGGTTTTGGCATCAGCTGTTAGAACAGTAAATGTTTCACCTTGTTACATGTGTGTGTACAAATTTATGTACGTACATAAATATTTTACATGTAGCTATAAAATCATATATCTTGATGTCTTCATATATAGACAAACCTTACCTAAGCAGTTCCTTTGGGAGAAATGATTTAAAAGATGTGCTAATACTCAGATCTTTATAAGACTATAAAATGACCTGCCTGGCCTTCTCCAGCTCCCCTTCCCCCTCTCCCTTTTCCTTCCCATAAGTGCAGCTTCCAGCCCAGGTGTGCCACATGGCACCTTAGATGTAAATCAACAGTTGCATCATGAGAAACCAGCAGGACAACTGTGCCTGATTCCACGTGTGTTCTCAGGAAGGCAGAGGCTGTGTCTTGTAAAGGCCATGGGGGCCAGCCTCCCACTGGTTTGTGACTTGTGGTTTCTTCTTGTGATGACTAAGACAAGATGTTAAATAAATCAAGCAGATGCATGTCAATAATGTTCTGAAGAAAGGTGCCAGTACTCCATGTCCTCACATGCACAGCCCCCAAATACCTAGCTGTAGATGGATACCTGTGTCAGGATCTCATGACTTCAGCACCATTGATGTTTGGGCCAGATAATTGGACTGTCCTGTGTATTGTAGGATGTTTAGCAGCATCCCTGGCCTCTACTCACTGGATGTCAGAAGCACCCATATCCCTCAATTGGGACGAATATCTCAAGACTTTGCCAAATGTCCCCTGAGAGGTCAAATTAGCCTCTAGTTGAGAACCAGTGCTCTATATCTACAGAGACACATATTGTGTATATAGAAATGTATATATACATACAAACAATTAAATATTTATATGTCCTTATTTTAAGTTGGCATCTGGTATAAACTTTTCATTCAATCAGCATATGCACAAAACAGAAATGTGACATATTTTCTTCCTTTTCTTTTAAAAATTAATGTCATCTGTGATAATAGTGACATTTGTGGTGATTAAATAAATATAATCATCTTGTGTCTTTCTATAAAGTAGGCATTTACCTTAACCAGCAATGAGAGGGATCTTTTGGGTCCTTAATTTATTTCCTGTGGTCTTTCTCACCATGACTTCTGACTCCTTGAGCCTGAGAACCCGGACGGACACATCAGGTGTCCAAGACACTCTACAGTTGTCTCTCTCCAGCCATGACATCCCAGAGATCCTTATGCAGATCAATTCAAAAGGGGAGGGCACAGTAAGTCCCTAATTTTAAAGGGTTACTTTCTAAATCAGCCCAAATATAGTATATGAGTCAGGGTAGGACAGGCTATGGTGCAATAATAAACAATCCTCAAGATTGCAGTGCTTTAGGACATCCAGGATTTGCTTCTCTCACACACTTCATGGCAATTATAGGTATATTCTCTGTTACTGTTATCTCATTCTGGGGCCCAGACTGACTAAGTAACCACAGTGGAGAACAAGAAGAAATACACAGTAGCTCTAACAGTATCTGCTCTGTAAGTGGATGTCCCCTGTGCTCAGATTTCATTGGCCAAATCAAATCACATGCCCTAAGTTCAACAGGCAGGAATGAAGCCTCCTTCAGGAAAGAGAACAGAGAATTGACAAACAATAATAACAGCTCAATACACATGCTTAACTTCTCCCCCGAGAGGCTTCAACCCTGGGCTTCCCACCTCTCCACCCCTACATGCTCTGCTTTATGCCAGCCTCTTCCTCTTCTTTCACCTGGCATTTTCCAGAATCTCTTTTCCTTCCCAGGCCTGGGTATAAATGATTTTCAGAATCTTCATGGTTTATTTAAATATTCACCTTTCTTTCATCAAAATTAATTGAGAGAGTTTTCAAACATTCTCAAATCCGAAGTCCAGCTTTAACTGAGGCCACACTGATTGCCGTCAAGATTCTGGAAACATTGAATTTGTGTTACAAAGCCATCCTGGTGAGATGTTACACTTCTCCACAGGCTGGCTTCCAGCTGAGGACCAACTCGTCCCATATGAATGTGGGCTTCAATGCCAACCTGCCTGACCCTCATGCAGGAAGGCTTTGGTTGGGAGACCTGGACAGGATGCTTGGCTTGAGTCAGTGCTGGACCTGCCACAGTCTGATCTTTGGGAAGACAGCTCTGTGACCCCAAGAAGAAAGAAAAAGAGCAAGGAGACAGGCCCCTCTCTGGAGATTGGTTGAGCTCATGCCCATTATTCGCTCAGCCAATGTCCTAATTATTGAGGCTGAGGGAGATGAGTAGCCCAAGGACATACCACTGGTACCAGAACCAAGATTGGAACCCATGCTTATACAGTTCTCTTTCCACGGCTGCCATTGCATCATCCAGCTCCTGAAATTCAGTCCTATTCGATTTTATGGAACACTGTAGGGGTCCTCCCATCACCCCCCACAGTAGGCACACATGGATAAGGAAAAGGGTGATGTGGCAGACTACCTAATGTCACACAGTCAAACAGTGGAGCCAAGTGGTCCCAGGAGAAACCAGTGCATCTCCTGACTTCATGGTCCAGTGCTCTGTCCTCTACCCATGCTTGTCTAGCACTCCTGGCTCTGCATCCTGAGTGGGCCAACCATCTAGTTCACTGGTCTAGAAGCAGACATGAAGCCATGGGGTAGATGTTGACATTACTATGGCCCCATCACAGTACCTGAGATCAGGGCTTACCCACAGAAGTCTGAATGTACATTTTCTTAGAAGAATGAATACCCTTGCTACCCAAAATGTGGTTTGTCAACCAGGAGCAACAGCCTCACGTGGGCCTTTTAAGAAATGCCCTTCTCAGAATCATGATCTTTATTTTAACAAGATCCCCAGGAGATTCTTGTTCATAGATAAATTTGAAAAGTGCTGGTTTACATACTTTTTGAACATGGGGACTTTCTGGACTCAGGGTTTTCCAGTTCACAAGCTGTTCTTGCACTTTTCTGTTGCCGTAAATACCATCATTACTGCCCCAATGTGTTAACACTTGGGGGTTCCCAAAAAACATTCGGCCCTGTGTACATGAAGATGCTAGTGGCTATCCAGTTTCCAAGGAGAAGAATCAGGGAAGCCATGATCCTTCATTGTCATCAATAGCCAGAGAAGGAGGTTCATAGAGTCCTCTTAGATGTTCCTACCTCTATTCCTCTGTCATCTCCTGCCACATGATGCCTGCTTGCCTTTCCCCTTCAACACTGTGTTTATAAATAAACTCATATATGACCCCACAGAGGGATGTTAGGGCAGGAGCCATGCATTACCAGGATGCAGCATCTGCATTCTTTATGAAACGTCGCTCCTCTGGGTCAGAAGAGACCTGCTCCCCTACTCTCACCGTGGTTCTTCTCCTCTAGTACAATTTAATTTTTTAAGTAGATGTCAGTCCCATTTTTTAATAAATGGTAAAATGCTGGTTCCCTTTTCTTCTTCTCCACTGAGTTTCTAACAACTGGTACACACACATTATACAGAAGAGCAGGTATTATTCACACAAAAGCTTGGTGAAAAATAAGAAAAAAAAGAAAAGTTTTCATTGTCTTACTATTTAGCACAAAACTTAGTGGTAGGAACACTACAATTTCTCAACAGGGAGATGTGCCATCCCCACTATGAATCGATGAGGATGTGTGCAGACGTGTGTTGACATTACTTGGTGGGCATGGGCAGATGAGGTGGGTGGGAGGAGGCAAGTCCTTTTGACCAAATGTGCTGTCATCAAAAAATCAAAAACAAGCAAAGTACGAGCCCCTCAACGTTTCTTTATTTTTTGTTGATGGGATTTAACATAAAATACTGCTGACCCAGCTGAAATCTTCAGAATTTAAAGTCGACGCCAATCCCCATGCACCATATTTTTGACTTGCAAATGCCTTCCAAGAATAGCTGGAGTGTCCTTATTAAGCCTGGTTGTGATGCATCCGTACTTCGCGCCGTCTGCTCCGGCACTGTATAATTCATGGACTTGCCTTATAAAGTTAGGGAGAGATCGAAACCGTGACCAGCCCATGAACCTAACCTGACACTTTCATTACTTTAAAAGCAACACAGACAAAGCTGAAACCTGACCCACCTCTCAGCCCCATTCTGCGGAACGCCAAGCCAGCCTTCCGACAGCCAGGTCCCGGGTGCCCCCGTCTGTATCGATTCTGTGGCCGCTGGATTCAGCGAAGGGAGACTTAGCCCCATCCTACACTGGCCCATGACTCACATATATAAATTTGATGATGGGCAGAGCAGAAAATAAGCCTACAGACCCATGGTATTGATGAGTCCATTCATTTTAGCAAAAAAGGGCAAGCCCAATCATGATAATCATCACCATAGTTACCACGTGGGAGCTCTTCTGGCCTGCTGGGCCCTGGACCGAACCCCGCATTTAAGCCATTCAGCAAAGTAGGAATTAGTATCCCATTGTACAGAGGAGGAAACCATGGCCCAAGACTGGCCTAAAGCTACACAGATTATGACAAGAAAGGCCTATGTTCAAACACAGGTCTGTGGGGCTCCCAAGCCCGTGTCCTTAGTCAGTGGTCCTGAAGAGGGAGCTTAACCCGCGGGGCAGGACATGATGATTAGAACATGGAAAGAAAATAGCTGGAATGTTATTTACATTTTAAAATTTCATTTCAAAACATTTAAATTTGTACATGTTCATTGTATACATAATATATGACTACATTTGAATGTGCACAATGAATAAACTAATACATATACATATATTAGTGGCTGTACCATCTATTTCTTTTCTTGATAGAGAGGCAGAGTTGAAAAGTTTAGAGACCGCTGCTATTAGCAACTCCCTGTACCGACCCCTGCCCACGGCTTTAGAAAGGGGTTCCAGGCAGCCATGCCCACCCCGTCTCCTCAGGACCATGTCTGAGATCTTCATCTGATACCCCACTAGCTTCATGGACATGTACAAGCTTAAATTCTTCGCCCTGCCCATCTGGCCTGCCCACCCGGCCTGGCCCATGAAGAAATCAATGGATATGAAATCCAAAGACTACTCCTAATCTGCAGTATGATCTCTGGCCAGCGCAGTACCTCTCTGGGCCTCAGCGCCTCATTGATTAGCACAAGGGGCTTTATTAAAGGGGTGCTGCACCCTGAGGATTTGTGATTCTGAGCTGGAAACTTGAGCCTTCATCCCCAGTTGGAAACTTGTCCTCCTTGTAGCCCGTTTAATAAGCCCGTTTCAATTATAGGACCCATTCCTGTTGCTGCCCCTCCAGCCAACAATGTCATCTTAACTATGATGCTTCCTCTCTCCTGGTCTCAGAAGTTTCTCCTGTGTGGGGGTGGCCTTGGTCCTGCTGTGGATTATCCAGGGGGGTCTAACGAGCTAGGTGTCATGGACACCTGGAACGTCAGAAGAACTTTCTAAATGAACCTCGTATTCTTCTGATCCCGACATCATTTATCCAGCTTGGCAGGAAGTGGGGGGACTTCCATTCATTTATTCAATAAAATACTTACTGAGCACCTTTATCACTGAGCACTGGAGTCCCAGCACAGGTCCAACAGCCAAGGTCTCAGCGGGGAGTTGCCACTAGAGTGGGGGAGACAAGAAAAGAAGCAAAAGAATATCTAATAAGGATGATTCCCACTGGAGATACATGCTCAGAAGATCATAAAAGGGATACCTGCCCCAGAGAATGGGGGCCCACAGGAGGAGCTGGGCATTTGAGATAAGAAAGACTCTCCACTTAAAGATCAGATTCTGAGCATGCCCAGCAGAGGGCCAGAGCCAGGAAGCCCTTGCCTTACTCAATGGGACAGAAAAAAGCCCGGAGTGGTTGGAGCAGAGGGAACAACGCAGCATAATGCAGAAGGGGCCAGGGAAGTGGGCGGGAGCAGATGTCTCACTAGATTACACTGCAATGCATTTTAGGGAAAAATCTCTGACCCCCCTCCTCACCTCCCTCCAGGTGATAATTCAGTGCAAGAGAAAATCCACAGCTACCAGCACTCCTGCTTCAGACGGGCCCAAATTTCCCTTTGAGAGGTCTGCTTGGCTGGACTCACTGGGACCCTTGCCCCTTAACACCAAGTATTGGGAGACTAGCTGAAAGTTCAGATTGTGTGGACAGCCCCTCTGCATCCTACCTCCTGATGGCTGACTTAGGTGGCTTCCTGTCTTCTTCTCCCAGCTTACTTCTCCCTATAACTAGGGTCTTAGCAGCTGACACTCTGTGACTGAGATGTGGCTAGCAGCAAGTCTCCACAATTGTTCCCTTGGCTATTGCCCACTGCCCCCTTGGCTGTGAAGCCAGGAGCTCAACTCACAGGGCACCTCCCCAGCTTGAAGCAGGCCAGGGGGAAGCCAGAGCCCATGCTGAGATCCTCACCTGCCTCTTGGTGTCTGAAGACACCAAGGAACTTGGCCTCCACTCTCAGGATTAACACTCTGGAGGCAGGGCAGGGGCACACTCAAAGTGCAGTTTTCAAAGCTGCCAACCACAGTTAGTGACACAGAGCCAAACAGGCCCCCATGTGCCAAACAGCTAGACCCAGGCCCTACATACAGGGCCCAAGAGAGGCAAGCTTCTTTCAGGACAGGAGGGGGCTCCCCAGAGATGCCCCATGAAATGAGGGAGCTGATGAGATCGACCACTGCTTTGTATCGTGCACCCTACTATGTGCCAGGTTCCAAGCTGGGCACTTGACTCCCATAACTCATTACCTCACCCAAACTTCACACAGTGAGCCTCAGACTTACGGTTACTACCACCCCCATTTTGTAGATGTAGAAACTGAGATGCTGAGAGATGAATTATGATCCCAAGGTCACCATCCTAGGAAGTGATAGATGGGGATTTTGAAACCTGCCTACCTGTTTAGGGGCCCATGCTGCCTCTGCCCAGTCCCTGCATTCTCAAGGCCTTGAGTCTGCTGATAGTCCACCTGGGCCATCCCCCAGGTCAGCTGCAGGGTACACATGGGATAGGGTCCCTACAGTCACTGGACTTAGAGCTGAATCACTGAGAGAAGACGGCACGCAGGAAACGATTCTAAAATAATGAAACATGAGGTTGAATAAAGAAGAAAAGCACAGTGAACTTGGGAGCCGGACAGAACTGGGTTTGGACCTAGCCTTCTGAACCTCAATTTCCTTATCTATAAAACGAGTCTTTCACGGGGTGGTCCACAAGGATCTCCTGAGCCCTTGCACAGCACTCAGCAAGGAGTGGGTTTTTCAAGAATGTTTCCTCGCCTCCTTCTCTTCCTCCTTTTCTCTTCCTACACCTCATAACAAGTGCATTCAGATTTTGGAGAAGGAAGTACTCTGTGTTGGCTTCCTGAAGGAACTGGGGCCTGAGCCCCCACTGGATCTGTGGCATCTGATCTCAGCAGAGAGGAAGGTATAATTATTCGCCAAGTGTGGCACTGTTCTGAGCTTGTTTCCTCATCTGTAAAACAGGGATAACAATAACTACTCTAAAAATAATCACGCACATAAAGGTGTCTAGTAGAAGGTCATGGAGGAAAATTAGGACCAAGGAGCCCAGAGATTTGGATTCCGGCAGAGCTCTACCACTGTGGTGTGACCCTGGGTGGGTCACGTTTCATCTCTAAGACCATTTCCTCATCTGCAAAATGAGAATATTAAGTCACTGGATGAATCATGTTGCCTCTCTGGGATCCTTGCTTCCTCAGGTATTAAATGGCCTGGATATCGCTCCCCAAGTTTTCCTCTCGAGTTTAAAGCCCTCTGAGGCTTGGGCTGTAAGCTAGGGCCCACCCTGTCCCTATGTCGCGCCCACCCAACATGCCAGCCAAGACCCTATACCTGTGCCCATACCTGTGTATCCAGGGATAGGAAAAGAAATGCTTGCTGGGCCATATCCTCTTCCCAGATGATCTTCAAGAGAGGAGCAAGAGAGGAATAGAGAGCAAGAAGAAGGAAGAAACTGCCTTGAAAAAGAATCATAAGATGTAAATCAAACTCTCTTGCCCTGTCACTTACACCGTGGAGAACTTCCTGCCTGGGTTGGGGACAGGGCTGGCCAGGATGTTGTTGGGGACCAGCCCCAGCCAAAGTAGGGTGCTCTCACCACATGCCTGGTCACACATAAGGGTGAGCAATGATCTATTTCTGGTGGCAGGTGACAAAGCCAGGTGAGGAACCACAAATGGGCCCTGGGCCATGGGTGCCTGGGCATGGAAAGACGCTCCACCCTTGGGTTTCCCACTTTCAGGGTACATTACCTTTAATAACTCACCACATACCAGCCTCACTCAGTGGCCAGTGAACCCCATCCTTCCTAGACAGACAAGGGTCTACAATCACACATCTTCAGTGGGGCTATGGGACGGGGTGCCTTGCCAAGGTTTGGGGCTTGGGGTCCCAGTTTTTAGTGCCTCTTGCTACCTGGAGGGCTCCTCAAAGGAGGTGGTTTGGAGATTTGTGACATAATCTCCCTAGTCTTAATAATGGAGTTCTGTGTTGTAGGGAGCTTCCTCCAGTGCCCCTCTTTACCCTCCTTTCCTGGGTGGCCCCTAACAGGAGGCAGGGAAAAGGCTCCAAAAGAAAATAGAGGAGAGTTGAGCAGGAGCCGGGTGGGTCAGGAGGGGTAGGCCAGGAACCAGAGGCACCTGCTGCAGCTGCATGCCCCAGCCTCACCCTACCTATCCCCCTCTCCCTTTCTTCTTTCCTTCCCCTCCTCCACTGCAACCATAGACATTAACTGAGCACTTACTATATGCCAGCCCCATCATCGGAGTCACTGCGCACACAGCAGCAAATAAGGCAGGCACGGCGCCAGCCGGCTCCCCTGCTGAAACAGAGGGACCAATGGAGGGTGAGAGCAGAGGGCTCCTCAGCCCATGGGCAGGTCACCCTGCCTCCCAGGGCTGAGAGGGTCCTGGCCAGCACATGAACTCCATCCAGTGGTTGTCCCTGGGGCACCTGCTATGTACCCAGCACTGTGTCAGAGTATGAGGGTATGTGGTGAGTCAGGCCTGATCTGGGGGTAGGGGGCCCAAACACAAACAGTGTGACTCACTCACTGGCTGGTGCAGGGTGAGGAGAGAGAAGCCCAGCCACAAGCTGGTGAGAGGCCCAGGGTACCATTTGCTCACTTTCCCCTACTACCTGCATGTTGATATGGAGCCAGGAGTTGATGGGGCTGGAGACTGGCCTCTGCTTCTGAATCATTAGCTCCTAAGCTGAGAGAGTGTGAAAGATGAGACCAGGACCCCAGACACTTGTCTGAGCTGCTGGGCTTTCACTTGTCCACTCTCTGCCTCTGCCTGGCTCCTTCCCACCTCTAGCGTCCTCCCCCACCCCTCTATCATCCCCTCACCCTCACACCTGCACCATCCTGGGCTCCAGTTATTCAACAGCGGGATTCTAACAGTGGAATTCCATAACAGGAGGGCAGAAGGGGGGTTAAGGATAGAGTCTTTCAGGGTCATGCCTCACATGGCAGCCCAAGGGCATTAATAGGACTAATGGTGAACATCCCAGTGCTGAGGCCCAGAGAGGTGCAACACCCTGCCCAAAGCCACACAGCAAGAAGGGGCAGTGCTAGACCTGGAGCCCAAGTCTCGGCAATCATCTCAGACTCCAGCTACTCTTCCGAGTGGACGGACCCCTGCTGGTTCCACTCCTAAACTGGATGCCCAAGCCTGGTGCTCCTGCAGCTCAGAGAGAGTGCCTGGTGGGGAAGCAGGGGGTGTATGGTACAGAAGGGAGGAGGAGAAAACAGAAAGTGCCAGCTGATTCATATTTCTAAATGTCATGTTATTCCAGGCGTGTTCTCACTTTGCCACCACCTTCATCCACCCCCTGCTTGCCATCTTGAGGACCGGCTGCAGGGCAGCTGGTAGGGGGATGGGGGACTTCGAGGCCACGGTTTGGGGGACTGCATTTCTGCCCTGCCCCTTGAATGAGTGGTGGGACGAGCACTGTACTGGGAACCAAGGAACCTGAGTTCTAGCCCTGACTCTGGAATTGGCTGCTGTGGTACACTGAGCCTGTCTGTAGGTCCTTTCTTTACTTCACAGTATAAAGTAGGGGCAGGGAGGCGGGGAGAGACTGTGGTTCCCAATACTGGCTGCATATCAGTAATGCTCGAAACAAAACAAGAAGCAGATTCAGAGATTCTGATTCAGCAGGCCAAAGGAGAGCCTGGGTATCTGTATTTTTAAAGCATCCCTCTACCCCACCAACCTGGTTATTCTGGTGCAAAGGGTATGCTTAGGGTAGTTAGAAAGCTAAGAGCTACAAGTTTTCATTCAGATTCTATGTCTTTAATATCATTTACCCCCTCCAAAAGGCCCTCCTTGATTTACCCACCCCATCTGCCACATTCAGTCCTCATTATTCCTGGCTCTGACTTCCTACCCATGCTCCTCTACTGGTGGTGTGTGCATGTGTGTGTGCGTGTGCGTGTGTGTGAGTGTGTGTGTGTGTGTGTGTGTGTTCTAGGTGAGTCTAGCAAGGGAAACCCTTCCACACCACATTGAAGAAGGTGCTCAGTGCTAGAGCCAGCTAGCCCTGAGCTCACAGCTGTACTCTGCTGCCTAAGGTGTGGAAACTTTGGAGAAGTGCCTTAGCCTCTCCAAACTTCCGCTCCCACATTCTTAGATGGACCTAAACAGACCTTACCTCACTGGGTTGCCCTGAGCTCCCTGGAGGTGAAGGTAGTGCCCAGTGGGGAGGGGGAAAGAGGAAGAAGTGGAGGGAGGGGTCAGAAGCCTGTACAGACAGCTGAGTTATTGACAGAATGTTCCCATCAGGACCCCAACTCCTGGGTTGCTATGGGAGGTTTGGACACCATGGGTAGACCAAGGACTGGGCAAGCATGGGTCCTCAACAAAGAACAGGTTCCCCAGGTGCCACTCAGGAAACAATTGTCCCTGCAGGAAACAACTTACCCCAAACAGTTCAACCGAAGAGACACAAGTGGAGGGGCTGTTGGCAGAGGAGGACAGAGTTAAGGGAACCCAAACGGGTGGTGAAGCTCCTGGAGAGTAGTAATGAAAGACAGCTGTCAGCACCCGCAAACCTAAAGATGTCAGGACTGGTGGCATTGCCAGGGCCCCGAAGGAGCTGCAGCCCTGGAAAAAGGACAGACCCTCAGAACGACAGCCACAGAGGGCGGTAGCCATTCCCAGATCCATAGCATCACAGCAAGGAGAAGCAGGAGAAGCAGCCCAACCTCTCTCTCCTACCACCCATCCATCTCATTCTGGTACCTTCCAACGGCCAAGCCTGGGCACAGCCAGGAGCATCGGCAGCCCCTAGAGGTCCCTCCTGGGGCACAGATTAGGGCAGAGAAAGCAGACAGTTTTGCATGGCAGGTGGAGAGGGGCACGGCAGGGCAAACGGTGAATAGCCAGCTACTCAGGCAGCCTGGCAATCGCCCAGCTCCTCCAACTGCCCCCACCTTCTCCACTCTGCAGATTGGGGGAGGCAAGTAGATCTGACACATCCTTGAGAAGAACCAGGTTTCAGCCCCATCCCTGCTGCAGACACACAGGGTAACATTAGAAAGTCACCTTTCCTCTCTGGCCACAGTCTACTCATCTGTAAACTGTAGGGACGAATCTAGTTAACCGGGCTGCCTTGTCTAGTCCTGACCTGAGATTTTCCTCCCCGGCCTTTTCTAGAAGGGAAAAATCCCCACTCAATGGGAAAACAGGCTTGGAGAAGAAGGCAGCTTAGCAAAGGGAAAATTAATTCTGGGCAGTAAAGAGCAGAGGCTGTTGTTTGTGATGTATAACTTACTCTTTGTGTCAAACTGTGTACTGTGAATATCAGTGGGATGGCAAGAAAACCGAGATCTATTACTTAGAGTTTAATCTGTTCTCTGTGTCGGAGAAGGGAGAGGGAGGGGGGAAAGACTACAACTTTAATCACAGGCCCAACTCGAGATGTCAAGCTGCTCTTGGGTGCGTTAGTAAAATGATGTTGTATTACAGGCTTCCCAGACAGCACCCACACTGCAGCTTTATCTGTGGGGCCGTAAATTAGCACACCTACTTTACGCTCTTCAGGTAAAACCAGTAATTTAGCTGAAAAACACACACGCGCACACAGAGAGTGGGGGGGGGCGCTTGGGAGAGGGAGCTGCTCTCCTTGAGCAAGGAATAGCTAAAAATGTGCAAACTGGGAGGAAAATGACACCTTGGCTACACCTCCCGTCATTAGCTCTCGGTGTAAGCCCCAAAGCTGGCCCACCTTCCTTTCTACCTGCCTTGCTGCCTCCCCCTCACCACCCCTTTTCGCCATGAACCGTAAATTACATGCTGACACCTTTAATTTGTGCAAAGTATGCCTGGCTGCGCCTGGCACCAGCAGCCGGCTGCTATAATAAGGTCAATCTATATTCATTGTCGCAGCACTTGATGTGCCAGATAACACAGGGAGGCAGTGCTGTGGTGGCTTCTCCCGGATGGGGGGCGGAGTGGGGGTGCCCACTGCTGCTCCTCGTGGCCTGGCACCAGTTGGTTCATCACTTATGCATGGCTTGAGCGATGTTATGATTTAGCTAATCACCATCAGTTATTCATCTGATCGCTGCCTGGAGACAGCCACTGAGCCAGAAAGGGAGGCCCCCGCCCAGGAGCACCACAAAGGGACCACCCGGTGGGTATGTTTGCCTTCCTGGGCAGTGACCCCTGATGGTGTAGGGTTCAAGATTGTAGGCCCCTAACTTTGCTGGGGAGAAGCTGTTGGGAGCACCCCATGGGCAGGGGTGCTAATGTGATGTCTGCATCGTGGGGTCCAGCCAGAGTTGGGCATCTCAGGGATATGTCACACAGAACGAGCCCACGCTCTGAAGTCACAGAGTTCTGAGTTGTCATCCCAGCTCTGCCTCTTGCAAGCTGTGAGAGCTGCGTCAAGTCACTCAACCTTTCTGGGCTGCATATTCTTCATCCGTAGAATGGAGAAACAACTCCCCTCCTGGCAGGGAGTATAAGGATGCAAAATAATATACGAATATAGTCCCAGCATGTCTTCATGTGGTAAGCACTCAGTCAATAATAGCTCCCATTATCAGAGCCCTAGTGTGTCCATCACAGTGTCCTTGAGTGAATGTCTATTTTCAATGGGGAATTCAGACTAAAGGCTCCTAAGGCATGGGCTGGGAACTAATGAGCAAACTTATTTGAGATAAACCCTCCTTGTAATTAATTACAAGGAGAGGCTGTTTTGAGGTCTCAGATCTTGAAATGTCTGATCTGCGGAAGACTCAAGAAGCATGTACTCCAGGGCTTGGGAGAGTCAAAAAAACAGAGATAAATCAACAGGCTGGAGGCAACAGATGAAGCATAAATGGCCCCAGCTTGTAGAGCTGAAGGGCCTTGGAGATTGTTCAGCCCAACCCTTCACAGCAGAGATGGAGGAATGGAAGGCAGAGTGGGAACTGACTCATTCAAGGTGGCTCAGCTCGTAAGGGACAGAGCCAGGTCCCAGACAGGCTTCAGCCTTCATAGCTCCTCTGACTGCCCCACAGGACAGCCCCAAAGAGAGACAGATGACCATCAGTCTCCTCGGGGCTGCCCTCGGGATCACCAGGCACCTACTCCCCTGTTGTGGTACTTAGTCAGGAGTGCACAACAAGTGTTCCCAGCTTTGCCACAGCCATGTGATCAGTGGGAGGTACAGGGCTGGGTTCTCAGTTTGCTTGTTTGCACGCCGAAGCCATTAACATTGCCCCTCAAAGCTGATAGGAAGATTAAGCAAGCCCAACTATGCAAAGGGCGGCGGGGGCAGCTGGGTAGGCCAGATGAGGGGTCCTTTTCCCAGCAATCAACAAGCTTAGAGCCAAAAAAGGGGTGGCTAGGCTGACAACAGCTCAAAGAGTCACCTAAATCCGGCTACACACAACAGCCAAGTTAAATACAGGAAACATGCTGGCTCATCCAATGCCACAATTTGTCCTGGCTATTCCCTCCCCCAGAAATGCCCTTCCCTTCTTACCCTGTCCAGCTCTAACCCATCCTCCCAGATCCTAGTCAGTTCCCACTCCCTTCCAGAAGCCTTCTCCCCTCTCAGTGTCAGGGGTGATGTTTCCTGTCCACACCCGCTTCCTGACGGCGAGTGGACTCACTGTCCCTCCACCAGTGATTTGACCCCAGATTGGAAGCACTGGGTAGGTGAGCCATTATTTAAGAGCTAAGCAGACATAAACTCTCTGGGTCTCCACCAGCCCATCTGAAAGACAGACAGGCAGGCAAAGGTAGCAGAGTGCTCTTGGTGGTCCCAGGCATCTCATTCTTAGGCAAAGCTTCCAGCACGATTTTGACTCTGAAGGGATTATAAGGGCCAGGCCAATGGGCATCGTCATGGAAACCAGTGCTGGCTAGGTTGAATTTCCCCATCTCCACAGGATGGAAACTCAGAGTCTACATTAATTTAATGTGAAGAAATGCAAATGTTCTCTCCCACCTGGTCTTGTGCCCTGAGATTTCTTCTCACTGCTAAGTGAAATCACGAGTCTCACCCCGGAGGAACCTATAGCTGTCCACATCTGGCCAGCCCTCTCCACTCCTGCTTCCCCCGCACCAGGGCTTGCATCACCGCACATCTCTCTGTATCACAATTACCACACACCTGTGCAGAGTGAACCTGCCAAGCCGCTGTGCTTCCAGGGCTCAATCGCCCTTGAAATGCCTTCCATTTCTTCTCGAAAAACTTGGACAGCGTGGAGGGCGGGGCCTCCCATGGCAAGTGGGACCATCAACCTCCCACCACCAACTGGTGGGTTCGCCTGGCTGGACACTCCAAGCCCATCAGCCTAAAGCGTGACTGGAGAGCTCTTGCCCGACTGGGCCTGGGGCTGGGCCCACTCCTTCATCATAGCATCCTCTCATCCACTCACAAGTGACTGCAATGCTGTTTTACTGATGAGAAGAATCCAGAAGCTTGAGGGCTATGGGGCTGGTGTGTTCTTTTATAGTAGTATCTAAGACTCACACAGAATTAGAAGCATCCAGCCTCTATGGGCCCCGCTACTCTCAGTGCTGGGGACTCAGGGCTGTCATCACAAACACCATGTTTCCCCAATGTCTTTTCTGAACTTCTTGCACAGACTGACACCTGCCTAACACACCTCTTCTCTGCTCCCTCCCAAGGAGAGGCTGCTTTCTCCTCCACATCTCACATCCCCTGGGGCCTGGAGGTAGGGAGGGTGAACTCCTAGCTCCCCATTGCCCTCCCAAAACATTTACCCACCCTCCCACTTCAAAAGTTCTAGCTCCTCTCAATCCCATGTCACCACTGTCCTTGCATGGTACCTACTGCCTCCGTGGGTTGCACTCCTCATTCATTGCAGACTTAACCAACACCCTCTCCCTCTATCTTGCTCTTCACCATAACTGTCATCACTTTGGGTGACTTCAACAACTGTTCTCCCACCTGGCTGGGTCTAATCACCTGTTCCTCAAATGCTGCAATGGGCATCGCACTTAATCTTACTGTCATGGAAACTGCACCCTGGTACGTATGTGTATAGTAGGCACTCAGTCATCTACACAATGTCCACTTCAAGCATTTTGCTGGGTGACCACCTGCCACCTGTTATCCTTCAGATCACACTCCTTCTGCCTCATGGAGCCTTCCAGCCACTGACCAGTATTATCTTAGAATCAGTACCCTCTGCTTCCCCGCTGCCCATCTTTTACTTTTTTTCCTCTCCTTTCTTCATATTTGGAAGCCATGCCCAACCTTGGTTAAACCCAATTACCCATCTCCTCAATACCTGAACCCACATAACAGAACATGGCTGGAGAAAACAAACTGACTTTCCTCTAAATTCATAGCCTCAGATCTTGCATGGGCATGGCCTCTGCTCAGCCTTGGTGTGCACTTTCCTGTTCTCCCAAACAAGTGTCTGATCCTCTCTCCTCTCCACATGCCCGTCACCAATCCCACCCTCACTGGCCTCATGCTTTGTTCAGAAAATAGTACTGACCTGAAAGAACTCTCTCATCTTCCCATCAGGAAACCCAGCAACAATCCCTTATCTACACTCACTCTCAGACTCCCTCCTGCCCGAAGGATGGATGCAAGTTGCTGCTCTGCCCAAGGCCACCCTCCCCACATGGGGCCTGGATCCCACCTCTGTCATCTGCTCAGGACCTGGTATCTCCTCTTTCTTCATCCCCACCTTCTCCCTCATCTCTGGTCACCCACCCATGGCAGGAGGCATGCATGCTCTAGGATTCCCTATAGTAAGCAGCCTCCATTTATCTCCACACCTCCCCCAGCTCCCGTCCTGTTTTCCTGCAATCCTTCACTGCAGCATGTGTTGAAAGAATGATCGGCACCCCCTGTTTCTACTTTCTCGCTGGGCATTCTGCCCTAGAGTCAGACACATGTACACCCCTGACTCGGGACCTGATGGGCAGTGGAGCATGGCTAGCATCTAAGGGGAGGAGGGGCGGCAGCTCAGCAGGAGAAAAAAAGACCCTAACTGTTAGGGCCTCAGATGTCACACAAAGGTGGCCTTTCCTGCAGCTACCTGCAGATTTCTGAAGCACTGGGTAAGGTAGGCCAGGGTCGAGAGTTGAGACCCATTAGGAAGACATGGAAGTGATCCAAGTGAGAAATCAGGAAGGCCTGAAGTAGGCTAGACAGTGGAGACAGAAGCAGGGATGGATCCTGAGGACAGTGAGGAAATCTAGAATCATCGTCAGGACTAATGGCCTAATTAGCATTTCCAGAGTCAAGTAGGATCATGTACTGACCTCTCCCTCTGTCTGGAACACACCCCTATCCTTTATATGTTCTTTTATCACCAGGCGCTTTCCCATCATAAAACCGATCAGACTGGGTCATTCTAAACTTGTTTGGTGTGTCTCTCTCCCCAGCTAGCTGTGATCGTTGCACTGCCAGAGACTTCTCAGCACTGTAC
Source organism: Eonycteris spelaea (assembly GCA_003508835.1). Lineage (NCBI taxonomy): Eukaryota > Metazoa > Chordata > Mammalia > Chiroptera > Pteropodidae > Eonycteris > Eonycteris spelaea. Next base: position 615,905 of record PUFA01000103.1, on the reverse strand, counting down.
TCTCAGCTCACTACCCCACCCTTCATTGCTGTGGTGGGCATGTGGTGGGCGCTCAGCACACCTTCAAGGAAAGGGGAGACAATGCAAGGGTGGGGATGGGCTAGAGAGGAGCAAAAGGGCCAGGTCACGGAGGTGTAATGCCAACCTCAGAGCTGGGGTTCTATCCTACAGTTATTAGGGAGACACTACAGATTTTATATAGCTCTGTGTGTGAGATAAATCTCACAGTCATGGAAGATGAATTTGAATAAGGCAAGACTAGAGGAAGAGAGACCAGTCCCAAGTGAGTTCTGATACTCCAGGCATGGCAGGTCAGTGCCTGATCTCAGAAAGAGAAGGAATAAAGAAGAAGGACCAGCCTTAGAAATACCAAGGAGGTAAAACTGGCAAGGTAGGATGACAAACTGAAATATAGTTAATTGGTTGGTGGCTTAAGCAACTGGGTCGATGGTATTACTTGCTAAGAGGGGCAGTGCATAGGGGGTGTGATAATGAACTCCACTTCAGACATATTAAGTTAAGGGTAACTGTGTAGACGAGGGGAGAAATGTATAGGCTAGCAGTGTGTGTGCCACTCGGATTGGGTCCCAGGACTAGAGGTAAAGATTTGGGAGACCCAGCAAGGAGACACAGTGACCACAACGGCATGAGGTCAGGGAGTCACCTGGAGAGGTCGTGTCAAGTGAGAAGAGCAGCAGCTTCAGGACAGAGCCATGAAAAGTGACCAACTGGAGGGTCAGCAGAGAGAAAGGACCCTACAAAGAGACAGAGGAGGAAAGCAAACAAGGAACACCAAGTCAGAGTGGCATCCCAGACGCCAGGGAAGAAGATTCTGAAAGGACTGGTGGTCAGTGGGGTCAATATCGGTGGTAAGTCAGAGAAGGACTAAAGGTCTCCACTGGTCTGGCAACATGGAGGTCACGGGCGACTGCTGTCAAAGCAGTCTGCATGGAGTCAGGGTGGAAGGGGTCACACCACCCCGAAATGAGCAAGTCGTCAGGAGCAAGGAAGCAGAGGTGCCTCAGTTAGTTAATGGCTTTGTTTTTGTTGTTACTCCACTTTCTCCCCAAAAGGAGCAACTGTTCAACTGTAAAATAGAGATTACAATGGATCAAATGATGTAACATATGTAAAGAACCCAGAACTTTGACAGGCACGCATTGCTACTCAATACGAGCTAAGCATACTTGTTTCTTATACTATTAGGCACACAGCCTATAACACTGTTAAAAAAGAAAATTGGAAAATCATGTGCAGATATATACACAAAAGAATTGAAAGCAGGGGCTTGAACAGATATTTGTTCACCCATGTCCATAGCAGCATTATTCACAATAGCCAAAACGTGGAATCAACCCATGTGTCTACTAGATGAATGGACAAACAAAATGTGGTATACACAAACAGTGGAATAGTATTCAACCTTTAAAAAAAATGAAATTCTGACACATGCTACAACATAGATAAACCGTGACATCCTTATTCTAAGTGAAATAAGCCAGCCACAAAGACAAACGCTGTACAATTCCACTCATATGAGGTTCCTAGAGTAATCAGATTCATACACAAAAGATAGAATGGTCATTGCCAGAGGCTGGGGAGTGGGGAATGGGAGTTATTGTTCAAATTCTTCTGGAGTTTCAGTTTGGGAAGCTGAAAAGAGTTCTGGAGATGATTGGTGGTGATGGTTGTGTTACAATATGGATGTACTTAATGCCTCTGAACTATACACTTAAAAATGGTAAAAATAATGTTTTATGTTGTATATATTTTACCATAATAAAAAAAGTACAAAGAGAAATAAAAGATATATATTATAATGCAGGCTAATAAAATTACTAGGATTGAGCATTTCATTATGTTTGGCGCTTCCCAGTAACAAAGACATAAAGGAAAACTTTTGAGTCTGATGTTTAATAAATGAAAAAAATGCTATTTCAAAAGATCTCAAGTCCACCCACCCCACCCCTGGCCAGGACTGGATTAGGACAGGCATTTGCCTTAAAGATTCTTATAAGGGCGTTAATAACATAAAGGACAATGCCAAATACCAAAGATGTACAAAGACATATTCATTATATAACCATTTCTGCCAGTGACTCTTGAAGAAATGTGAGAGAAAAATCAATAAAACCCAACTCATAAAAGTCTTTTAGGTGAGAGTGATGTTAATAAGGTCTAGATGTGAGGATTTCCAGGATAGGACTTCGAATTCCCAGACAGGCATGTTCACTTAGTGGTGCCTGTACAGTTTCCACGGAGAGGCATCCAGGAGGTAGTTGGCAACTTGCTCCCAAGCTCAGTGGAGAGGTCTGGTTAGAGGTGGGGATCTAGGCATCACCAACACAGAGACAGTGCCCAAAGCTGTGAGCAAGAGTGCCAGGGCCAGGGGGTGTGTGGAGTCCAAGAGAATGCTGCCTTGTAAACATACCCATTTCCCCAAGGCCTACCCGAGTACTGGAGCAGCAGACAGCAGCTGGCGTGCAGGAGCAAGAACTCGTGTCCTCTGACTCTCAATCAGGGTACGCCTTTGTCCCAGAGCACTTCTCTGTTCAGGAGAAAGAACACATGCTGGACATCAGAAGACCTGGGGAAGAACCTCATGGTCTCACATATAGCCTTGTGACCTTGGACAGCTTACACAAGGTCTTGCAATCTCAGGATCTTCATCTGTAGATGGTGACAAAACTTTAACCACCCTTTCCTGTCTTCTTCACAAGGCTATTGAGAACAGGGGGGTGGCCCGAGAGGGCTTTAGTTTGTGTCCACTACATTGCCATCTTAAATAGATACCTATCCAAATGGAAATAGTGGGCACCTGTGCAAAGGCTGCTCCAGAAGCTCCTTTCTACTTCACTGCCTTGGAGGCCCAGCTACATAGACGGTCTAGACCTGCCCCTAGCTGAGATACTAACCATGATGAGCTAAGTCTCAGCAAAATGCCACCTACAAACCACTGACACATGGATGATTGTGACTTTGTACCTCAGAGCTGATTCCAGCTATTGAGGTGACAGTGATGCTTTTCCCCAAGCCGAGGAGCTCCGGAGGATAGGCAGGGTGACAAGAAGATGGTACCTACAATTCCAGCAGGCTGCATCTAATAGGCCTATGGATACTTCAGGTGGAGAGGTCCAGGAGTCAGTTGCATGCAGGGTCCTTGAAAAGAAAGTCTGGGAGAAAAAGAGAAATGTGATAATCGTCTGCATGTAGGTAGAAGTAGACGCCAATAATGGGACTCTTTCAAAGGAAGCTTGGAACTAAAAGTATGAGAGACTTTAATGGTGTGGTGATTGCTGTGCATCAAGAAGGGGCTGGGGAAAATTTGAGATGATCTGGAGGTTTCTACACACGCCAGAATTTGCAGCTTACCCTGTTGCTCAAGACTGCCTAGGTTGGACCCTCACAGTGCATGGCTCAAGGCTCTTGATATAGGAGAGTCTGCAGAGAGCAGCCTTGCATTAGGGTGGAGGGGCTTGTTGGCCGGACCCTTTCAGACACATCATCTCTTAAAACCACGGCCAGAATGGCTATGCTCAGCAATCATGTGTTTAAAAAGCAATAAGACTAAATGCTTTTCCGTTTCCCCTTTGAGAGACCATGTATGATAAATGATAGGCAATTTCATGGTTGGAGTTTCAATTTCCGAAAATATTAGTGCTATTCCCCAAGCTCTACTTCCGAGATAAATTCTTTTGGCAGCCTCTTTCATTGTCTCCTAATTCCCTGATTCTGAATATATTTGGAAGCTTGATATAAATTTCATCACCTCAGCCTGAGCATCCACCTGTCTGGTCTGTGTTGGAAAGGGTGTTACCCACCTTCACTCATTCAAGTTCTTTTTGCATTTGCTTTGAGTCAATGGGTACTTGTTAAGTACCTTCTGTGTTCCCAATCCTGTGCTAAGTGTTATTAAGGCAGGCGTAAGGGAGCGACAATCAATGATGTCATCAACAAACATTGCTCATGTATCTAATCTCTTCAAACTCAAAGCAACAACAACTCTACAGTGCCTAATACCTCATACTTGTTTCACATTGTCCCCATTTTATTGTTGGGGAAACTGAGACTCAGAGCTAACCTAGTAAAATCAGGATGGAACAAGGTAGAAGAGAGTGAGCATTTACTGGCACCTACAATGGGTCAGGTGCGGGGCTGAATATTGGTCCAACCCTCTGCACAAGAGGCTAAGTTATTTGTCCTCACAAAACTCAAGGTATGTGCTATTATCCCATTTCACAGATGTGGGAACTGAGGCTCAGAAAGACTAAGAATCTTACCCAAAGATTCTCATTCCACTGAATCACACTGCCTCTCCTAATGTCAGCAAGCCACATGGTCCTAGCAGTCTTCTCCAAACCATGGGTATTCCCTTGTTTGAAAACACCAAAGCACCAGGCCGACCAGAGAAGGAGACTAACCTATTTGCCCCTTTATCTCCTATTACTCAGTACCTTTGACCAGCCTAACCCTAGGCTCCCTCTGAAGTTGCCCAGGCTCGTGTCTCCAGTATATCACCAGCACTCAGGCCCTGCTTTCTCTCGTGTTCTCATCCTGTCTTCCCAATAAAATCCTCCCCATCATGGGTTATCTTAGATCCCTGTGGCAATCTCTTCTCTACAGCACTCAGTCATTCTTAAGAAGGCTACCTCATGCCCAGGATGACATTTCCTTGTCTTATAATATCATAAATTCTTATCAAAAGACTGGGCACAAAACTGGCATTCCAAAAATTTTGAGAAAAACACTGGGATACGATGAAATGCGATGGAGCAAAATGAGATTAAATCTCTGAGAATAGAGCAAACGAAATGAATTGGAACAGAATTTAATGGAATAGAGCCAAGAAGAATAGTATGGTACAAATAGAAAGAAGTAGGAAAGGAAGAAAACAGAATAGAATAAAACAGTATGGAACTGAATAAAAGGTGATGGAACAGCCTAAACAGGTTGAACTAGACCAGGTGGGACAGGTTGAAACAGAATAGATTCGGATGGAACAAAGTAGGAAAGAATAGAAGAGATTAGCACAGGATAAGATAGTATGGATGGGATGAGATGGGATGGGATGGACTAGAACAGAATAGAATAGGATCCAATAGACTGAAACGAGGTGGCACGAATTCCAACACCTCGGAATAGAACAGAGTGCAACAGAATAACAGGGCTGTGGCCAAAGGTTGTATAAGCAGATGAAATAAAATTCACACCATTCATTCAACAAATATTTATCAGGCGCTAGGTAAAAAGCAAATAGATATAGTCCCTGCCTTCACAGAACCTACGGTCTAATGAAAGAAACAAAAAGAAATAATGAGCATTAATAAAAACATAATTACAAATTCTGAGCTTCCCTAAAATACCATGAAAGAATGGACAGGTGATTTATGATAAAAATAATAGGATGGAGACTATAATATTAATAATATGGAGGTTAGGAAAGCTGAGACCTAAGAAATGAAGAGGAGCCAGAGACACTTGAAGAGCCATGGAAGAGCATTCTAGGCAGAGGGAACAGCATGTACAGAAGTCCCAAGGCAGGAAAGTGTTTGGCCCAAACACTTTGGCCCAAAGGAAGTTCAGTGTGAGCAGAGTTCAGGGAGCAAGGCCTAGGTGACAGGAGAGTAGGGAGAGAAGCAGGTAGGGCTCGATGTCACAGGGCCTAAGGGAAATTTGGATTTCATTCTAAGTGTAACTACAAGCCACTAAAAGGAGCAACGTAACTATGGCATGTTTCATACTCTTCCTTAGCTGGTGCAAAGGAATGAATTAGGGCAGGAGGATCATTTAGACATCTACTGCAGTCATGCAGATAGTGATGATGGTGGCTCGGAGCAAAGTTGCAGTGAAACTAGAAGGGAGAGATGCTATAGACTGGAGAAATATTTAGAAACACAGCTGAAAAATTTGCCAGTGTTTTGGATTTAGGGCTAGCAGAAAGGGAGATCTGAGCCCCTGAGGGGGTTGGTGTTTCTATTTCCTGAGATGAGGCTAAGAAGAAATGGTATGGGGATGGAAATCAAGTTTCCTTTCGGAAATCCTAAGGTTCAGACGCTTGGGTCATGTCAAAATAGAGATGTCAAGTATCTCTGGAGATATAAGCTGAGAGCTTCTGAGGAAGGTTTGAGCTGAAGATATAAACTGAGAAGTCATCAGCATTTAAATACCACATGATGCCTTGGGATTGCATGGAATCATACACACAGTAGCACAGTGCAGAATTTCATCAAAGCATGTTCCGTGGACTATCGTGCATCAGAATCTCCAGGGTACTTGTTGAACACACAGGTATCTGGGCCCTCAAACCACTAAAATGAATCTCTGGGGACAGGGTTCAGGAGTCTACACGTTTAGCAATCACCCCAGAGAGAGTCTGGAGGCCACCTAACCTGTATGAAATATTGATCTAAGGAGAGGGTAGAAGTGGGAAGAGCCCCTGCCACGCAGAAATGTGTGCGTTTGAACATCAGGAATGAGAGCCAGCAAAGGAGATAGGGGAGGAATGGCAGAGAAATCAGAGGAAATCAGGAGAAAATGATGTCTCAGAGGCCAAGAGAGAAGGGATGAGGTGATCCAAACCTGACCTTGCTGAGTAGGACAAGCACAGGGGCATGCCTGTGAGATGCGGCCACGTGCACATCTCTAGGAGAGTTCTGGGCCACACTAGAGTGGGGTGGGGCAGGACTGAGTGGGCAAGAGGAAGACACTTTGACAACAATGGAGGAGTAGAATGTTTTACAAGCAAGATCTGTCATCCAAATCAATGAATGACTTGGGGACAGACCCTCAAGCATATTTTGCATGTGATTTTATCCTCTCTGATCCCAGGTCTCAGAGTCCTCTGGCCAAGGAAAGTGGACACGCTGGTATTTCTCTGCACATAGCAGGACAGCTTCCTTTTCCTGCCTTCCAACCCTGGGCTGAGCATCTTCAGATGCCCCTCTGACACGGCTAAAGTCTTTCCCATTTTCCTCCCTAGGCATACTCTCAGCCCATGCCTCTCCCTTCTCCCAGAGCACTGTGTGGGCTGGCAGCCAACCGGCATAGGTGTTAAGGACTCACTGCTACCTGTGTCCTCCTGCCTCACTTCCAAGGAGTGAATTGCTAAAGCTACAAGTTCTTGGACACAGCAGTTCCAGATTCTTGGAGAGGCAGCTCCTTTTCAGCAAAAGGGCCTTCTTGGCATCACACAGATCATCCTGGCTGCTCCCCAGGCAGCTGCTACCTGGCTCTGCCAGGTCGGGAGCCCTGATCCTCGGTGGGAGTGAGATGATGAAATGGGCACATTTTAAAAGCCATGCTCATATTTGACTTTCATATTCATAAAATGGAAACTGAAAACCTATTGCTTTCATAATACTAACCTCAAAAAACAAACCAACAACATATTCTTGTTAGTGAGGCTACTGGAAGCAAAGAGATATTCAGCTAGGGACAAACCCCCAGAGAATTTTTGCAGAACGAAAGTTGGTGAGATGTTCGCATTTTTCAAAAGGTTAAATAATCTGGAAGGCAGTGACAGGAGCAAGGCCCACCTTTGGCTTCCCTCAGGGTTGGAATTTGATTCTGCTACAAATGTGCTTCCTTATCCCATGCCCTGGAGGAGCCATGCACACCTCGGAAGACCTGAGGAGCACTGCCATCCATCTAGAGGCGAATTCCTGGTGAGGAACAGCCCAAGAGACTTCACAGCCTTCCCTGAACCTCTTAAGAAAAATCTGCGGCAGCAGAGGGATTTTCCCCAGGAGAGCAAATGACAACACAGCGCCTGTTTGTTTTCAATGCAGGAAGGAGCCAGGAACATCTGCTCCAAGAAGCCACTTGAAAGATAATCAGGCGGAGATGTTGGCAAAACAGCTGTGTGGCAGGCGGGGAAGGGGGTGGCTAGGAGCTGGGAGGGTGGAGGAGTGGAAGGAGGGAAGCTAAACTCAGCTAGGAAGCAGCCCTGGAATCTACTGCAGCCTGGGAAGCCTCCCCGCCCCCGTCCACACCCACCAGAATTCTCAGGTACTTCTGCTTGCTGAGAGCAGCTCCCATGAGCAGCCCTCTCAGCCCCGAAGCCCCAGTTATAGTCATGGAGAAACGCTGGGTCTAGTCTGTGTTTCCTGCAGGGTTCAACTCAATTTCCAGGGCAGGACTGACGATGTTGAATTTTACCCTCTGATCCTGGAAAACAGGGAGGCTCAAAGAAATTCCCCCACCCATTTATGTTCCAGAAGAGGCATACTGCTACTGCAGTCCATTACCATTCTTCCCCATGTGACTTAGACAGGACTCACTATGCCCCTTGTTTACCTATGACAGAGCAGACACAGACCCTCCAAATCCCCATTCTTTGCCTTATACATGATTAGGTGAACTGGTTGGTCCTCACTAATGCAATGGGACAAAATGCTTGTTAAACCAAATGGTTAAGATGCTCTCCTTCCCCCAGGACCCTGAATTTGAATCCACCCTCAGCCTGAGCCAGTACACAACCCCTCATTAAAGGCCTTTGGGTAAAACATTGTCCATCTCCTGTCCCTTTGACTAAAGTCCATCCTACTCGAGTCTGCATTTGCTTTTTAATGACAGGACTTGAAGGTCCTCTGAATCATCTCCAGCAGTACCAACTGCCCCACTGCCTGATATTCCACCACAAGAGTCACTCTTTGGGATTAAGAGAAACCTCCGAAGACTCAGGATTCTGTCTGCCACCCACCTATGGAACAAAGAAGCTAATGACAAATCACAACCTAACACTAGGAATTGAGCTCTGCAGGGCTTGTTTCAACAAACCCTATGCTCGGAGTCAGGTATGGTGGGGCCTCCTCAGCCCCAGTGCCTACTCACTTTCCTGCTCTTGCCTCAGAGTAAGACCGTGATGATTCCTGGTACAGCGGTCCTATAAGCATGCAAGGCCTTCAGACAGCAAAAAAAAAAAAAATCCCAGCAAAAAGACTGGCCCAAGCTCAACGCAGGAAAGGACGCCCAAGACAGGGGAACAGCCCATGGGACTAGAAAAGCTTTCTGTACTCACAGCTTCGAGAATAGGCACTTTCAGAGTAAACCAAAACAAACAACAACAACAACAGCAACAAAAACATGAAAGTCCACTGGCAAATACTCCTGGATCACGCTCTGGCTCTCTGTTCCAAACCAGCACGATCTCAGAGGCAGGCTGTGGGGGTTGGGGAGACTGCAGTGCTCACCAGGCCCAGGGGTCCAGGGCGCTACAGATAGGGCAGCAACTCAGTCGAGTCCACAGTGATGTCAGGAAATGCACCGAGGATGGTGTGATGGTGGCAGATTTCCTTTTTGTTGTTGTTGTCATTTCCAGGTCAGCTCATGACCATCATTTGCACACATAGCACTGATTACCTTGATAACATTTGTGTGTGTCCTGTCTCGGTTTGACTCCTCCCAGAAGAACACCCCGAGACAAGGATTTGAGGGACAGTAGTTCGTTTTAGAGGTAATCACAGGAAACACCGAAAAAAGAGTAAGAGAGTGAGACAGGGCAGGGAAGGTGGCCAGTGCAAGCTGTGTTAATGAACAGGTAACTGCTGTGAGTAACCACGGCTCATTTGGGAAGTAGTCAGACAGCTTCCACTTGTCCAAAATCTACCCATGCCCCAAGTCCTCCAGTCACTCCTCCTGCATGGAGTCTCTCCCCACAAATGTGTCCTAGATTGTGGGGAAGGAAGGAGCTGGTTTTCAAACTGTGTTCTCCATGGAATCCCAGGGCTCTGGGAGATACTTCAGGGGACCTTGGGGTCATGGGACTAGTGGTCAGCTATAAATCTATCTTCACTCCAACTGATATAACTCCATTCTTTCTCCTTAAAAGATTGAGCTTCCACTTATGATATTTTTGGAAGGGGTTCGTTTTTTCAGCAGCTTAAAAAGGAAGGTCAAATCTACTTCTGCTTTCGAAAAGATAGAATAGGTGTACTTTTCCCTATTCCTCCTGCCAAGTACAACTATATCCCTGGGCATTGTATCTAAAACAAACATAAAAAGACTCTGAAAGGTGAAAGGAAGGCAGAAGGGCTAGGGACCTCAAGACCCGAGGAACTGCACACTGATGAGTTCCTTGGATTTTCTTTGTGCTTCATACATCCCAACTTGGAGCTGAAGAAGCCAGCCACCCAGAAACTCCGACTGGTACAGACAAAAAAAAGTCCCAACAAAAGCCTGTTCTCTCTAGCCAAAGGACAAGTGAAGGGCCAATCTAGCAAGATAGAAAACATTTAAACAATAACCACTCAACTCCAGCCAAACACCACAGAAAAAATCGTGGATCCCCTGCCAAGGTCAAGTGGGGAGTCCAGACTTCCACCCTACTTGGCAGTAACAAGGCATTTCCTCTCTCTTCTCATTGGGGTGCACTAGTAGAAGAGGTCTAGTGGAGAGTCAAGACTTTTACCACAGCCCAGTGGTAACAAGGCCACCACACCTCAGTACCAGTCGAGACTGCCAGAACTCTCCGCCCCACCCGGCGGTGATGGGAGCTCCCCGCACATGCCAGTGGAGGCCGAGCAGAGAACCTGGACTTCTGCCTCCACTCTGCAGTAACAAGGCAGTGTCTTCCTTCCCACTCCAGGTGTGTCAAAAAAAAAAAAAAAAGCCAGCTAAACCACAGAGTTTAAAATAAGATCCAGAGTCTCATAATATACTACACACATATCCAGGTTTTAATGAAAAATCACTCATCATACCAAGAAGAAAGATCTTAAACTGAATGGAAAAAGAAAGGAGATGACAACACTGAGAAGACAAATATTTGAGAATTATCTGACAATGATTTAAAGTAGCCATGAGGAAATACTTCAATGAGAAATTATGACCGTACTTGAAATAAATGAAAAGTAGCCACAGCAGAGAAATAAAAGATACAAAAAAAGGAACAAATAGAAATTTTAGAACTGAAAAATACCATAACCAAAATATAAAACTCAGTGAATGGGTTCAACAGCAGGATGGAAGGGACATTAGAAAGAATTGTGAACTGAAAGGCAGAATAATACAATTAAATAAACAAATAAATAAGCATAGCCTTAGAGATCTGTGAGGCTATAACAAAAGATTTAACTTCATGTCATTGGAGTCCCAGAAGGAGAAGGGAAAAGAAGGGCAGGGCTGAAAAAGTACTAGAAGGAACAATGGCTGAAAATTTCCCAAATCTTAGTGAACTGCAAACAGGATAAAGCCAAAGAATTCTATGCCAAGACTTCTAGAAACTAAAGACAGAGGAAAAAAAAAATCTTGAAAGCAGCCAGATAAAAATGACACCTTAGCTACACAGGAAAAACCATTTAAATAACAACAGTTTTTCATCAGAAACCATGGAGACCAGAAAAATGGCACAATATTTTTCAAGTACTGAAGGAAAAAAAGTGCCAACCCAGAACTCAGCAGAAATACCTTCAAAAATGAAGGAAAATGAAGATATTCACAGATTACAGAAAATTAAGGGAATTTATTTACAACACAAAATGAAGAAATTTTGGAACATCAGGAAGGAATAAAGAATAGGTAAGCACAAATATGTTCAGAAAAATAGGCTTTTCTTCTGTTATTGAATGTTTCTAAATTATATTTGATGGTTGAAGAAATGATTATGACATTGTCTGATGTGGTTTTAAATGGCTGTAAGGGAAACAGTTGAGATGATTTAAAAAAATAGGAAAGTAAAGAGACATAAAGGGAGGTAAGGTGCTGCTACACTTTACTTGGACTAGTAAAATGATGACACCAGTACATTGTGGTAAGTTATATGTATATAATGTAACACCTAAGACAACTACTAAAGTGCTATGCAAAGAGATACAAAAAGGTACATTAAAAACACTAAAGATAATTCAAAATGGAATTCTAAAAATTGTTCAAGTAACCCACAGAAAGGTAAGAAAAAGAAAACAAAGAAACAAAAAAAGAGACAAGAAACATAAACAAACAAAAAATTAAACCTTGACATATCCATAATTAATTTATATATAAATGGTTTAAATACACCGATTAAAGGACAGAGATTGGCAGAGTGAATTAAACAGCATAACCCAAATAAATACTGCCTCAACACACTCACTTCAAATAGGACATAAGCAGGTTAAAAAGAATAAGAAAAGAAAAAGATGAATCATGCAAACATTAATCAAGAAAATCAGGAGTGGCTGTATTAATAACCAGATATAGCAGTCACAGTAAAAAAAATTACCAAAGGCAGACAAAAAAAATTATATAATGACAAAAGGGTCAATCCACCAAGAAGACTAGAAATCCTAAAGGTCAATTCACCAAACAACAGTGATGTAAAATATCTGAAGCAAAAGCTGATGGAACTAAAAGAAGAAATAGTCAAATCTACAATTATAATTGGAGACATAAATACCTCTCTCTCTCAACAATTTAAACATAACTAGACAGAAAATGAGAAAAGATATAAAACTCAACACCAGCAACCAACAGGTACTCATCAACTTTTATAAAACACTCCACTCAACAACAGCAGACTACATGTTATTTCAAGTGCCCACGGGACATATACCAAGGTAGACCATATACCGGACTATAATATAAATCTAAAATTTAAAACAATTGAAAATATACAGAGTGTGTCCTCCAAACACGATGGAATCAAACTAGAAATCAATAACAGAAAGATAACAGAAAAATCTTAAAACATTTGGAAACTAAAGAGGACATTTTTAGATCATTCATAGGTCAAAGAAGAAGTCTCAAGGAAAAATTTTAATAAATGAAAGTGGAAATATATCAAAAGTGTGGGGCAAAACTAACATTATGCTGAAAGGAAAGTTTGTAGCACTGAGTAAATACTTTAGAAAAGAGTAAAAGTCTCAAATCAATAATCTAAGATTTCACCTCAAGAATCTCAAAAAAACAAAAACAAAAAAAAGAATAAAATAAACCCAAAGCAAGCAGAAGGAAAAAAAAAAAACAATAAGAAAAAAAGTAAAGTTGATGAATTTGAAAACAGGAAAACAAGCAAGTCATTAAACAAAGAGCTAGTTCTTTGAAAAGAGGAATAGAATTGACTAGTTTCTAGAAAAACTCACAAAGAAAAAAAGAGAAAACACAAATTACCAATATCAGAAATGAAACAAGAGATATCACGACAAGCCCTGCAGACCTCAAAAGCATAGGAAATGCTACAATAACTCTACACAAATAAATTTGATAACTTGGATGAAATGGACCAACTCCTCCTTAAAAAACATGAACACAATTTACCTAATATGAAATAGATCATTTGAATAGTTCTATAATCTAAAATTACTCAGGGAAACTGAATCCATAATTTTTTTTCATTTTCCAAGAAAGAAATCTCCAAACCCAACCGGGTTTACAGGAGAATTCTGCCAAATGATTGAAAACTTAACACCAATTCTTCACACAATCTCCTCCAGAAATAAAAAATTCTTTTATGAAGCTAGCATTACCCTCATACCAAAGCCGGATAAAAATACAATTATCTCTCATGAATATAGATGCAAAAATTCCTAATAAAACATTAGTAAATAGAATTCAATGATTATATGCAAAGGAGTATATATGACAAAATGGGGTTTATTCCAGAGATGCACACTGGTTCACTATCTGAAACTTAATCAATGTAATCAACTATATTGACAGATTAAATAAGAAAAGTCACCTGGTCATATCAGTGGATGCAAAAAGAGCATTTGACCAAATTCTATAATCCATGATAAAAAATTTCTCAGAAAAATAAAATAGAGATGTAACTTTTTCAATTTGATAAAAAGCAACTACAAAATACCTTCCGCTAACATTATATTTAATGGCAAAAGATCAAATCCTTTCCTCTAAGATGGAGCATAGACAAGGTTATCTGTACTCACCTCATTTATTCAACATAGCTCTGGAAGGTTTAGCTAGTGCAATAAGACAAGAAAAAAATAAAAAGCAGATGAATCAGAAAAGAAAAACTGCCTCTATGTGCAGATAACATGATTGTCTACACAGAAAATCTCAAGGACTCTACAAAACAAACAAACAACAACAAGAACAACAAAAAACTAAAATACAAGATAAACATACAAAAATCCATTGTATTCCTATATACAAGCAATGAACACTGAACAACAAAACTGAAAATACAATATCACTTACAACTTCTCAAAAGAAGGAAACTTAGGGTGTAAATCTAATAAAATATAAACAGGAGTTATATGCTAGCAGCCGTACAATGCTGAGAAGAAATCAAAGATCTAAATAAATGGCAAAACATACTGTATCCATGGATAGGCAGACTCAACATAGTAAAATTGTCAATTCTTCCAAACTAATATACAGGTTTAACATGATTTCTATCAAAATCTCAGAAAGATTTTTTTGTAGACAAGACTATTCTAAACTTAAATGGAAAAGCAAAGAACCAAAGTAGCTAAAACAATCTTTAAAAAAAAATAGAATAAAGTGGGAGGAATCAGTCCACCAGATTTTAGACTTATACAGTCACTGTAATCAAGACTGTATAGTAACGCAGAGAGATAGACATACAGATCAATGGAACAGAGAACCGAGAAAAAGACACAAAAATAGAAACCCACACAAGTACGCCCAACTGCTTTCAACAAAGGTGCAAAAGCAGTTCAATAGAATAAAGATAACTTTTTCAACAAATGGTGCTAGAGCAACTGGACACCCAGAGCCTTGCTGGATCAGCCTCCAGACTCTTGAGTGTTTTTAGAGAATCTAGATAATGAAAGAAGCAAACAGAACATGATAAGAAGCCCAAGCTTTTAAATGGCTCTATAAAATAAAAGGGACTGGGGAAAGGAGAGAAGAAAGGAGACACAGAAAATATGGGTGTTGGAAAGAGTGTTAGTGGGATGCTGAGAACCAGGAGTGTTGGATGTGGGGAGGCTGTGGAGCCGCTGTGGGCTGAGAGTGTGGGAGAACAGGCTGCAGGGCTCTAAGAAGGTAATAAAGCTGATCTTCTTTAATGCCCTGTAAGAGATTGGCATATAGATAGAATTACCTTTATTTTTGTTTTCTGGGCTATTTTCTTTAAATGTAATGTTATGGCAAGACTGGGTACTGTGGAGCCCCACCTTATATTAGAGGTAGCTATTCTTCATGCTTCCTCCTCCCTACAGCTCTATGCTACAGCTTAGCCGAGGAGCTATAAAGAACATGGGCTACACCCCTCCAGACTTGATGTGGACTCTCAGATTTACCTAGCTACAAATCCTGTCCCTTTTAGCTCTCTACAGTCCCTAAGGGTGGCCCACAGACATCCAATTAGCAGTGAGGAGCCCGTCCTTGAAACTTTAGGGATTGAAAAGTATCATGGCAAAAAAGGTGCTGTAGGAAGATCATTTGGATAGTGATGTGCAAACTAGACTGATGAGGAGAGAGATCTAACACCTGGCACAAATGTCCCCAAGTTCAGTGTCTGGCACGGAATATATTCTCAGTAAATATTTGATTGATGTCTGGCCCCAGAGTCTACTAATATGTGCTAGAATTAAGGCAATGAAATAAGAGGAGTATTGACGGAGCTGGATGTAGGGTCCTTGGAGACAACAGCAAGACAAGATGACCATGAGATTTAAAGCACTGACGACTGGAGAGATCTTTTGCTGCAATGAGGAAGGCAGAAGGGAGACCGGGGTTGGATGCATGACCACAGTTTGCGGTCCTCTGAGCTTGTGGTGCTTTTGGACTAACTGAGTAAAACTGTCCAGGGGGCAGGTGGACATGGGATGCTGGGGTCAAAAGGCAGCTTTGGGGGATCCTTCCCACCAACGCAACCTCTGGAGCAATGAAGGCAGAATGAGAAAGGTCCTGGCAGACCTGTGGAGGAAGAAAGAGAAGTTTCTAGTCCTGGACCCATGTTCTTCCAATAACCACACATCCTCCTCGCATCCCTCTATCCC